>VYZX01001310.1:0-21316 GCA_013401335.1 Brachypteracias leptosomus
GATGAGAGGAGGATTTGTCAGGAACGAGAGAAGGATGAACCTGTGAGGGAGAGGAGGATCGATCGGCAACGGGAGCTGGACCTGGAGGTCTCTGAGCGTCGCAGCCGCAGGGGAGTTGAAAGAGAAGAACCAGGTGCCAGGAGCACCCCGAGAGGGACACGAGAGAGGAGCAGGCTGCAGATAATCAAAGAAGAACTTGAGAGAGAAATTGTCTATCACCCTCATGCAAATGAATCACGTCGTGAGCCGTGTGAGGTCACCCCCTGTGAGCTCTCAGAAGACCAAGAACGGAGGATCCAGAGGCTCTTACATGAGGATGGAGCCCGTGAGAGAAGCAGCTGCCGGACACGTGATGATGAAGGACGAAGGCAGGAGAGGAGCCTCTACCAAACTGTGGAGGTGGACACCAGGGACCTGAGCCCCCCAGGAGAGCAGGTGTCGGTCTCTGACCTGAGGGTTCGTTACCTCCCTGCTGAGCCTGATGTCCAGCCCGAGGTGAGGGCTGTCCCCCAACCCTGTGACCCTCACACCATTGCCTACTTGGTCCACGTGATCCAGAACGTGAATGATCCTGAAGCCACCACCTATGAGATTGTCTGTCACCAGCCCCACGACCTGGGGCAGCCCCTCTATGTGAAGAAGTGCTACATGTCACCCAAGCCACCAGCAGACCCGTGTGACAGGAGGAACCACCCAGAATCCCAACCCCAACAGGAGGAGGAAGAAAGAGGAGAGCCAGAACTGCTGCAGCAAGAGGACGTCCCAGCTTCCAGCTCCTGGGAAAACACAGGAGACCTCGAGGAGCCCCAGGAGAGGTCTGAAACAAGGGTGGAGGAAGGGGCTCCCCAGGCTTTTGCCACCAAGCTGGGTGGTGTCAAGGGTGACCTTTGCTGGGCAAAGTCCCAGGAGGACAGGAGGGACAAGCAGCGCCCCAGGATAGTTGATGTAGAAGAGGAGAAGCCCCAGGGAGATGGATCAAGAGCTGCCAGGGAATGGATCCCCCGGGAGCCTGAATCCAGCTGCCAGGTGAGGGGGCATGAGGAGAGGGAAGCCAAGAGCTGCCCAGCCCTGCCCCAGGCTCCAGAGCCACGGGAAGCCTGTGAAGCTGCTGAGGAGAGGCAGCCACAGCCACCCAGGAGGGATGGAGCCAACCAGTGCCAGGAGGATGCAGAACTTCTCCCACCAGAGAAGAGCCACCAGCCCCAGCAGGAGAGCAGCAAGAGGAGACCCCAGCAAGGGATCGATGGCCAACCTCAACAGGAGCAGGAGCCACGTCTTTGCACCAAGCAGAGTCAGGGCCCCCCCGGCCCCCCACTCTCCCAGGAGGCCCCAGATCGTCCCACCAAGGCTGAAGCCAAAGCTTCTTAAGGGCAAGTCCTCTCCCTGGGCTGGGGGAGCTTCTCCAAGGCTCTTTGAGGATCATTTCTTGCTCCCTGCTTCCAGCTTAGGACCTCCCCGTGTGTTGGCACAGAAGTGTTGGAGCCCAAAGGGTTAATGGGGTGCTCTGAGGGTGGTGGGTGGGTGGGTTTGGGGGTTCTCCATGTAGCAGATCCTCAGTGGTGAGGCTGGCAGAGTTCCCCCAGGATCTGCAGCCTTCCTGCACCATGTCCATCCCCCCCCATGCAGTATTTACCTTTCAGCTCTAATTGGATTCCTTGGGTCTCTCTGTCCTTTCTGTCCCTGTCATCTCTTCTGCCCTGTGGTGTGATGGTTCCACACGTCTCCCCAGCCCCGTCACCTCCTGGGAGCTTCTGATCTACAAGGCAACAACAACAACAACAATTAAAAACCCCAGTGGTTCAATCACACTCGTTCTGGGGGCTGAAAATCCTCAAGGCTGGGGAAAAAAAACCCAACTGCTTTTGTAGACCTGTTGGTTCCACCTTCCTGCTCCCCTACAAGCTGAGCAGAACTGGAGCTCCAGCCTCACGGAGGCTTTGAAGCAGCTGAGATAGGCTGAGGTCACTGCAGGGTTATGGTGGTGGGTGTGGGGGGGTCTCTTTCTTCTTCTCGCTGATGTATTGCATGAAAAAATCCCAATAAACAGCTGCTGCTTGCACTACCTGCTGCCATCCTTCATCCTTGCACCTCATTTCTCCAAAGGTCTCAGCCTGGTGGGAGGGTGGCCCAGTTCAAACCACTCAGTCCTCCTAATCCCAGGCAAGACCTGCTGAAAATGCCACCAACCCCCCCCCTTGTAGACATCTAGGAACCCACATACCTCTAAAACTCAGTCCCTTGCAGGATTTCAGGGGCTCCCATGACAGCCAGCACTTGCTGAAGTCCAAGACCCACATGGGGACATGCAGATGTGTCCTTGCTTCCATGGCAGACGTGAGCTGTGGGGAGAACCAGCAGAGAAATCACCCAGATGAACATTTTCCTGGCCATATGCACCCATCTGTCCTTTCCCCTAGACCTGGGAGCACCCCTGGACCCCCACAGGATCCCCCACTTGGTGCAGAAAGCTGGAGGTGGAGACATCCATGACCAGAAAAATCAGATTTCCCTCACTTGAGAGAACCAGTTCCCCCAGCAGCAGCAGGGGCTGGGACATTGCAAGACAAGAGAAGGGACACCAAGCCCAGCACCATCTGTGCCTTGCTCTTAAAGGCAACCAGAGCATCACCCAAGCACCACTGGCTGGTGCTGGAGCCCAGCCAGGAGGAGCAAGAGCATCTCAGGCTCCTCCACAGCCTGATGCAGCCTCAGGGGACAGCACCCATTGCTCACCAAGCCATGGCCACCATGCCATGATGGTTTGAAGCTGGTGCCAGAGGGACTCAGGAGGGTCTGGCCCAGCCAAGGGTGGGCAGATGTGTGGGTGATGCTCTCAGCAACATCCCCACCATGCACGTGACCACCACACATCTTGGTGACAAACATATGGCAGCACAGATGGTCTGTCTGCAGACAGCCCAAAGCCTCAGCTGCCAGCACAGACACAGAGCAGAAGGACACAGAGACCTCCTGAACAACCCCCCCCAACCCCACCACAGCCAGGATGGGGTCTGGCCACCACCCCCTCCACCTCTGGGATGTGCTCGTGCAAAGGGGGAACCACTGGAACAAGTTGTCCAGGGGGGTTGTGGATGCTCCATCCCTGGAGAAGTTCAAGGCCAGGTGGGATGGAGCAACCTGGGCTAGTGGGAGGTGTCCCTGTCATGGGAGGGGGGTTGGAATGAGATGATCTTTGAGGTCCCTTCCCCAGCTCGGGGGTTTTTAAGGGAGCACCAAGAGGGGCTTGAAAAATGCAGGTGGAAACACAAAGCTCAAGGAGAAGAGCAGCAGGTTCCTCACCCTCAGCTCCAAACTGTGGAAAATCCTTTGGATTGAATCATTTCCAGTTTGGAAGAGGCTGGGAAGGAGGGAGGGGGAGGGAAGTATTTTTCCCCAATAAAAAAAAAGAGGGTTTAGGGACAGGAAATTAGGGCAAGAAAGGAAAATATTGGGGCCACTTGTCCCCCCCCTGATTCCCAACTTCCCTTTCTCCTGCTCTGTGCTGACTCAGTCTCCAGCAGGATTTCCTATCCCTGGAAGCTGTCCCAGACCCCAGCACACACACAACCCAGGCTCAGCCCCCATTATCCCAACCTCTGCACCCCAGAACCCCCCCCAGAAGCTTTTAGGGAACCTCAGCAGCACCTCTGGGGGGGGAAATCCAGCCCTGGGGGGGGGAAATCCAGCCCTGGGCTGGTGATTCTGCATCAGCAGAGGCGTGGAGATGGTGTAACCATGGGCTGGCTGCACAAACATGGGTAAACACCACGTGTCTCAGCAGCTTCCCTGGCTCCCCAGGGGTGGGGAGTGGTTGGGAACCACAACCCTGAGATCTGGGAGCCCCACAAGCTCCATCCTCCCTCCCCTGAGCTGCTGGGGCGCAGCACTTGCCTTTCCAGGTGTCTTCTGGGTGCCTCCTCCACCTCCATGTCTCCTTGTTTGCAGCCCTCCAGGGTCTCCTGCAGCACAAGGGTGGCCAGTCCTGGTGAGGAGCTCAGAGCAGCACCACTGGGGGTAAATCCTGACTCCCCAGCCCCATGGGGCTGCCTTCCCTGCTTCTCCAACATGAGAAGGTCACAAGGTGGGGTCAGCAAAGCTCAGGGTTGAAGGGGACAGGAGATGACCCCAGGGATGGGGTCAGGGGAATGCTGCCCACTCCCCCCTGCCCCAGCTGCCTTCACCAGCCTCAGAAGAAAGGCTGGAGAAGCCCAAACCTCACCAGAGCAGGAGGGGACACTGAGGATGCTCCAGGAAGCAGCTCCAGGGGGGTTTAGTCCTGACCCTGGGGAATCACAAAATCATGGAATCATTTTGGTTGGAAGAGACTTTTAAGGTCACTGAGTCCCCCCATTCCCAGGGCACCACTAACCCCTGGCCCTCAGCACCACATCTCCACACCTTGGAACCCCCTCCAGGGATGGGGACTCCACCACTGCCCTGTCCAGCAAGAAATTGCTCCTCAGCTCCAACCTCAACCTCCCCTGGAGCAACTTGAGGCTGGTTCCTCTTCTCCTATCACAACTAGATGCCACAACCATCTAGAATTCCTCGTGTCCAACCTCAGCCTCCCCTGACACAACCTGGGGCCAGTTCCTCTTGTCTTATCCCTTGGGACAACCCCACCTGGCTCCAACCTCTTCTCAGGGAGTTGTGGGGAGCCAGAAGGTCTCTCCTGAGCCTCCTTTGCTCCAGGCTAAAGAAATAAAGCCCTAAAGAGACGAGAGGCAAAGGACGGAGGGGAGAAAACAGACAAGGAGGAGAGACTAGAACTATAAAGTATCAAAGTCAGGAGGAGAAAAAGCTGGAGAGGAGGAGCCAACACGTTCCTGCCTGTCCAGATCCGCTCTTAGACAATTGCCCAACCAGCCCCAGGGGCTGAGCCAGGGCTGGGTCTGGCCCCCTCCCTGCCAGGGCAGTGGCTGCTCCCCCAGCTTCAGCTTCACAACCAGCCCAGCTCCTGCTCCACCAACATCTCAGCAGGGACCAAGCCCCCTCCTCACGGTCCAGCCATGGTGAGCGAGCTGGGATGGGGTGGGAGAAGGGTGGGAAGGGGGTGGGATGAGCAGCTTTGCTTGCGAGAGGCTCCGGAGCTGAAGGCGAGATGGGGTTTGGCAGGAGAAAGAGGAGATGGTGCCAAGGGCTGAGCTCAAGCTGCCCTGGGGAGGGGGCAGAGCTCTGGAGGAGGGCAAGAAGGTCCCTGCAGATGTGGAGGACCTGGGGGGGGGTGGTTGGGTTGTTCCTCATCACCCCCTTCCCCTCTATCCCCCCCAACATTGATGCTTCTGGTGCCCAGGCTCAGGGCTCTGCCTCATTCCACCCCCCCCAGCACCAGGGCAGGGGGGGCAGAGGAAGGAGCTGAGGACCTGAAGCAGAAGGTGGAGGAGGAACTAACTCACCATGAACCAAAAAAAGGCTGAAGTGAGGCTGGGACAGGGCAGGATGGGGCAGAGAGGCCCCAGGGAGCTGAGGTCGGGAAGGGAAGAGAAGGGAGGACTCCTCCCAGCTCTGCCCCAAAGCTTGGAGCCATGGGGAGGGGGGAAGGAGCCCCATGTCCCCCCTATCTCCCTCACCTTCCCCCCTGGAGAAGCCCCCAAAGCCAGCCCAGGCTCCAGCCCTGCCCAGGGGCAGGACTTTGGGGACCCAACTCTGCATTTTTTCTCTCATGACTCAGAGTTTCTGCTTTGTTCAGACAGGGCAGGGGAGGAAAGGGAGGGGGGGGGGACACACGTTCAGCTCTCCAGAAAAAAGGAGAGGGTGGAAAAAACCGTTGCTGTGGTTGCAGCATAAGCTCTTCCCAGCCCTGGACACTCCTCCCTGGGAGCTGACATCACCCCAGGGGATTTTCCACCAGCCACTCCCCAAACCTCCGGGTCCTTCCTGCACCTCAACCCTTGAAACGAACACCAAAAGAAAAATGCGGCCGGACAGGTTGGGCTCAGGAGGCTCCTCAAGTGCAGGAGGCCCCAACCTTCCTCCAGCAATGGTGAGGGTGCTCCTGGAAGGCCAGAGCTCCCCCTCAGTGCTCACCTGAGCTTGTCCCTGCAGCCCACAGAGGCCGAGCGTTGCATCGAGTCCCTGCTGGCCCTGTTCCAGCGCTACGCGGGGCATGAAGGGGATGCCCACACCCTCTCCAAGAGGGAGTTCCGGAGCTTCATGAACACCGAGCTGGCTGCCTTCACCAAGGTGAGCAAGAGCCAGCCCCACAAGGGGCCTGGAGCCAGGAAAGCTTCTGCCCCCACAGGTGGGCACTGAGAAGAGCTTGGTCCCACCAGAATCCTGGAATCGCGAAATGGGACGTCTGAAGATTGTCTTGTCCAACCCTCTGCAGTGAGCAGGGACAGCTGCAAGCAGGGCAGGTTGCTCAGAGTCCCTGGGGGGGTTGAGCCTGGAGAAATGGAGGCTCAAGGGAGCCCTTCTGGCTCTGCACAACTCCCTGAGAGGGGGTTGGAGGCAGGGGGGGGGAGATCTCTTGTCCCCAAGGGATGGGACAAGAAGAACCGGCCTCAAGTTGCCCCAGGGGAGGTTGAGGTTGGACATATGGAGCATCTTCTTCAGGGGAAAGGGTTGAAGGAGCTGCCCAGGGCAGTGGTAGAGTCCCCATCCCTGGAGGGGTTTCCAAGGTGTGGAGATGTGGTGCTGAGGGCCAGGGGTTGGTGGTGCCCTGGCAGGGATGGGGGAACACTTGGACTTGATGAGCCTCAAGGTCTTTTCCAACTCAAACGATTTGATGGTTCCATGATTCCCATCTCTCTGGTCTCCTGCAGAACCAGAAGGACCCAAGTACCATAGACAGGATGATGAAGAAACTTGACATCAATAGTGATGGACAGCTGAACTTCCAGGAGTTCCTCAACCTCATTGGTGGCATTGCTGTGGCCTGCCATGAGAGCCTGGTCCTCAAGGCCCCTTCCCCTTAGCCCTGCCCTGCCGGGTCTCCTCCACCCCTGTGAACATTCCTGGACCAGGATGGATGCAAAGCTGGAAGCAGTGCCCTTAAGCTGGGGCCATCCCCAGTCCTCATTTTTATGTATAAAATAAAAGGTTTCAACTCCCAGCCTCGGGGCATCACTTTATTTCAGCATCAGGAGGGTGGAGACAGCACGAGGGGCTGGGACCAAGAAGGGGCAGGACCTCTAGGTCCTGCCCTCTGCTTCTCCACCAGTGTGAGAACATGAATGTTCTCACTCTTGGCACTGCATGAAACTTTGGGGAGGTGCCTCCAGCCCCTGGGAGGTGCCTCCAGCCCTCTAAGCACCATGGGGAGAGGTACAGGAATACTCGAGGGTCCAACCACACAAGGTCACTGCAAAGACCATCAGGGATAATTTGAGCTCTGGCAGCAGCAATTACACACCACTAATTAGCAGAAGCATTAAGAAACTCAGGAGCACCAGCCTTCGTTTTCTGGGGTGCTTCAAAACCCTCCAAGTTTAGCTTAAAAAGGGGAGGGGAAAGGGGAAAAGAGGCAACTTCATCTCTCCTCTACCTCCACAAGACCAGCCAAGCTACAGACCAGGAAGATCAAGATGGTCCATCCACTTTATTCATGAGAGAAGCTGATTCTTTTGAGAAATGGTGCTAGGACAACAAAACACAACATCAACACTAGTGCTGGAAGGAGCTCCTGGCACCTCAAGATGCCCTCAAGCCCTGGGTCCAGGCAGAGCCAAGCTCAGCTCCTCCTGCTCTCCAGGCTGCAGCAGCACCTTGGAGCTCCTCCCTCAGGAGCTGGAGGATGGAAGAGGCAGCTCCTGCCTCTCCTGCAGGTCCTATGGAGCGTGCTGCTTGTGACCAGGGCTTGGCCAGAGCCACCTTTACCCTCTGGCAAAGATCTGCCTTGAGACAACACTATGTAGGGACTTCCCAAGCTGGGTTTGGGAACAGGAGCACAAGTCGCTACTACTTGGAAGCAGGTAAGAGGCACCCGAGAGCATTCCTGGGTGGAGGAGAAGAGCAGGTAGGACACAACTACAGGGGGGAGACTAAGACTAAGAGCTGGGAGGGGAAAGTTTACACTCTGTTGGGAACTGAGGCCATTCCCTGCTGGTGGCCAGGCCCCCCAGGCCAGGCAGGGCCTAACGGAACTGGAGGGGGCTGATGCGCAGCCCGATGACGTCTCTGCCGATCTCCGTCACCTGGGGAACAAAAGGAGGAGGATTAATGGGCCAGAGCAGCTCCCCAGCTGAGAGCAGAGCCTGGGGGGGGTCTCACTGTGTCAAAGAATCCCAAACTGGGTGGGATGGGCTCTCAAAGCTCAGCTCATCCAACCCCCCTGCCCTGAGCAGGGACATCTGCACCTAGAGCAACCTCCCCTGGGATGGTTCCACCACCTCTCTGGGCACCCTGGGCCAGGCTCTCCCCACCCTCAGCCTCCAAAATTCCTTCCAGCTCCTCGAAATCTCCCTCTTTTCATTTCAAACCTCCCCCCTTGTCCTGTCCCTGCTCAAAACTCCCTCCCCAGCTTTCTTCTAAGCCCTGCAAGGCCCCCAGAAGGTCTCCCTGGAGCCTTCTCCAGGCTGACCAAGCCCAACTCTCCCAGCAGAGGGTTCCAGCCCTCCCAGCATCTCCATGGCCTCCTCTGGCCCCTCTCCCCAGCTCCATGTCTCTGCTGTGCTGACTCCAGAGCTGCCCCAGCACTGCAGGGCGGTGTCCCCCGAGGGGAGCAGAGGGGCAGGATCCCCTCCCTGCCCTGCTGCCAGAGATCAGCCCAGGAGGACATTGGCTGCTGGGCCAGCTCATCTCCAGCACCTCAATCCTTCTCCTCAGGGCTGAATCAGGCAGCATTTCACAACTCCCAAACTGTCCTGCCTCACATGCCAAGTCCTCCAGCACCCAACGTGACCCAAACCCTACACCAAGTTAAGGGCAAGAGTGGGGGGGAAGCTGCTGGAGGGGTTCTCAAGGGAAACTTCAGGGGTTGGGAGCAGGTCTAAGAGATGCTGAGACTCTCCTACCGTGGTGACTCGACAGATCTGCCCGTGGAACTCAGGGCAGTAACAGGCTCCACTGAGGGGACACTTCTCCACGGGTTTGCCCCGGTAGATGGGTCGGTAGGAGGCAGCACAGATGTCAAAGGGGTTGTGCATGTCATAGTTGAGCTGGTAGGTGTCAGTGGGATTCTTCTCACAGGCTGACAGGATCTTCCTGGTCTGCAAAAAGCAACCAGAGGGGCAGGTAGGAAGAAGTTCCCCAGCCAGGAACCATAGAATCATCAGGGTTGGAAGGGACCTCAAAGATCATCCAGTCCCAACCCCCTGCCATGGCAGGGACACCTCCCACTACAGCAGTTGCTCACAGCCCCAGCCAACCTTGAACACCTCCAGGGATGGGGCTTCCCCCACCTCTCTGGGCAACCTGGGCCAGTGTCTCCCCACCCTCCTGGGCAACAACTTCTTCCTAACCTCTCATCTGAACCTACCCCACCTCTAGTTTGGAGCCACTCCCCCCAGTCCTTCTACCTGACAGCCTCCAAAGTCCCTCCCCAGCTTTCTTGGAGCCCCCTTCAGATCCTGAAAGGCCACCAGAAAGTCCCCTCAGAGCCTTCTCTTCTCTTCTGCTCCTCACAGAACATACCTGCTGGGCCACCTCAGGCTTTGGACCCAGCTCCAGCAGGCGCCGGGCAAAAGTAGCAGCTGTCTTGAAGTTCTTGAGCTTGAAGAAGAGGTTGAGGGCAGTTCGCAGCACCAAGATCATGTGGACAGGCTGCAGGTTGGAGTGGGTGAAATAAGCAGCCATCTGGAGGGGGGAGAAGGAGGGAGAGCAGGGACATGGTCACCACCAACCACGGGAGCAATGGGATGGCCTGAAAATGCAGCAAGAAACCCCTCCTGGTAACCCCCACCAGCTGCTTCAAAAGGAGGAACTGGCAGGAGTCAGGATTCCTGATGTAATTTAGACCCCAAGGCCACTTCCCCCCCGTCCCAGCTCCCTCAGAGACAGTTTCTGTACCTCACAGATCCTCTTCTGCTGCTCCAGGGTCTCCTTGGGCAGCTTCTTCCTCTCAATCTCCATGGAGAGCCCCACGATGTACTCCCTGCAGATGGCAATCAGCTGCTGGGCCTGCAGAGGGACACAGGGGCAGGGGTGGCCTCCTCAGCCCAGGAACGGGCAGAACCATCAGGTAGTTTGGGGTGGAAGAGCCCTTGAAGCTCCTGGAGTCCCCCAGTTCCCTCAGCCCTGCCAGGGCACCACTCACCCCTGGCCCTCAGCACCACAGCTCCAGCCTTGGAAACCCCTCCAGGGGTGGGGACTCCACCACTCCCCTGCCCAACTCCTTCCAACCCTTGCCATGAAGAAGTTGCTCCTCACACCCAACCTCAACCTCCTCTGGAGCAACTTGAGGCTGGTTCCTCTCATCCCATCCCTTGGAGACAAGCGATCTCACCCCCCCTGGCTCCATCCTCCTCTCAGGGAGTTGCGCATAGCCAGAAGGTCTCCCCTGAGCCTCCTCTGCTCCAGGCTCACCCCCCTCAGCTGCTCCGCACAAGTTCTCTAGACCCTTCCCCAGCTGTGTTGCCCTTCTCTGGCCACACTGCAGCCCCTCAAGGGCCTTCTTGGAGTGAGGGGCCCAACCCTGACCCCAGGATTGGAGGTTGTTCCTCCCTAGGAGTGTCTCTCTCACCTCAGCAATCTCCTGCTTGTTGTCCACCACCAGCAAGGGCACACTGAGCAGGATGGAGCGGAACTTCTCCACGGCCTCCTCAAACTTGCCAGCTGTGGTGAGCTGGTAGCAGAGCTGCAGGCGCTGGATCAGGTCGTTGAGCTTCAGCCCAACAGCAGGAAGAGCATTCTTCAAACCAGCTTCCTTCCTGGGGGCACCAAAGAGGGGTCAGGGGTACAGAGGAGACACTGCAGAGGCCAGGAGGAACAGACAGCATCTGAAGGGGGCTCCAAGAAAGCTGGGGAGGGACTTTGGAGGCTGTTGGGTAGAAGGACTGGGGGGAATGGCTCCAAACTAGAGGTGGGGAGATTGAGATGAGAGGTTAGGAAGAAGTTGTTGCCCAGGAGGGTGGGGAGACACTGGCCCAGGTTGCCCAGCGAGGTTGTAGATGCCCCAACACTGGATGTGTTGAAGAGAGTTGGGGTTGTTGAGGCTGGAGAAGAGAAGGCTCCAAAGGGACCTTCTGGTGGCCTTCCAGGATCTGAAGGGGGCTCCAAGAAAGCTGGGGAGGGACTTTGGAGGCTGTCAGGCAGTGGTAGGACTTGGAGGAATGGGTCAGAACTAGAGGTAGGGAGATTGAGATGAGAGGTTAGGAAGAAGTTGTTGCCCAGGAGGGTGGGGAGACACTGGCCCAGGTTGCCCAGAGAGGTGGGGGAAGCCCCATCCCTGGACATTTGGAAGGCCAGGCTGGCTGGGGCTGTGAGCAACTGATGTAGTGGGAGGTGTCCCTGCCATGGCAGGGGGGTTGGAACTGGATGATCTTTGAGGTCCCTTCCAACCCTGACAATTCTCTGATTCTCTGACACATCAGCAGCTCTTGTCAGAGCTGTTTTGACCAAGGTTTGGGGTGGTTTTCTTAGCACAAAAGACATCTGTGCTCCCACAATCCCACCCACAGTGCCCAGCTCCCTCTGCAGCAGCTCAGGCTTGGGGTGTCTGGCTCATCCTACAGTGGCTTCCAGGACATAGAGAGAATCAGAGAATGGTTGAGGCGGGAAGGGACCTCCAGAGCTCATCCCATCCAACCTCCCCACCCCAGCAGGGACATCTCGACCTGCTCAGAGCCCCATCCAGCCTCACCTTGAAGGACTCCAGGGATGGGTCCTCCCCCACCTCTCTGGGCAGCCCCTTCCACTGATCTATCACCCTCAGATTCAAGAACTTTTACCTACTCTCCAGCCTCAATCTCTCCTTTCCCAGCTTCAAACCATCACTCCTGGTCCTGTCAGTACAAACCCTTTTGAACAGACCTTCCCCTGCCCTCCTGTAGCCCCTTCAGGTCCTGGAAGGTCACTCTAAGGTCCCCCCAGAGCCTTCTCTTCTCCAGGCTTGTGGGGTCTCTAGATGCTTCAGAGGCAGAGGATTAGAGCTAGAAACCACCACCCCAACCATCACCCCCTGGCTTGAGCCTCTAAAACCCAATATTAAAGAGCTTTTCACCTCTCCATCTCACACCAGGCAGCAGAAAAACCCCACTAGGGAGAGCTGGAACGTTCCTGATTTATATCCAGCAACCAGGAAGGTTCTTCCCTTCACAGCAGAGGGGACACAAGTGCCAAGGAGTCTTGGAAGGACAAGAAGAGCAGCCAAAGGAGGTGGCCCCTTACCAGTTACGATGGGGGTACCCATACATGGCTGGCAGGCAGGGCAGGGCCTGGTAGGTGGTCCTGCCACGGGCATAGGTCTGCAGGAAGAGCTGCTTGTAGGGTCCAAAGTTTGTCACTCCCACCTGGTCGTGGAGGAGCTGGAAGAGACACGTTGATCTGCTGAGTAAAAATTGTCCTGGGCTGCACAGAGACACCACTGAGGCTCCAGCACCTCTTGGTTTAGAGCCAGAGATGAGAAGGGACATCAAAAAAAGCTTCAGAGGTAAAAATACCCAGGGTCAAAGGCCAAACTCTTCCTGAGGAAGCCCAGGAGAAACTTACTCTCATTGCTGTCTCAAAGGAACCTGCCAGGACGTGGTCAACAGGAAGCTGGGAGTTGTTGCACCAGACCTACAACAACAGGAGGGAAGCACAGATGAGAGGAGACAAGTGGAGACAACTCTCAGCAACCTCATCACCCCTCCCTGCCCTCAACTGTGCTCACAGGAGGGTTCCTGAGGAGGACTGAGCCCAAAAAGGAGAAAATTTCTGAGAAAGACAAAGACTTGAGCCACTACCTGAGCTGGGCTGGTGCCCTTGGTGGGTGGCACAAAGAATCCATCCTCTGCTGCTCCAGCTGGCCCAGCAGAAACATCCTGGGGGACACACAGAGCAGGGATTAGTGGGGAAGTTTCCAGCACCCCAATGAAATCAGAGCTTCTCCAAAGAAACCCAGATATTTCCCCCCCCCAACAAGTCACTGTCTTCCCAAGTAACTCCAGCTGGGCTACTTAAACCTCCCAGAAGCCTCCTACCAGCTCAGGGGGAAGATCCAAATCTTCTTCCACTTCCCATCCACCTCCTTCCTCCTGGCCTTTGCCAACACCTTCCTCTCCAAAGCCCTCTCCAGCATCCACGAAACCATCTGCAGGGAGGGGGACAAACAGTCAGAGCTCTCACACAGCAACACATCTTTTCTTCTGCAAGGAAAGCTCCTGGCTTCACCCACCTTCATCCAGCTGCAGCTCTGCATCTTCTCCCCAACCTTCTGCACCAACAGTGTCAATATCAATGTCAGCAGCCAGGGCTCCCCCTTTGCCTGCAAAGAGGGAAGGATCCTTCACTTCCTCATCTCACAGGGGGTCAAGTGTTAAGCAAAGAGCTCAGCACCCTCTGCTCCAATTGTCCAAGTTCCATCTTGGGCTAGAAGGCCAAAGATTTGAGGGATTTGCCACAGATGGTGTAAAATCAGAATGGGTTGGGTTGGAGGAGGTCTTTGAGATCATGGAGTCCAACCATTCCCCAGCCCTGCCAGGGCACCACCACCCCCTGGCCCTCAGCACCACAGCTCCAGCCTTGCAAACCCCTCCAGGGATGGGGACTCCACCACTTCCAGCCCTTGCCATGCAGAAGATGCTCCTCACCCCCAACTTCAACCTCCCCTGGGGTGACTTGAGGCTGGTTCCTCTCATCCCATTGCTTGGGGATGGGAGATCTCACCCCCCCTGGCTCCAACCTCCTCTCAGCCCCTTCCAGCCCTTGCCATGCAGAAGATGCTCCTCACACCCAACCTCAACCTCCCCTGGGGCAACCTGAGGCTGGTTCCTCTTGTCCCATCACTCGTTCCTTGGGAGAAGAGCCCAACTCCCTCCTCTTTAAATGCCAACCTGGATTCCAACCTCTCTTTGTAACACCCAACAACTCTGAGGGTCAAAGGAGCCACAGAGCCAAGTGTTTCCACCCTACCCAGCCCAGCTTCATGCAGCTTTCCAAGCACCAGGTGCTACCTTTGCTAGCAATGGTTCCTTCAAAGAACCCCTTGGAGACAGTCAGCAGGGGCCAGTTGGTGTCCAGGGGCATGACAGGAGCAGGAGGCTGCAGCAGCTTCGCGTTGGGATCGATGTCTGGGATCTGAGCAGAAAACAGTTAAAAGGCCACAGGAGGAAAATCCCCCTCTCTGACCTTCCCACCTCCCAGGGGCTCAGTCTGAGAAAAACAGGAGGAGCAAGTTCTTTGTGGGGAGGGGGTTGGAGCCTGGCCCAGGCTGCCCAGAGAGGTTGGGGAGTCTCCTCTGGAGAGATTCCTGGACACACTCCTGGGCCCCCTGCTCTGGGGGAGCTGCTGGAGCAGGGGGGTTGGCCCAGAGCATCTCCAGAGGTCCCATCCAACCCCCACCATGCTGGGATTCTGGAATGGGGATGGTTCCTCCCAGCCCAGCCAGTCCCACTCCACCAGATCCCACTGTCACCTTCTTCCCAAACTCTAGAGCTCTAGTAAGGAAGCATCAGGAGGTTCTCTAACCATTTCCTTCTCAGGATCAAAAGTCTCCTTCAGGCTTTCAGCTTCTTCATCCAGACCATGAGTTGCAGCTGTGAGATAGGCCAGGGACTCTGGAATGAGACAGAAGACACATGAGGGTGGGTCCTTCAGGGTCTAAAGAAACCTCCTCACACCTCCAGGGTGTCACAAAGGAAGGATCAGCAGCACCCCAAGGTGCCCAACCACACCTTGAGGGGTGTCACTGGGCTTAGGAGCACAATATGCAGGCAACAACTCATCTGAACATGCTCTACACTTGACCCAGGTATTTTCTAGCTCTTTGGGTGGTGTTTTCTACCTCTGGAGTGACTTTCTTCTCACCTGAGGCAGCTTCTCAGGTCAAGGGTTATGCTGATCTACCTCCAGAAATTCCTGCTCACCCCAAGGAGCTCCCCAGCCCCCAGGGGACATGGGTTGGCCTGAAACTACTCACTCTGCCCACAGTTCTTCAGGATCCTCACTCTCTCTGCCACATCCCCCAGGTACAGGGCGTTCTGGTAGTGGCCACTCATGTCCTTACGGATCTCAGCTGAAGGAGGAGAGAAAGAAATCAGGAGAGTTTTGCTCTTCTTGGCCTTGGTGACAAGACTCCATCCCTCTGGGAAGGACACTCAGATCCTCTCCTTCTCTGCTACCATCCATGGTACTCACCAATCTTCATCATCTTGCGGAGCTTCTCCAGGTTGCCAGTGATGAGGTAGAGGAAGGAGAGTCTGTCGAAGTTCTTGGTGCGCTGGTAGCACATCTCCACGATCTGGTGGTTCCCCTGCAGCAAAGCCACTTCTCCCAGCTTCTCCCAGCAGTTCTTGTCATCCAGGGCTTTGGCTGCTTCCAGAGCAATCTACCAAGGGAATGGACAGGGTGAGAAAAGGCTTTGCAGGAAGAGCTTTGCTCTGGAGGCTTCTGTTGGTGACGCTCATGATGGAGAGCAAGGGATTACAGGGAGCATTAATCATGCTTTCAGTTGTCACCCTCAGCTCAAGCTTCTTCCTTTTGGAGTGAGGCCAGAGGAGGCCACAGAGATCATGTGAAGGCTGGAACCCCTCTAAGAGAGTTGGACTTAGGCAGCCTGGAGAAGAGAAGGCTCCAGGGAGACCTTCTTGGCGCCTTGCAGGACTTCAAGGGGCCTACAAGAGAGCTGGGGACAGAGTTTTGAGCAGGGCCTGTTGGGCCAGGACAAGGGGGGATGGTTTGAAATGAAAAGAGGGAGATTTCGAGGAGCTGGAAGGAATTTTGGAGGCTGAGGGTGGGGAGAGCCTGGTTGAGGTTGCCCAGAGAGGTGGTGGAACCAGCCCTGGCACCATCCCAGGGGAGGTTGGGCTCTGAGCAACCTGCTCTAGATGCAGATGTCCCTGCTCAGGGCAGGGGGGGTTGGATGAGCTGAGCTTTGAAGGTCCCTTCCCACCCAAACCACTCTGGGATTCCATAACTCCCAATACTCCTCCCTACAGCAAGAAGTCAGGCTTGCAAGTGATGCCCCACAGGACAACCCATTCTCCCCACCCCACCTGGCACCTCACCTCAATGTTGCCACACTCCAGGGCCAGGCTGAACCGGGTCTTCTCATCCTTGACAAAGTGCAGGGCCACCTCTGGGTAGCCCTTTTTCTGCAGGTAGGCAATGATGGACTGGCCCACCAGCTTTGCATTCCTCACCATGTGCAGCACCTGCAAAGAACAGACCCAGGCACTGAAGGGTCTCCACAACTTCCCCTTCCCATGAGGGTCCCCAAGCCTGGCCCAGCCTGATCTGATCAAGAGCTAAAGGGTGGGGACAAGAGGCTGGGGGCAGACTCTTGCCAGGGGTGCCCAGGGCCCGGCCAAGGGGCACCAAGTGGAGCCCAGGAGGTTGGAGCTGAGCGGCAGGAGCAAGTTCTTTGTGGGGAGGGTGTTGGAGCCTGGCCCAGGCTGCCCAGAGAGGTTGGGGAGTCTCCTCTGCAGAGATTCCTGGACACACTCCTGGGCCCCCTGCTCTGGGGGAGCTGCTGGAGCAGGGGGGTTGCCCCAGAGCATCTCCAGAGCTCCCTTCCAACCCCACCATGCTGGGATTTGGGAAGGGGGATGATTTCTCCCAGCCCAGCCAGTCCCACTCCACCAGATCCCACTGTCACCTTCTTCCCAGACTCTAGAGCTCAAGTAAAGAAGGAGGGAACATCGGGACATTCTCTACCCATTTCCTTCCCACCCCAGCACGCTGGGATTCTGGGATTCACCCTCAAGGAAGAGCTCAAGGAGGACCTCAAGTTTTTTCATGTCTCCTCACCTCATCATACTTCCTGTTGATCAAGGCCAGCTTGAACTTGAACTCAGTGGGGTCGATGGTGAGGACCCGGGGGCGACACTCCCTGTCCAGGCAGTAAACGTTGTTCCCCTTCACCCGCGTCACGTAGATGGGCAGGTCCAGGGTGCGGATGATCCCGTGGTCCCTGAGCCAACACAACCCATCAGCCTCACCAGCCCCCACCCCAAAAGAAGCTCAACACCCTACAGGTTATTTCAGCCTGGATTATGAAGATGAGGCCAGTGAGACGAGCAGTGCAAACACCCAGCTCAGTGATGGACACCAGCGCGTGGGGTGAGCAACCAAACCTTGGTGGAGGCCCCATCCCTGGAGTCCTGCAAGGTGAGGCTTGATGGGGTTCTGAGCAGCTTGCCCTAGGTAGAGATGTCCCTGCTGGTGTAGGGAGGTTGGGCCAGATGATTTCTAGAGGTCCCTTCCAGTCTCAAACGTTCTAGGATATGCTGGAGGGTTGGGTGGAGGGAATCTCCTAAAGCTCCACAAGGGCAAGTGTAGAGTCCTACACCCAGGGAGGAACAACCCCATGGACCAGGACAGGGAAGGAGGGACCTGCTGGGAGCAGCTCCACAGAAGAGGAGCTGGGAGTGCTGGGGGACAACAAGGCCCCCATGAGGCAGCAATGGGCCCTTGTGGTCAAGAGGCCAATGGGCTCCTGGGGGCATCCAGCAGAGTGTGGGCAGCAGGTCGGGGAGGGTCCTGCCCCTCTGCTGTGCCCCACTCAGGACACCTCCAGAGTGCTGGGGCCAGTTCTGGGCCCCCCAGCTCCAGAGAGACCAGGAGCCACTGGAGAGAGTCCAGGGGAGGCTGTGGAGATGCTGGTGGGCCTGGAGCAAAGCTGAGAGCCCTGGGGCTGCTGAGCTGCACAAGAGACGCCCCAAAGGGGATCTGCTCAAGAGCTAAAGGACAAGAGGCTGGGGCCAGACTCTTGTCAGGGGTGCCCAGGGCCAGGAGAAGGGGCAGGAGTCCCAGCCTCACCCAGTGGTGACAGCATATTTGATGTGGTTGCTGGTGGTGTAGATGAAGACTCCGCTCTCATCCCAGGCACCGCTCTTGACTCGGATGTTTTCATGGATGTTACACAGAGACTCCAGTTTCCTGTTGCAGATCATGATGGCTGGGGAGGAAAATGAGGAGGAGTAAGGCCAGGGAACCTTGACTATTAGACATCTGCCTCTGGATGGTGGCTCCTCTCTCCCATGGCCCCAGCAATAGACTCTATTCAGTGTCAGACACAGAGGAGATGATGGCAACCATGACTAAACTGTCACCATCTGCCTTGGTTTATTGGCTGGAGCATTTTGAGGAGCACAAAAAGCCCCCTCTCTGTTTTACCAGCCTAGAAAATGGGTTTGCTGAAGAGACACAAAGTGGCAATGTCTCCAGCTGCACCTTCACCAACTGGTTTCTCCAGCCCAGACTCTGCTCCCCACCATGGCAGGAGCTGGTGTGAACTGGGATCCATCCCCCCAGTGCTTACCATGCTTGGCCAGCAGAGCCACATGGGACATGTCAGCAGACCAGATGACATATTTCACCTTGGAGATCTTCACTGAGGCCAGGGTCCTGTCAAAGGGCAGCAGTGACATCAGAGAGATGAGCAACACCCCCCTCAAGCTCTGTGTGGGACCAACCAGCACCCAACAGCCCCCACCCAATCTGCAGAAGCTCTGAGCCCCCTTTTTACCACCCTGGAGCTAGAAAATCAGGAGGCAGAACCTGCAGCCCATGAAAACAAACCTCTCTCCACACCTGTGCCACAACAAATCTATTTGAGTGACAAGTGACTTCAAACTCTACATTTCTGAGGGGGTTTTAGGAGTAGATTTAACAGAATGAGGGAGTAAGGTATTTTTAAGCAGCAATTGCAGTGTTTAAGTTATTTGTGTCTTTCCCAACAATACTAGAAAGATAAAAAGGGACACTTCACACTACAGCAGTTGCTCACAGCCCCATCCAGCCTGGCCTTCAACATCTCCAGGGATGGGGCTTCCCCCACCTCTCTGGGCAACCTGGGCCAGTGTCTCCCCACCCTCCTGGGCAACAACTTCTTCCTAACCTCTCATCTCAATCTCCCCACCTCGAGTTTTGATCCAGATCATTGATCCAGATGTAGCACTTGATTCTATGGTCTAGGGGGCAGGGAGATGTTGGGATGAAGGTTGGACTTGATGACCCTAAAGGTCCTTTCCAACTGTAATGATTCCATGGTTTTAAGCTGGGAAAGGAGAGATTGAGGCTGGAGATTAGGAAAAAGTTCTTTAACATGAGGGTGAAGGGGTTGCCCAGAGAGGTGGGGGAGGCCCCATCCCTGGAGTCCTTCAAGGTCAGGCTGGATGGGGCTCTGAGCAGGTCGAGATGTCCCTGCTGGTGTAGGAGGTTGGACCAGGCGACCTCTGGAGGTCCCTTCCAGCCTCAAACATTCTAGGATTCTATTGGATTTCCAACCCTGCTCTTCCTACCAGTTGCCAGCCATGGCTTGGAAGGGGCTGAGGCAGCTGAGGCTGGATTCTGGAGAGCATTACGAGCCCTACACCAGCAGGGTTGTGGGATCTGAAGTGCCCCCAGCAGGGCTCTCACCGTTTCTGCTGCACATCGAAGAGGGTGATGGAGTCGGCGTCTCTCAGCAGCAGGTTCCCGGTGCCCGCGTAGAAGATCTCATCACAGTTGGGCACCTGCACCTTCTTGGTGATCTCATTCTTCAGGTTCTTGATGAGGATCTGCCATTAAAGAGGTGACAGCACAGGAGAGTTAGGGAGATGTGACAGAGAAATCAGGAGCTGAACCTAAGAGGCCAAACTAAGAGCTCCTGAAGCAAGATGGGACTTTACCCAGCTTGGAAACCCAACCCCAGCTCTGCCCTTTGACAAAGTCCCTCCCCAGCTTTCTTGTAGCCCCCTTCAGATCCTGGGAGGCCACAAGAAGGTCTCCCCTGAGCCTTTTCTTGCCCAGACTGAACAAGCCCCTTTCACCCCCCTGCTGCCATTCCCAGCTGGCTGATGTGGTTGCAAACCCTCCCTACAATGAGGATATGAACCAAGGTCAGGATTTTCTTCCCCAAGTAAACTCAATCTTCATAGAATCATTCAGGTTAGAAAGGACCTTTAGGATCAACAAGTCCAACCTTTGTCCAACATCTCCCTGACCCCTAGACCATGTCAGAATCACTCAGGTTGGAAAAGACCTCCAGGATCATCAAGTCCAACCTTCATCCAACATCTCCCTGACCCCTAGACCATGTCTTGAAGCACCACATCTCCTCATTTGTTGAACCCCTCCAGGGATGGTGAGTCCACCCCCTCCCTGGGCAGCCTGGGTCAGTCCCTGACCACTCTGTCAGCAAAGAACTTCTTCCTAATGTCCAACCTAAACCTCCCCTGGTGTAATTTGTCACAACCTCTTGTCCTGTCATGAGTTCCTTGGGAGAAGAGCCCATCAGCCTCACCACAACCTCCTTTGAGGTAGCTGTAGAAAACAATGAGGTCTCTAAGAGACAAGTCAACTCAAGCAGGGAAAACTTCTTCATGACCACCTTCCCCTCTTCTATCTCCTCTTGCATTGAACAAAGACCTTTATTAAAACCCTCAGCTGCATTTTCACCATTATTTTCATGCTAGAAAAGTGACCTGGGTGGTTTCTCTGCCCTATTTCCACTTCATTCTAGCAGGATCCCAGCAACTGAGCCAAGCCTGACCACCAAACAAGTTAAATATTTCAACCTCTTGCCTCCCCACCGCATCAACTCATCACGTTGCCACCGTATCCTATTTCTTCCTGCCTGTCTCCATCCCTCAGGTCTCTGCCAGCCCCTCAGGTCTCTGTCAACCCCACCACCAAGCCCTTCTTTTCACTTCCATCACCACCAGTTGAAGAGGAGCCCCCCAGAGCTGGTGCCCTTACCGAGTGCATGCGGTCGAGGACGGCGAAGCGGTTCCGAGCCACCCAGACGGCCGTGAGCCCCGAGGAGCGTTTCCCTTCAGGGGCTGGGGGGAGAGCAAAGCCCACAGCAGTCAGTAAATAACTCCTGGCAGCCTCAATTAGTCTTGTTTGAGCCCATCAAAGCTCTTGGCAGGCTTTGAAGGCACCACATTAGTCTTGTTTTATAGAATCACAGAGTGTTAGGGTTGGAAGGGAGCTCCAAAGATCATCTAGTCCAACCTCGGGTCACCCAGAGCAGGTCACACAGGAACACACCCAGGAGGGTTTTAAACATCTCCAGAGATCTCCACAACCTCCCCGGGCAGCTTGTTCAGTGTCTGGCACCCTCACCATGAAGAAGTTTCTTCTCCTATTGATGTGGAACCTCTCACGTCTGAGATGTCCCACAACCCCCAGCACAAGGGTGGGGAGATATTGGAGCGTGTCCAGAGGAGGGACCAAAATGTTCAGGGGATGGAGCATCTCTGGTATGAAGACAGGCTGAGAGAGTTGGGGCTGTTCAGCCTGGAGAAGAGAA
>VYZX01001310.1:42727-53578 GCA_013401335.1 Brachypteracias leptosomus
TGGGGTGGAGGAGAGAGATGTGGGGTGGGGGACAGAGCTGTGGGGTGGAGGACAGAGAAGTGGGGTGGAGGACAGAGAAGTGGGGTGGAGGACAGAGCTGTGGGGTGGAGGACAGAGCTGTGCCTCCCTCCTCCTCCCTGAACCCTTCACATTGTCTCTTCTCCTTCAATCCTCTGCTGTTTGTGGGAATCTGTAGCCACCAAGCTCCCCTTTCACCTCTCCCTCTGCCCAGCTCCAGAGCTGGGCTGGAGGAAACTCACTCCAGGAGTGAGGAAACTCCCAACTCACCTCTGGGTGCCCCATCCTTGGGCTGGGGTGGGGGAACAGCCCAAATATTGGGTGCACAGCCCCCACTGGGGGGCTCCCAGCCCAGCTCCTGCTCCAGCCACGTGTGCTGGAGCTGCTTTGGTGGAAACCTCCCTTGGAATTCCTTGTGCCACGTGAATAAAACCCACTGGCACCAGTCCTGTCCAAAGCCCCCTCCCCAGCAGCCCTTTGGGGGTTGTCTTTGCCTCACTTTCTCTGCCCAGTTTAATACCCAGGGCTGTCACTCCCCCTCCAAACCACCCCCAGCTTGGAAAGGGGGAGCCCCTCAGATGGGAGAAGCTGCAGAAGGGGCCAAGTTAATTACAAAGCCTCATTAAATGGTTTAAGGAGCGTGTGGCAGGGCAGAGCTTTGGCAGGGCTGGAGCTCTGCTCCCAGGAGGCTGCTCCCCCTGTTTGCTTGAGGCACACTCTGGATTGAATCCCAAGCCCCCTGTGGTTTCTCTCAGCCCCTCCCCAACCTCTCTTTGCCTCCTTCTTTTCAGGTACTACCAGAGCATGTACGACACCCCCGAGGCCATCGGGGTGCAGTACCCCCAGGGGCTGAGCCCTGAGGAGACCTTGGAGTATGTCACAGACACAGCCAAGGTTCCTGCTTTGTCTTTTCTTCACCTGCTGGAGCTTCGAGGAGGGTGATGAGGGGGGGGAAAAGCTTCTAAAAGAGGCAGGAGGAAGGTGGGGGAGCTCTGAGCAGTGACAAAGGCAGTGGGCACTCAAGTGCCAGCACCACATGAGGGCTCTGGGGGGGTGGGTTCTGCCTGGGCTGCCTGGACCTGCCCATCTTGGTTGACCCCAGAACATTCTTCCTTTGCAGGCCCTGGCAGAAGTTGCCACCGTGGTGGCCCGAGCTCTCTACCAGCTTGCAGGGGGGGCCAGTGACACCTCTGCCATCCAGGCAGATCCCCACACGGTACGAGCAGATGGGTTGGAGGCCCTGGCATCACTGCTGAGCCCTCACGTCCTTCCCTTCTGTCTCTGTTTATGTGTGTTTACACAGCAGGCTGTCCTGTCTGCCTCCACCAGGGCTCTGCCTTCCCCCCCTCCCTTCCCTCCTTCCCCACCACAGCTGAGTGAAAACCCTTCTCCACTTCCTTGCCTTCATCTCAGAGCAGAGAAGCTTCCCCAAACCAACCTCCTCTATCCTCATTCCCCAAAGCAGGAGAGGGAGCTGAGGTGAAACAGCCACACGTGCCCCAGGGATCAGGGAAGGAGCTGGGGAAGCTGGAGTCACACCCAGTTTTCCCAGCTCAGGCCTGAATTCTGGGTGGTTGTGGCATAAAGTTGTGATGGGACAAGAGGAACCAGCCTCAAGTTGCCCCAGGGGAGGTTGAGGTTGGACGTGAGGAGTAATTTCTTCATGGCAAGGGTTGGCAGGAGCTGCCCAGGGCAGGGGTGGAGTCCCCATCCCTGGAGGGGTTTCCAAGGTGTGGAGATGTGGTGCTGAGGGGTTAGTGATGGGTTAATGGTTGGCCTTGGTCTTAAGGTCTTAATTCTGGAGCAAAGGAGGCTCAGGGGAGACCTTCTGGCTCTGCACAAGTCCCTGAGAGGAGCTTGGAGCCAGGGGGGGTGAGATCTCTTGTCTGCAAGGGATGGGATGAGAGGAACTGGCCTCAAGTTCCTCCAGAGGAGGTTGAGGTTGGGGGTGAGGAGCATCTTCTGCATGGCAAGGGCTGGAAGTGGTGGAGTCCCCATCCCTGGAGGGGTTTGCAAGGCTGGAGCTGTGGTGCTGAGGGCCAGGGGTTGGTGGTGCCCTGGCAGGGATGGAGGAACTGGTGTCTCCATGATCTCCAAGGTCTCTTCCACCCCAGACAACCCCCTGATTCTCTAGTCTCTCCTGTGCTCTGTGTTCCTTGGGGATCCCCTGCTCCTCTTCAACTCTGGAAGTGGAACAGTGGGGTGGAGGACAGGGAGGTGCCTCCCTCCTCTTCCCTAAACCCTTCACATTGTCTCTTCCCCTTCTCCTTCAATCCTCTGTGGTGAGAAACACCTCAGAGCAAATCATCTGGAGAGGCAGAGCTGTTAAAATGCTGCTTTTTCTCAGTACACACCCAACTCCCTTCTCTTCCCAGGTCACTCGGATGCTCTATGGGTTTCTGATTAAAATGAACAACTCCTGGTTCCAGTCCATCATTAAGCCAGACCTAAAAGGAATTCTGGGTAAGAAGGGGATGGGTTTCACCCCATATATTTCCTGGCAGCTTCCTAAAGCTCCATATTATCATGTTTCTGGCCTCCTCCCCACCAATGGTCATTCTCTGGCTGCTCCAGGTGATGTTCCCCAGCACTACGTGGCTGTTTCCAGCCCTGTGAACACCACCTACCTTGTGCAGTATGTCCTGGCCAACCTCACAGGCTCTGTTGTCAACCTCACCAAGGAGGAGTGTCTGAACCCTGAGAAATCACCCAGCACTGAGAAGGAGGTGAGAGGGTGTTAGAGTGGGGTGGGAGATCTGACAGAGCTGTTCACACTGCTGGTGTCTGCTTGGGGGGAGAGCTGCTTGGAGTCTAGAAGGAGTGGTGGGGTTGGGAGGGAGCTCTGGAGATGCTCTGGGGCAACCCCCCTGCTCCAGCAGCTCCCCCAGAGCAGGGGGATCAGGAGCATGTCCAGGAATCTCTGCAGAGGAGACTCCCCAACCTCTCTGGGCAGCCTGGGCCAGGCTCCAACACCCTCCCCACAAAGAACTTGCTCCTCCTGCTCAGCTCCAACCTCCTGGGCTCCACTTGGTGCCCCTTGGCCTGGCCCTGGGCACCCCTGACAAGAGTCTGGCCCCAGCCTCTTGTCCTTTAGCTCTTGAGCAGATCCCCTTTGGGGCTTCTCTTGTGCAGCTCAGCAGCCCCAGGGCTCTCAGCCTTTGCTCCAGTCCCACCAGCATCTCCACAGCCTCCCCTGGACTCTCTCCAGTGGCTCCTGGTCTCCCTGGAACTGTCCCCAGCACTCTGGAGGTGGCCTGAGTGGGGCAGAGCAGAGTGGGAGGAACCTCCCTGACCTCCTGGCCATGCTCTTCATGCACCTCAGGAGACCATTGGCCTCTTGGCCATGAGGACCTGTTGCTGCCCCATGGGGACCCTGTTGTCCCCCAGCACTCCCAGCTCCTTCTCTGTGCCCCCCTCACCTCTCCTGGTCCCTGCTTCTACTACTCATAGTAACACGTGGGAGAACTGGGGGAACTCCTCCAACATCCTGATGCCCAGGGCTAGGAGAGGAGCAGGGAAAAGGAGGTAAAACAGCTGCTAAAGCCCCCCCAGCCCTCTCTGTGGGTGGGGTGAGGCTCCAGAAGGGGCTGACCATAGAATCATAGAACCACCAGGCTTGGAAGGGACCTTCAAGCTCATCCAATTCCAACCCCCCTGCCATGGGCAGGGACCCCTCCCCCTAGAGCAGGTCACTGAGGTGGTTCTTCTCTGTCTCTGTCTCTGACTCTCCTCTTCTCCTCCCAGCTGTATGACTACTCCTGGGTTCAGGGCTCCCTGGAGCCCAACTCCACCTCTCGGGTCCCCTTCTGCGTCCGCTCCACGGTGCATCTCAGCAAAGCTCTGTCCCCTGCCTTTGAGCTGAGGCAATGGGGCTCCACTGAGTACTCCACCTGGACAGAGAGCAGGTGGAAGGAGATCCGGGCCCGAATCTTCCTGGTGGCCAGCAAGGAGCTGGAGGTGAGTTGGGAAGTGTCTGGAGAAGAGTTTGGAAGTGTCCGGAGAAGGAAATAGGGGATAAAATGGGGCCAGCCTTGGAAAACGTCTCCTGAGAGCTGGAGAAAAAAGGGTTCAGGGGTTGTTGGAAGGTTTTGTGGTGTCATCTCGAGTAGGGACAGCCAGGCTTTGATCCCTGCAAGGAGGAGCTTGCTGTGATGATCCCACCTCCAGGCATTTGAGGGTTAATAACAGTCACTGGGGCCAAGACCAAGCAGAGAAATCGAGTCCCTTGAGCTCTGTGGGTACCAGGTAGAAGTGCCCCAGAGTTTCCACCCCTTCCCCAGGCAGAGGGAGCCAAGCTGGTGACCCTGGTGGTTTGCCTGCTGGTTCTTCTCCAGATCTTCCATCCTGTTGAATCCCCTCCCAACAGCACAGAAATAACTTTGGGCCAGACCTTCACCAGCAAAAGCTGCTCTTGGGTCAGTGTCTCAGCTTCTAAGCAGCCCTTGGTTGGGTGGGAGGTGGCTGAAGCCACTTTGGGACTCCAGATCCCTCTGGGTGCCCTCTGCTTGGCTGTTGATGATGTCCTGACCCTGTCAGGACCCATCCACATGTGCTAGCAGTGAGCCACCCAAAGGCCATGCAAGCCCAGGTGGTTGTTGCATCTCTTGGAGGGTTCTTGGAGTGGTTTTTTAGGGTGGCCTTGGCCTTCCTAAAGGCCAGCACAGCACCCAACCTGCTGCTCCACAGCCCAGTAGATACTGGTGACCTGGAGATGCCCAGTTTGAGCTCAGCCATCCCCAAAGTGGTGGCAGAAGAAGTACAGAGAGAGTTGTAGGAGCCTGTGAGAGTCTGGCCACCGTGTGGAGACTGTTGGGAGACCTCCAGGCCATGAGGGGAAGGAATCTAAGGAGGCCTTGAACTGGGCTGGCCCTTGGGCTTTAGGAGAGGTGGTGGGGAGATCATCTCAGCTGCACAGAAGCTCTTGACACGTGTGGGTTCCACCACAACTGCTCGTTGAAGGTTTGGGCAGCTCTTGCTGGAGGAGATGATGGTTTGTGCAGGAGCAGCCAGAGCCAGATGTGAAATGCTCAGAATCTTTGCAGACATCTCTGAAATGTGACACATTTATCTGCAATGCAACTTTTATCACCTTTTTCTCTCTCAAACGTTGGTTTGTGAGCACTGTGATAACTCCAGTGAAAGCTGAGCAGGTCTCTTGTGGTGGCCACACTTCTTCTAAGGCTGGAAGATCTCCAAGGCTGGTTTTATTTGACATTTATGAGGTGCCTCAGTAGTGAGCTGGTCTCTCTCACTTTCTCACTGGCATCTGGGCAAGAACAACCCCAGGTACCAGTAGAGGTTGGGACTGAGCTGTTGGAGAACAGGGTAGGAGAGAGGGACCTGGGGGTGCTGGTGGGCAGCAGGGTCACCATGAGCCAGCAATGGGCCCAAGAAGGCCAAGGGTGGAGCAGAAGGGGTCAAGAGAGGTTCTCCTGCCCCTCTACTCTGCCCTGGGGAGACCCCAGCTGGAATATTGTGTCCAGGTCAAGAAGGACCCAGAACTGCTGGAGAGAGTCCAGCTCAGAGCCATGAAGATGCTGGAGGGAGTGGAACATCTCCCTGGTGAGGAAAGGCTGAGGGAGCTGGGGCTTGGAGAAGAGGAGAGTGAGGGGTGACCTCATGAATGGTTATAAATACATTAAGGGAGAGTGTCAGGAGGATGGAGCCAGGATCTGCTCAGGGACACCCAGTGATAGGACAAGGGGCAGGACCAGAGGAGGTTCCACATCAATAGGAGAAGAAACTTCTTCCTGGTGAGGGTGCCAGACCCTGAAGAGGCTGCCCAGGGAGGTTGTGGAGTCTCCATCCCTGGAGATGTTTAAAACCTGCCTGTGTGAGCTGCTCTGGGTGACCCTGCTTGGACTTAGATGATCTTTGGAGCTCCCTTCCAACCCCTGACGTTCTGGGATTCTCTCCAGAGACCCTGGAGGTGCTGCAGGTCCATGTTTGTACCCCTGAGTGTTTCTCCTCCCTCCCTAGATCATCACCTTGGTCGTGGGCATTGTCATCCTGCTCTTCTCCCTCCTGGCCACCTACTTCATCAATGCCAAGGCTGATGTGCTGTTCAGCAGCCCCCGGGACCCTGCTGGGGCTGTGGCTTATTGAAGATGCTCCTGGGCCTTGAGCAGCCCTTGGATTAATTCTCCAAGCTCAAACTACACTGGAAAGCTCCTCTCCCTCTGCAGCAGGACACAGGAGGTTCTCTCCAGAGCTTCCATGCTCCAGTTCTGGGGGACTGAGCCCTCAAAAAGATGAGACTTGCCCAGAAATCTGTGCTGGCCAAGCCCTGAAGAAACTCTGAGGTGATCCCAAAGCCTTTCTCTTTAATTTGTCCTTCTGGCCTCATCCCAAAAGCCTCTGAGATGAGGGATGAGGCCCCTCAATGAAGACCAGGGGAAGGGTGAAGATGTTTCCTCCAGCAGATGTCCTGGGAACATCCAGCAGTGGCTGAACCTGGTGTGTGCTCCAGTGCAGGGAGAACAGGGTGGGTTGAGCAGGTGATTTAGGTGTAAAATGTCCATTTTTTTTTTTTAATGGTG
Source organism: Brachypteracias leptosomus (assembly GCA_013401335.1). Classification (NCBI taxonomy): domain Eukaryota; kingdom Metazoa; phylum Chordata; class Aves; order Coraciiformes; family Brachypteraciidae; genus Brachypteracias; species Brachypteracias leptosomus. Next base: position 49,285 of record VYZX01001310.1, read on the forward strand.
CAATATTTTCTGGGTTTTGTATATATATATATATAAATAGTCCTGTTTAATTAAAAAACCCCCCAAATCTCAGCTGACCAGGTGAACCTTGGGGCTGGTTTGTTGGAGGGGCTGGTTTGTTGGTGATGCCCCAAGGCTCAAAACCAGCTCGTGTGGTGAAACTGGGGAGGAAGAGTTTGTCTGCTTTGGGGTTTTGGCTCTTTTTGAGACACACCCCCAGGAGATGCAGGTTAAAAATGGAGCTGCTCTGACCCCTGGTGCCTCTGGGGGGGGGTTGTGCCTCCAGTTCCTCCCCCCCCACCCCAGGGTGACAGCAGCTGGCCTCAGCCATGCTCAAGATCTCCCCCATCCCCTTCCTTCCATCCCTCCTGAGATCATGTGCATTAATTAGAGCATCCCTAATGCTAATCAGCAGAGGGGGAATAAGGGACCTTCTCCAGCACATCAGCCTGGAAAGGCCTCTCTGGCTGTTGGGGTATATTTAGATTTCTTTTTCTCCGTGCAACACAAAACTGGGGAGCTCTGAGGAGCACCCAGCAGGGTTTTGGGTGAAGAACCCAGAGCCTGAGCTGTGCTGGGCCCAGTGTGAAGCTGGTGGTGGAGGTAGGGTGGCCCCACCAGGAGAATTCCCCTCTTTGAAGCCCATTTGCTTTGATAATTAGGCAGGTTTGCATGGGGAAAAATACGCAAAGCAGATGGAAAGCAGCCTCCAGGTTGGGTTGTCTTTGAAGCAGAGTCCTCCTGGCTGCCCCTTGGTCTAGGGGAGGCAGCACTGGTGTCTGTCAGAGCTGGCCCAGGAGGCCATGGTCCAGCTGGGGAGGAATCCACAGGAATGCTCTGGAGACCCCTCCCTGGCTCCTGCCTTTGACAGATTTCTCCTGGCAGCCCCCGTGGCAGGGCTGGAAGATGCTCTCCCAGCTGCCAGAGGTTCCCTGGCACAGGCAGCAGAGGAGACAAAAGCTCCTTCCAGCCCAGTTCAGCTTCACAGGCAGGTTCAGGGGCTGGGAAAATGCTCTTTTCACAGGATCCCAGCCTGGGTTGGGTGGGGAGGGACCTTCAAAGTTCATCTGGTCTGAGCAGGGACATCAGCACCTAGAGCAGGTTGCTCAGAGCCCAACCTCCCCTGGGATGGTTCCACCACCTCTCTGGGCACCCTGGGCCAGGCTCTCCCCACCCTCAGCCTCCAAAATTCCTTCCAGCTCCTCGAAATCTCCCTCTTTTCATTTCAAACCATCCCCCCTTGTCCTGGCCCACCAGCAGGTTGGGAACTGCTGCTCTCCAAGCACAGCCAGTGCCTGGCTGATCTTCTCCAGGGCTGTCCTACCAGCACCAGACTCCCTGGAGCTGGGTGGAGCTGGGAACAAGCTGCAGCTTCACCTTGGGGAGCAAGACAAGGTGCAGAGAACAAGCTCCTGCCCCTGGGAGCTGCTTGTTTTTGAGGAGCAGCCTCAGCAAGACCTGCTGGAAGTTGCATCACTTCTTTTCCCCCTGGCAGAGCTGCAGAACTTGCTTCTCCCAGGCTCCATCTCCTGAGGGTGAACCTGCCCTGGGCTGCTGAGCTGCTTTGTCTTTTCTTCTCTCATCCTTTGGTCAAGTGTTGAGCAGGGGGGAGAACTCAGAGAACTCAGAGAACTCCTGATCCCACCCCAGCAGCACAGGGACTGTCCTGCTCAACTCACTGCCTGGACACCAAGGGCTGGGCCAGAACCCAAAGCTGTCCAGCACCCAGGAGCAGGGGGAAGAACTGGTTAGACCAGGGATGATGTAAAACCAGCTCACAATGGAGGAGTTCTGGAAGAAAGTCAAGGACTTGGGCTTTGGAGCAAGGAGCCAGAGTCAAGAGAGGGCTGGAAGCCTCTGCTGGGAGAGTTGGGTTTGTTCAGCCTGGAGAAGGCTCCAGGGAGACCTTCTGGGGGCCTTGCAGGGCTTAGAAGAAAGGGGGTGAGGGAGTTTTGAGCAGGAACAGGACAAGGGGAGATGGTTTGAAATGAAAAGAGGGAGATTTCAAGGAGCTGGAAGGAATTTTGGAGGCTGAGGGTGGGGAGAGCCTGGCCCAGGGTGCCCAGAGAGGTGGTGGAACCATCCCAGGGGAGGTTGGGCTCTGAGCAACCTGCTCTAGGTGCTGATGTCCCTGCTCAGGGCAGGGGGTTGGACTCGATCACCTTTCAAGATCCCAGTCATGGAATCATAGTTTAGGTTGGAAGGGACCTTCCAAGACCATCTCATTCCCCCCCCCCCCCCAACAGGGACACCTCCCACCAGACCAGGCTGCCCAGCACCTCATCCATCCTGAGCCCCTGGTTCTTTGCTACCCCCACAGCCCCTCCCTGGCCCTCTCTGGTTCTGGGATGATCCTTGGATCACCTCCAGCCCCAGGAAGGGCCAGGCTGGGTTTTGGGGGCCTCCCCTTGCAGGGGAGTGCAGCTGGCACACGCCAGAGCCCCCCGGGCATGGTGCTGAGCCACAAACCCCCCCCTTCCCCCTCCCCTTTCATGCACACACATCATTTGCCAGCATCAATTTCCTCTCCCCCCTCCCCACGAGGCTCTACCGGGGATTTCTGCACAAAAAGAAGATGCCCTGGACTCTCTTGACCCCTGAACTTCAGCTGCCTCCTGGGGGGGTGAGGGGCTGAGCCCGGAGAGGAGGGTTCCCAGCTGCCCTCCTGCCCTGAGGGGGGAGACATATGGGGGTGACAGGGGCTGAGAGGAGGAGAAAGGGGAGGAAATGGGGGTTTTTCTTCATGCCCGGCCCCCCCAGCTCCTGGGAACTTTGATGGCTCTGGAATATTAAGAGGCAGGAAAGTTCATTAATGCCCAGAACAAAGGGAAGGCTGTTGGGCTGCTGGGAGGAGGAAGCAGCAGAGACAGGGAGACAATTGGTGTCTTCTTAGGATCAGAGAATGGGGTGGGTTGGAAGGGACCTCAAAGATCATCTCGTTCCAACCCCCTCCACCATGGCAGGGACACCTCACACTAGACCCCATCCAGCCTGGCCTTGGACACCTCCAGGGATGGAGCAGCCACAACCCCCCTGGGCAACCTGGGTCAGGCTCTCCCCACCCTCAGAGGGAAGAATTTCCTCCTAATTCCTGAAGAATTTGGGTTCCTGGGTTTTTAGCAGTGGCTAAAATAGGGATGAAGCCCCTGCAGGGGTGGAGGGGTTGGGTTTGGAGAGCAAAGGAAGAGGTTTCCTGAGAAAGGGCAGGAGTTGGGTGTCAGCCCAGGCTGGGGGGGAAGGGTGGAGAGAGCCCTGGGAGAAGAAGGATTTGGGGGTGCTGGGGCAGCTCTGGGGTGCTCAGCACAGCAGAGACTTGGAGCTGGGGGAGTGGGGCCAGAGGAGGAGATGCTGGGAGGGCTGGAAGCCTCTGCTGGGAGGCCAGGCTGAGAGTTGGGTTTGTTCAGCCTGGAGAAGGCTCCAGGGAGACCTTCTGGGGGCCTTGCAGGGCTTAGAAGAAAGGTGGGGAGGGAGTTTTGAGCAGGAACAGGACAAGGGGGGATGGTTGGAAATGAAAAGAGGGAGATTTCGAGGAGCTGGAAGGAATTTTGGGTTCTGAGGGTGGGGAGAGCCTGGCCCAGGGTGCCCAGAGAGGTGGTGGAACCATCCCAGGGGAGGTTGGGCTCTGAGCGACCTGCTCTAGGTGCTGATGTCCCTGCTTAGGGCAGGGGTTGGATGGGATGAGCTCTGAATGTCCATCCCAGGCTGGGATTCCATGATCCTGTCCCTATCTCAACACTGAGGGCCCTTGGCTGGCCCCCAGCAGACATCTGGGCCCAACATGTGTTTAAAATCAGGGGCTGACCACGACAAACAGGAGAGTAGGAGCTGCCAGGCTGGAGCATGCCCAGGGTCCATCTCTGCTGCCAACAGAGACCAGAAGGGCCCAGGAGCCCCTGGGGTGACCCCACACCCCAAATCCACACCACCCTGACCCCTGGGCACCTCATTCCCACCCTGGCAGCCTCTGCCCTGTCTCTGCTCGACCTCGTCCTCTCTCTGTGTGCAGCAAGAGCTCAGATCTTCCTCCCACCACCACACCTGCACCTCTGTCCATCCATCTGTCCATCCTCCAGCCACTCCTGGAGAGAAACACCAGGGCTGGGAGGAACAGGAGAGGGGTTTGGGGGATCCTCCTCACCCAGCCCTGGGCTCCTGGGGGCTTTTATCTCCAGCCTCTTCCTCCTCTGTGTCCAGGCTGAGCTGGATTGCTCAGAGGAGGAGGTAGAGGAGGAGAAGGTAGAGAAGAAGGTAGAGGAGGAGGAGGTAGAGAAGGAGAAGGTAGAGGAGGAGGAGG
>VYZX01001311.1:0-11923 GCA_013401335.1 Brachypteracias leptosomus
AAACCTTAAACCACAACAGTAGTTAACACAAGTATGGCTTCTGTCATCTTTCTGATTAACCATAATTGTTCATTCAAACCTTAAATTTGTCAATTAAATGACAAAATATGAGCACATGTGAAACAGCCTACTTAGAGATGTTTGCTCATACCACTAGAGCAGGAGAGGCTCGGATGAATTTACCCTGGCTTTGGAACTGCCCTGGGCTCTGCAGGGCGGGGTTGATGCTTGGACAATCAGTGGGGAGAGGCCGCAGCTGGGATAAACAACCAAGCCAGCCAATGGGGTGCTCACTCCTGTGTGATGTCACACCCGCTCTATAAAGGGCAGGCCCGGGAGGCAGGTCCTGCTTCCGGCAGCACTGGTTTCCAGTGCGCAGCTTCAGCGTGCGGTGGGAGCGTCTCGGCAGCAGCCCCCCCCCGGGGTTCGTGTCCCTCGCTCTACCTGTCATTGCATTGGTGCTGTTGGTACCGCTGCTGCTTCTGCTCCTTGGGCTTTTCCTTTCAGCTGCCCTGGTCTCAACGCACGGAGTCTTTCACTTTTTCCTTCTCCCGGTTCTCACGACACAGGGGGAAGAAAGGCGGGTGGTGGGGAGGGAGACAATGGGCGTGTGGCTGCGGGGTGTTCACCCATGACAGTGGCTCGTTTCCTTTGTGAGTCCTGGTGCAGTGTTGCACACATGTTTCAGCCTTCTCCACATCTTCGTGTCCTCTACTTTCTGTTACTCAAGAGAAGAAATGTATCTTACGCATGCAGTATTTTGTTTCTGTAAAGAGTATGCATTTAAACCAAAATCCACATTTTTAAAAAATATGTACACCCACATCTTTAGGTCTGTGAAGGTTGTTGAGCCGCTTTGATTTATAAATGTTGTGGCTGATTCAAAGGAACCGATTCACAGATGGACTGTCAGCCAAGGCACCTTTATTTCGCTAGCGGGGAGAGCATAGGGTTCGCACCCTACAAAATGCAACTCCCCTGGGATAAAATTTCAGTGAGCTTATATAACAGTTTTATCAACTATCTCATACATTCCGTGGTTAATCTCTGATAAGCAAGCAGTCTCGTTGCAGTCTCGTTCCATAGCTGTAGCACTCTATTGGATGGTTTCCTAGATAGTGAGGTGTACGTGCTTAAAGGCAACTGTCTTGGTACATGTCATACTCCTGCAGAGGGGTAGGTCCCTGTTTGCAAAAACAAAAGCTCACAGTTATTGCTGATTCGTACTTATGCTAAGAGTGACCTAGTTTTGTCAAGTAAACCTTCAAGCCTTTCTTAGCTCTATGCCTTAATTCATGGTATAAATCCTAAATTCCTTGCTTTCCAAGATTTCTGTGAGCAACCAAGCTGTGGCTGCTGATGACTCCACCCACAGCGTGAGAGTTTGAGAGATGAGTGCCTGTGGCTTGTGTGATGGAAACCAGTTCAGTATTTATAGTTTATGTTTTGAGATGTTAGAGTAAAATAACATTGTGGCCTGCTTTTTAGTCCAGCCATTTCAGTCTATGTCTTCGTTTCATCCATTGTCATGCCAACAATCCATTCAGTACAAATAAGAGGCTTTGTGCTGTGATTAGATTGTGACATTGCCATGTTTTTGAAAGGCATCAATATGATACGCATTTGTGTACCCAAAATTGTATATTTCTTCTGATGCAGATATGTATCAAGAAATCTTGAAAGCTTGAGTAAGTAAAATAATGAGGCAATGAAGTCAGAAGATCAAATAAAATAAGTTTTGTTTCCCTTGTTCTATGTTTATCTCAATATTCTTGTCTCATTCCTCAAAATGTGAAGAATGGTAGTTAGGGAAATGAATGAAATACACAAAGTGCATATTTAACATTTATTCAGTTACCAAAAAAGAATTGCGGTATGGCTACAGAAGCATAATTTTTTGCATAAGGTTTTCTGTGCAACTTATTTATGCTGCTTGTAAAATTAGGAACTGCCATTTGGAACCCCACATCACCTGAGTAAATGCAAGATGCATAAATCCAAGAGATCTACTGCTATAAAAACGTCAATGAACTGAATGGCATGAAACTACTACAAGGTATTTGTCTTAAGTGTATACCAGCCACTAAGATTCAGGCATCAATAGAGCATTTAATTGACAAATTTTAAAGCTAAGATCTGGCTTTCTCATGTTGACTCACTGACCTTGAAGTGTTTTCGTTTGAGCTATAGAGCTGAGAGTGTCTCAAGTATGAGGAACTGATGACCTACCTGTAATATCATTTAAAGCTAAAGATACTGTTTTAAAAAGTGTTGCGCTGTATCCATGCACTTTATTCAAGCTATGATATTCACATGCTAAAAGCCCTGAAATTAATAATTAATGTCATAGAATTGGGTTCAATATGTAATGGCTATGCTTTAAAATGCTAGGGGATTGTAAAGGAAGGATATGGAAAGGAAACAAAATTAATCAGAAGGCAAATTCCAAATGGTGATGTGTTCAATGTCTGGAAAATGTAACACAGTCTAGATGGAAGAATGAAAGGACATAAAGAATTTCATGGAAGTTTTGTGGTTTTTCAGGATTTTGGGGGTTTTTTTTGCAAGGCTCTATGGAGACTAGTATGAAGCAATGCCTAACAAGCCAAACCTGTGAATTTCCTTTTTGCTTCTGGTAGATTATGAATGAAATGACCATACAAAGCTGTCTAATAGCAATCATAATGGGAAGACTGGTGAACTTTACAGTGCTATGTATTTTCTTTAGTCCCACAACTAAAGCTGAAGTTTCTCTCAGAAATATAGGTGCCACTCCAGTTTAAGGAAATGTTAGATAACATGTCTAGGGGCAGAGTAAGGAAAAAAGAAGGATCATCTTTAAATCTGTCTGCAAAAGGGAAAGTTAAAGGAGTCTTAAGTTGCTGGAAAATATGTGCTCTCTTTTTTCATGAATTAAGCGTTTCTGTTTATAGTAGGCATCACTACAGCTATAGAAAAGACGAGACAATGTAAAGAAAAGCGGAATTATTTAGAATTAGAAGGCTGATGTAGAAAACATAGACTGACTAAGTACATAAAATTTGAGAAGAATAATATTATGCTGACATGTCTGGTCAGTCACTATACTAACAGAAGTTAAAGTACAGCAGTTGGTGTATTGACAACTTTAGTTGCAGTGTAAAGTCAAAGTCTTGAAGAAGATTTTTCTCTTAAGTTGTTGTACTGGTTGTACAGCAGTCACCATTTGTAATGATGAGCTATTGCCTGAACCTATTAGCTATGAAGCCACCTGTTTACCCAGTATAAATAGCTTAGAATTTCCTGCAAGGAAATTACATGAAGCAACAATAAGGAATAATATTATGTTTTTAGGTCAATATGACTATCATTACTGGACATTTATCTTTTGTTACTGATCTTATGTTTGGCAGCCAGCATCATAGAAGACTAAGATATTGTTGCTCTGTATTTTGTTCACATTGGTGTTAAATTGCCTGTTCAGTAATGGCAGTCATCCGTTCTGCTTGTTTTAGTGGATCCTTGGTATTTTGTTTTTCTTATCATGCATATGTAAAGATGTACTAGTGCTGTGATGGTTCCAGAAGCATTAGATCATTGGGGTCTTTGGATGTAAAAGTTTTTGTACACACTGTAAAAGGGTGCAGAATGAGCTTCACCTCTTCTCTCTGCTATGGATATACCTGGCTTTGCACCAAGACTGGAAAGGAAGGAAGGAAGCTTTGTGCCCTCTTTGTGCTTTAGCTTTCTTTGCTCATGTGGCAAAGACAGCCTAGACCTAAGAAGAAGCCTCAGCTTGTAGAAGCCACCTGTGTTTGCTTAGACTGTATTGCTGGATTTGTACTCCTGGTGTAGAGTTTAACGACATATTTTATAATTTTTCAGCCTTTTTTGGAGTCACTGGTGCCTTTGAAACATAACTGCCTATCATTTGCTTTGTACTTTTAAACTGTGTAGTTTAAATGTAGAAGCTGAAATTTCAAGTACCTATTCCAGTAACTAACATGGATATCTGAGATACTACACCACTTCCCCATGTTTAGCAATAACTTTGATAGCTCAGATGTGTTTACAAATGTTGACTTCTTAATGTTGTATTTACTTCATTTCAGTTTTATATAACATGCTCAGATATATCTCTTATATTTTCCTAATTCCTGAATATTATTTAGTTCTTAACCCCACATTTCAAAACATTTGCATTATGCATAGTCTTTATCTCAATAGTATTTTTCACTAAATTCTGCATGTTGTCATCATCTTGAACAAAAAACCTTATACAAGGACTTGGGGTATTTATGAATAGGTGTTTAATTTCCAGAGCTCTTGGACATTTAAATAGGCTTTTTTTAAAGAAGAAACAATTCTTTTATCCTTAAAATTTGAGTCATTGAAAATTATGTACCAGTTTTGTTCACTATATGCAAGGCAAATTTGAAATTAACACTGGTATATAAAATGTAAAACATATTTAAGTAGTTAATGTCAAATGGTATGATTGGGGTGCATTAGAAATGAATGTGCAAACCTTGCAACATAACTGTTTTTTGTTCAGTTATAGGTGCCCAGCGCAGGAGAAGTCCCAGTGCCCTTGCCATTGAAGTATTTGAATCACATTTGGGAAGTCATATTTTACAGGTAAAAAAACCCCACCACTTTTCCAAGAAAAATCAAAATAGCTAGTCATTTCTGCCAATAATGTGAATAGTATTGTTGTCAGCACTGACATTAATGAGATTTTTTAAGTTAATTTTTCCTTCTTTTTAGAAAGCACATGATTAGGAGAATGAGAGGGAGGGCAAATATTATTTAGCTGAACCACAATATTTTGTTGTTCAGAACTGTGCAGTAGGTGTTTGCTCACAGAATGCTGTCCTGGTTTGAGTTAGAACCAAACCAGTTCTGTTCAGTGATTTTTCTTTTCATCTGAGTCTCTCCTAACTAACTGTGAGGTGTTTGCTCACAGAATGCCTTTATGTATTTGTGTGTATGTTTGCACAGAACAGTATTTTGTGTTGGTAATTTGATTTGTCTTGTGTGTCACGTATAGATTTCAGGGTTTTTTTTTCCTTTACTTTGGTTTATGAGCACTGTTTTTCTCCTGATATCCCAGTTGTCGCAATTACATATCAAAAATTTGCAACAATCTGCAAAGAGAAAAAAATGAACAGCAGCATGCCTCGTAGATCTCCTTGGCTATGAGATAAAAACTAATCTGATACTTGTCAAATAGTTTAGTCACACTGTACTGTGTGTACTGGTCATAATATTCCAGGAAGATTAAAATGAAAAACAGTGACCTGGTGGAAACATTCTTATGCATGCTTTGTTTTGTCAGGGTTGCTATAACCTTTCTTAGGTTGCAGTAATCAAATGTGGAGTGGAAGCAGTTAAGAACAAAATGTGATGTTTTGTCAGCAAGGCAAAAACCAAGCACTAGAGAAACAAAACCCATGTAGTCTTTTCTAAGTGTGGCATTGAATAACTGCTCTTATTTAGCAATGTACACAACTTCTCAATGCAAATATATTGCTTAGTGTATTATCTTTTGAGAGGTACGAAAGAGGTAAATTAGGATATTATAATGAGAAATATTCCACTTAATTTGAAATGATTGAGAGCTATCTCTCTGTACTAACTCAGCTGTGGCATTCAAAAGCACTATGGATAATGTCAGATTTTTCACATCTTTATAAAGTAACTAAATGCAAAGATAATTTTAGGAAAACATGGAATTAACTAGTAAAATGAATGAAGTGATGTACTTAGTTGCATCCCCTTGGCAGAGGTCTAGATCAAGTTTTTGATTCTGTAAGGAAATACTTGTATTATAATTATCATATCAAAGTTCTCTGCACCAGTACTTACAGTACTGTCTTTTCATTATTAGAAAGACAGAAATGCTATTATGCTGTCTCATGTGTAGAAAAAAAATGAAGACAGCAGTTTTGTGATATTCCAGTTTAAGTAATTTGTTAGTGTGTTGTTTTGAGTATGTAAACATACACTATATATCCTAAAGATATGTTTTTAACAGCATGAATTGCAAGAAATATCTAGTAAAACCTCATTGAGACTGATTTAGATACGCTTCTTGGGTATTAGGCATGACCCTTTATGAATGAAAGTGAAAAACCTAGGATGGCCACTTTGAAAACTACTTGACATTTGAGTTTTTAACTTATTGCATATTAAAACAATTAATTTATGACTTAAGCTAGATTCTCCTTTGGGTTTTTATTTCTTGTACTTATATGTGGAAAATTAAGGTGTTTTCAGGATATAACTTTATCATAGTACTTGTAAAAAAGTTTATATAGCACTTGTACCTGTAACTGAGGATTTTCAATCAAAATTGCTATCAGCATCATATTGAATATCTGTTGAGGTGTGGCCTTTTCAGAGAGGGTGATGCTTTTACCAAATTACTCCCATTAATCTCTCAATTCATAACAGAAGATTTCACTCTGACATTTAAAAGAGAATAGACTGCTGATGATGGATAAAGGACAAAATGAATTCATAATGGTGGCAAGTTCATCATGATATGTTAAAATCTTGTCTTATTTTAGTAGCATAATCAACATTTGGAAGGAAAGACTAGGTCATGCATTCAAATGCACCACTTTTAACTGATCTGAACAAACTTTGAAGTACTGCCTTCTGGTCCTATAGGTAGAAAGATAATCTCCAGAATACAAAATTATTTTTAAAACAACAGTCAGAGAGATTCTGTGGTGGAATACAGTTCTAACAAGTTCTTATTTAGTTTGTTGTTCCTCTAAATGATTTTCAAAGCAGTATTGTGATAAGTATTGTTTGCAAGGGAAGTAAATAACCTTGATTATACTTTGGGAATGCCTGTATTTGATTTCAGAGTCTGCTATCTGCAGAAGTTGAATTAATAGTTAGTTTGCTTAATACCTTTTGCTGTTAATATTTTGAAGACTGGGTTAAGTGTAAGCTCAGAAATTAAGGAGCCTCTCTAATCCTTCTAATATTTTGATACTTCAGAATTTATTGACAGACACATGAGAAGCATAATACAGTATATTTAAGAAAAAGTGGATATAGTTTATTTATAGTAGTAATGTAAAAACAGAAATGGAGGCACATCTTTTGATATTTTACATCTTGATTCTACAAGCAAGTAGTGTCAGTTAGTCATGTAAAAAAATTTCCAAGCCACAGCTGATATCATGCTGAAGAGATTCCCACAGTAGGTTTGAAGCCAAAGACACTATTGAGTGTGTGCTTGTGGAAAAAAAGACATCTCAAAACAGGAATGCCCAAGCCCTGTCGTATGAGAATCTTCATACCAGGGCAAAAAGTCTTTAAAATGTTTTCCAAGTAAAATCACCTGAATGATGAACTGTAGAAATGCTTGTAATAGAGGAGGAAAATTGATAATGGCAATACGTTAATTAATTCTTGACAAGATTTTTCATTTACCAAGTCATGTGCTTTATCTTCTACATTCTTTTTTTTCTGTAAAGTGGTGTTATAATGAGAATTAGACTTCGGTAAAGACATCTTCAGTTTTGCATTTCTGTATATATATTTTACATTTGTTTATTGAATAAATCCCCTCAAAATGTTGCTTCTGGTACCTGCTATTCAAAAATTTGGCAGAAACTGGTTGTAAAGATTAGCAACAAGGTAATTATTTTTTTCAGGGCCCTTGGATTTTTTCTGTAACTTCATTGCTCTTGAGAAGGTGTGGAAAAGGGTCAGTAACCCCATATTCTTCATATAAACAGAAATGATCAGGAAATGTAGAACTAAATATAGAGAAAAGGGAAAGTTAGTGAATATATTTGCATATGCAAATTAGCTTAATTGATACTGCTTGCCTCTACAGGGATTTTTCATTACAAACTGGAGTGCTACATTGTTCAGCTCATATTGAGTAATTTAGTAACTAATGAGACCAGTTTGCACTAATTTGCATATGATAAATGAGCTTAATTGCAGTAAATAACTTGGAGGCATAATTACTTAATTTTCCTGTGTTGCATGGCTTTTAAGTTCACGTATGAACAACTCAAGATAATTTTGCATATTTAAATTAGTTGCTTTTAAAATTCTTGAATAAAAAAGAACACACCTTAAAATTTGACCTGTAAAACAATTAAAAGTAAAGTGTACAGTATTTTCAAATAAAATGTAATACTTGAAAAAAAATTATATTTCTTCCTTTGAAAGTACCAGTGCCACCTTAAAGAATAAGTATGTGGAATTAAACACAATGAAATGGTTTTAAAGTCACAATAAGATAGAAAGATGGCATTAGTAATAATAATGGAACTGTGTATCTGAGCTGTAGTAAGTGGTACACACTTTGTGTTCCTGCATACAAGGGTGATAACTTTCTCAATTGCATTCTTTGCTTCAGCAGCACTATTCAACTGTTAAGAAACTGCTACACCTTGATATAGCTTTATATTACTGTGCTCAATAGCTTAGACAGTAGTTGTCTTAAATTGTCCATACTGTCCTACCTCTACATATTTTTGTGTGAAGAAATCTTTAAATCGGAGACATCCTGAAGTGCCAGTGCAGAGATGTCTCTCTTTTTTTTTTTTCTTGGTAGACTTGGTCACTGGTGAGCACTGTCGTGAATAACCATTGTGAAGGAGATATCTACTATGAGTTTCAAAAAAAAACCCAACCCAGACAAACCCAAAATCAAAATAGATTAAAGATCCCATCTCATTTCTTCTACATCCTTGAAGTTATTGCACATTAGATACTTTTTATAGAATGCATAGAATTGAACTGAACTAGACAGGGATAAAAGCTCAAACACCCAACTACCAAACTCATGAACAACTCAGTCCCATAGTGAGATCTGTTGTGCACCCATGATATACAAGTGGATGGCACTCACTGAATTCTCCATCTGTGCCATAAAAGGACCCACCTACCTTCCTAGAAACTCCTCCTCAGCCTTGTTGAATATTATCTTGGAAAGTTTGAGACTTGCATTTCCCTTTAACTTTGTATTGTATCTTTTTCTCTCATTAAGGAAGTATTTTGTGATGAACAAAGGTCTTCATAACTGCAGCATCAGGTTCAATGAGGGGAAAAAAAAAATCAGTTTCCTATTAAGTTCAAAGGAAATGTTTGTGCCTCAGCACAAACATTCTGACCCTATAGGCTGTATTCTTCATCATCCTTGAGTCAGGAGCCACAAGATAGAAAACACTTAGCTTGGATGGAGTGGTTCACAATTCGGAAAGGATGCCTATAGCAGATGTGCAGTTGTGTCCAAGATGACACGACAAAGTCATCTGTAATATGCACAAGGCCAGTAAGCCCTTGCTTTACTTCCTAGTGGCCTCCATATCAGCACAGGCTTGATCATGTAATGTAGTCCTGGAATGGGAATGGAGTTTGAACTCGGAAGTTGCATCTGGTTCAAATGCTGCAATTTGACTTTACTCTATGCGATGTTCCCAGATTTCCCGTGAATGAAAGGCAATCTGATCTTTTGTAAACATACTTCACATCCTTTTCACGCCGCTGGACGCCTCAGCTTATGGATGAAACTTCATGGAGATGTAATTGTGTCTTTACCTCTATCCTATAGAGAAGCCACAGGTTATTAGACCCATTGATGTTATTTTGGCTTTTCTGTATTTGAAGTCAGCAGACAAACAAACCATCCACACCCTATGGACATAGGAAGCCTGATGAATTGCTAACATTATGAACAATTGAAAGTTGTGCCTCATTCTAATAGTTGTATATTTTTTTAAATTACTTTTATTAATGTAGCCAGCCCTGTAATAATAAGACTAATGTGAAACTGTACAAATGTATCCTGTATGTCAACATAGTATACTACTGTTCTTCAGAGCAGGTCCCTTATTAATTGTGAGGTAAATGTGCAGGATAAGTGTGACATCTCTGGTTTCTAGTGAGTCATTCAGGTGATGCCACTACCATGCTTAGAGTACATCTGGGTCACTGGGTTGTTTTCTGAAGCATGTCAGATAAGCTTAAGTTTCCTCAGGAAAAAGGAAAATTAATAACAATCCCTTCACTCCAAGTGGGCACTCTGACAGTCTTCTGTTTGCAGGTAGCTACTTAGCCCATGCACCTGCACTCCTAAACTAAAAGAAAGCTGTGTCTATAAGCGTGTTCTAGAGGCTGATCACATCCCACAGCCTGAGCTGTGTAGTAGCTGCAAATAACAGATTGAATCATACATGTAATTCTCTCAGAAGTACTCATGGTCACATGAATGATCAACTGGATACCAACAAATATTGTTAATATCTCAATAGTAACAAAACAAAATGCTTTTTCCCGTATTCAGACTGGAAGTTGTTACTGGGAAAATATTTCCACATTCTTCTCCTTAATGCGATTTTTTCATCCAGTTTATAAATGAATGTTATCAAATACAGAAGGTGTAAAAACAAATACCTAATCTGGACGAAACTTTAATATCAGAGTTTTTTCTCTGTTGTCCAAATGGATCTTGTCCTCCATGTCTGTTGTTATTTTTGCAGCACTTACAAAGAGTGTTGACACTCTTTATAGGACAATGGTATTTTATCAAGGTTGGCATAAGAAGAAAGTGGAAAGAATTCACTCTACAATTTCACTACCACGTTTATTCATGTTTGGAAGATATTGGTATTTACCTGTAATAATTAGATTAGAATATACCAAGACAATGGCATTATTCATTTTTTTCTAAAAACATTTTGCTGGAGGGCACGTGGGTAAAGTTTTCTATGCATTGTAAATATGCAAGTTCAGCATGCAGCCAGTTTAGATTGTGCAAAACCTGTGAATCTTTTCTGTTGAGACAGACTAGAGAGCAGTGAAAAGAGCAAGTTATTTACGGTTTTTCAGTAATGAATGATTGTGGATGAAAGTACAAGAGTTGAATAAAATTAACAGTGTCGTGGAGAAACAGAAGTTTCTCCTGTGGTGAGCACAAGTACTAATACTTTGCCCTGTAAGCACACTGTTAATTAAAATTGGTCAAACAGTACGGATAATCATCACTAAGCAAGAAAATATATCGTTCTAAAATTTGCCTTACTCCACAAATGTCTGTATAGTATAAAACTTTGATGTGCTTTAGTTTGATATAAGTAGTAGAAAAACAAGTACAAGTTGACATTAAGTTTAGAGATAATTCTGTGGCTGGCTAGGCTATAGCTGAAAGGAAATCTCACTTCTTTTGATATTTGAATTATTACAGGGAGTCTCATCTGACAAGACAATGAAAAAAGTGGGGAAATGGACAGGAAAGTGTTGGGAGTGCTATAAAATACTAGGGAGAATATTTATCTTCTCATTTGCTATTTTCTGTTGCTCTGAGTATTACATAATGAGGTTATCTCTGTATAACAGTAGTCAACACAGAAACAGTGACACAAGACTAAAGGTGAGGAAGCAGCAGATGGTAGCTCTGATGGAGGATTTTTCCAGGCTGTAAAAGGTGCTAGCGGAAAGGACTTCTACTGGAGTGGTGATTTGTGAAGAGCAGTTGCTAATGATGATGTCAGTGGTACACTTTGTGAGGACAAAGGAGACCGTTCAGCTTCTTGCAGTCTGCGTTGGGTTAAAGGGGTAGACTACCAAGTGACCTCTGTTAGCATGTGTCAAAGGCAGGCAAAAAGAGGAAAATGTGAAAAAGCTGACAAAACTTAGGACGTGTGGAAAGCATAGATCTGTTGCTGTCTGAAAGTAAAGATTTTGGGGATGAAGTACAGGTTAAGTTACACAGCAGTAGCCTGGAAAAAAAGTGGAAGTTAAGAGATGAATTAAAAGGAAATAGTCATTACAGATCAAACCACACAGCAAAATGATCCTAAACTTTCTCTTGTCAGTGAAGAGCTGTGCGTGATGCAGTAAGATAGAGTGAGCACCTAGCAAGTCAGAACTTAAGGTTTGGAGGTCATATAAACCTCTGTGAGGG
>VYZX01001311.1:17637-47794 GCA_013401335.1 Brachypteracias leptosomus
CCTCTTTTTCCATGGGAGCTGGCAAAGGGTAATGTTGGAGTCTGCATACGGAGAGCTCGTAAATAGAGCACAGACAGTTGAGATTTATGTGAATGCTACTGTTTAAGGCTGCTTTTAACTCTGATTTGCTGCATCATATCAGCTATCTGCTAGTCACTTTTTCATTTTATTTTTTTTTTTGCAACTGTGAGATCTACATAAATAATAAATATAAAAAATTAATATTGATATGGAAGCTGTGTATTCAACCTTCCCCACTGCTATAGAAGTTGGAGCCACAGATGCAGTTCTGTGTCCCCTGGATTTTACTTGGAAAGTGCAAGCACCTTTACACAGACTTTAAAGCACAGAGCATTTAAGGGAATACAAATATTGTTGAAATAAATGAGTCAGGCATGTAGAGCATACTCTCTGTTCTGAAGTATATTATCTCAAAAGTTGATTAAAAGTGGTTGTTTCCATTAGTTGCTTCTAAAATGTCACTGTATTAGAATTTCTACCTGTATAGAAAATAAAAGAGGGAGTATGGAAACAAATGATAGCATTTCCAGAAGTGAGGTAATTGTGTGTAATTACATTGTATCACATTTTCTTTGGGAGACATTTAATAAGGTCACATAAGATGTAAATCGATGCTGAATTCAGTTCATTAATTATGCACAGCACTTAGCCAATGACATTTTTTCTTTCACATTTTTTCCATTTTAAGGAGAATACAGTTTAGATGTACCATTTTACATTACTGTAAGACTATACCTCTGTGACAGTGTCTGATTTGAATTCAGGTTTGATTTAATGAATAGTAAATTCTTTTCCACATATTCTAGTGATTTAAAGTGAATATCATTGGCTTGTTTTGCTCTTATTTGTTATTCCATTCTTCCTTTCAATTGCATCTTCTGCTCAATATAAAGATTTTAATCTTTATGACTTCGTTTGTGGTTTTTCTAACACAGAGGTAGTGGATTGTCTTTAATGCACACTTTAAGGGGAAAAGAAATCTGTGATATGTATGTGTGTGTCAGTGTCTAGAGTTCAGAAGTCCTTACGTTTCGGGAGGAGCCTACAGCACGGAATAGGAGCTGCTCCTCCCAGTCTCCATTATGAAGGACACCTTCTTTTCTGTAGTAGCCGCTTCTTAGCTCATTAATAAAAACTTGCTTTCAAAAAAAATACATTAGGTCTTTTCCCCCCCTCTATTTCCTCTCCTTCCCTCCAGACTATTGTATGCAGTTTAGGAAGTCAGAAGAAGGAGGTACTAACAGTATGGGACTGGTCAGATTTCTTCAGGCTATCAGCAAATGATTCATAGTTCACAGTATGAAAAATAGTGTTAGTTTTATCGAAAATGAATGAAACAAAACCAGAGTTTTAGTGGGCCTAATATATAACAGACCTGGAGAGACTCTGAGATTTCCTCTGTACAGTTTCAAAGAAGGTCACTTTTAGTCAAGATTTAAATTAAAAGACTGTATGCAGTAATTCAGTATTCAAAGCAACCAAAATTTTACAGAAAAGTGTATTTTCATTGTGGCTTCAAATTTCCAGGTTTATTGTTTATTTATATAAAGTATTCTGTCAGAAGACAGTTCTGGAAATAAAAAGCCCTCTGCTAACTTGGAGAATACAAACTTTGGGACTTCAAATAATCTTACTGAAAGCCTGTCCTGCTAAGCTTCATGTGTTTCTTTTTGGTTTTGGGGGTTGCTTTGGTGGTTGTTGTTGCTGTATTGTTGGGGTTTATTTTAAATTTTTCCATTTACATTTCTAAAGCAGTAGTGATCAAGGAAGGGTTTTTCATCCTCTACAAATTATGTAGTCAAGCGAAATCAGTATGATCCTCCATTTGGAGAAAAAGGGCTAGATATTATTCTAAACATAAATAATAGTTATCAAAATGTATATAAGAGAGTAAGAAACAATTAAAATTGTCAAGGGTGCAATGTTATATTGGTCTATCAAAAAAAAGAAAAAATACTTGGGTTTGTTTATTATAAACCCAAGGTGATTGTCCTTAAAATGAACATAATTTTCCATATTTTTATCTGTCTAATTTCTTGCCATTTTTATCTGTTGCAGTTGGCACACAAAAATAGATATTTTCAATGGAACATCTAGTTGTAAGCTCCTAACACTATACCTGTGACAGATTAAACCTGTAGTTGGCCAGCAGAAGGTACTGCACCTTCCTGTAGAAAGATCTGCTCTTGTCATTGGCGTGGGCTTGGAGGGCGTTGTGGGGATTCTTATTTGTGTCTACTTAGGCTCTGCACGTTTGCATTTTAGGATGCATTAGTCCACATCAGGTTGGGCACGTGCTGTGGAAGAGGAAGGAGGTTGCTTCATGTCTCATCCTTGCACATTTAGGCTACTGATTTTTTACTGCCCACCACATTTCCAGTGTTTGCCAACAGCTAATTAGCAGCATTTGGCATTCATTCTATAAAAGTTTCCCCAACTCCCAAACAGATTACTCCTGATGAGGGTATGAATTATTGACTGTAGCTGCTATTGCTGAATTTAGGAGCAGGTATTAAGCCTTGCTCTAGAATGACATTCAGTGACTTCTCTCATGGAGAAACTGAGATTTTGAGAGGTTACAAACATAAATGGGAAGTGGCCTTTCCTATTTCTTACCTGAGAAAATCGTTAATATTTCTTAATTTATGGGTATTGTCAAGTTTTGCTTCCAAGTATTAAGGTATCATTGCATTTTCAAGTCAAAGGGAAAAAACTTACACTTTTTCGAAGCAACTAAGGAAGAATAGTCACAACAGCAGAGCACAGCATTTTAGTTAAAGACCAGTCTTTAGTGTTAAGAATGTGCCTGTCAGGGGTGATGTATGCAAATTTCTAAGTAGGTATCAATATATTGGCAAATTTTTACTTAGATTTTTTTTTTTTTAACCATATAGAGCATTTTAATGTGGTGTGTTTTCCTCTTTAAAAAAATGTCTTTGTGGTGTCATCCAAATCTTGCACTTGCAATTCCTGGAAATATATCAAGCAGTAAAAGATTGTTTAGGATTAAAAAGTAATGGATGGTATCAGCAGAGCTCCCCAGCCACTAGATGAGGAATGAACATTTACAAATTTTACAGATTCACTGCACCTGCAAGATTTCATCATCTGTGCCTAAATCACCAGGAACAGTAGAAATACTGAAATTAAATGTGTAGTGGCATATCAAAGCGTTAAGGGATGCATCCTATGCACAGCTAGTACTCCTTAATAGGAAGGAACCACTTGCTATTCCAAGAAACATGACTATGGGGCAGCAGCCGGCTGACCCGCAGCAGACAGACAATCAGGTTTATCAGCAGAGCCAGCAGTAGAGCCAGGAAAGGAAAGCTGACATCCAGATGCCGGTGATATAGGCATCCTACCCAGGTTTGGCCATATGGGTCCTGCATCTGTCAGTGTTACAACAGCAGTTGGCTCCCAACCTTGAGCAGATTCTGTATTCCCAATGAGTTAGAGATCCCAGCCAGCACAGTCGCAGAATGGATAAGCCAAGTCTTCTGAAGCAGTGCTGTTATGTTTCAAAGGCCAATTTAGGTCGAAAGATATCCTGTGAGATTGTATGAGGGCTCTTCCCATTCACGGCAAGATTGTGATGCATAAGGCTTTTTCTGCTTGTGCAGGCCTATCAAAAGCAGTGACGCAGTGAGGAAATGGCAGCATTTTTAAATGCAAAAAGAATCTATCTGAAAGGACTGGAACTTACAAGTATTTTTTCTCGTGCGGAAAAGAAACTTCTTTAACATTTACTTGTTTGTTCTCCTGGGAGAATTTGTGTGGGTTCCTAAGGCAGCCTTGATCCCCAGAGACCCTGAAATAGCTCCTCTTTAACAAATACATTCTCTTCCTATACTGTTCCAGTTTCAAAACTCTGTGAAGGCCAAGTCCATTCATGCCACACAGAGCAATCTTAGAGAGTGAGAAAATCCCATGACAGACACGAGGGCTCCCACCTCCCCTGCCCCCAATATCTTCTCCTTCAGCAAAGTTCTTTATCCAATACTACTTTCCCCTTGTATAAGCTAATGAGAGGACTGTCTTTCAAAGAGTTTGAAATAGAAGTACTCATTTAAGAATGAATGCTTGACACCAAGAAGCATTATGGACACTCTAGGGTTGAGAAACTGAGTCCATTTGCATCCATTACTGGATGAAGGTATAAAAGAACTTAGAAGCTTAAACCATCTTCCTTAATTCCTGTAATCTTCAGATGTAACTGTATACATCAGTGGAGCATATACTTCTCACCTGACTTAGATCCTTAAACTAAATTCACTGTAAGCATTAAGTGCTCAAAATGCCAGAGCTGAATTTACCCTTGAATGGACTAGATAGATATTTCCTCATAGAGAGAGAGGAGTGGCCTGTGAACATGAACACATGTTACTTTTACTAGCTCTCCCACACAGCTTTGCTTGTGTATTTTTATTTTGAAAATTTCTGGTCAACTCTTTCTAATACAGAATTCATATGGTATATAGGGATTATTGGGAGCTGATCTTTTAAGTCTGGAAGGCTGCACAAGTCTCCTCTGTTCTGAAAGAGAGTGGTGCTGGGAGGATTACCGACAGTGCAGCGTGTGCTGCCTAGCTATTTAAATAAAAAGTGGCAATCTTTTCAAATAACTAGTCAATAATTATTAGTTCATTTAGCTAATACTATAAAAGTATTAGTCATTTGGAACTAACATGGCTTAACACGCTTGTACCTTGAGGATTTAATTTTATTTTAGCAATTATGTACTTTTATTTTAAGTGTTGTTAATAACAACAACAGTAGTACTTCTTCTAAAGGTGGGATTTTATGAAGTGTGTTTTTCATTTTAACCAATGCTTATATTGGTTGGCAGAAGGGAGATTTTGGGTTTGTGGTAAAAGGGAAATGCTTCAAAATAAAAAAATCAGGAATATAAGATTTACTATTTTAACTCACTAAGACACAGGTAATTTATGTTTTTATCAATTTCTCTTGAAATAACAAAGGACATAAAACTAAAGATAGAAACAAAAATATCCTCTGCTCAGTTTGCTTTTTGTCTACAATAATAGAGTTCCTTTGTATTTCATTTGTTTGTCATTAATATATATAGTACTTTGAATATTAGTTGATTGTCATGATTGTGACATAGTTTTAGAGATGTCACAGGTGTCTATCACCATAATCTTATTTCTTTATAAGGCATTTTATGCATTACATAGGGAATAAGCACTTCATATTAGAAAAAAACAGAAAATAAAACAGCGGAGGTTATTCCCCAGAAAATCTCATGTTGGAAAGTATTGAAACCTTTAAAAAATGTTCTGTGTTACTATTTTACTGGTTGTGCTGTTTGATTAAACTGTGTTCATCCCTCCTTTTTCTTACTACAGACAAATTGTATCTTTTCTGGCAGAAACACTTCATTCAAACCAAACTACCAATGTGATGTCTGGGGTATACAGAAGGCTAACTTTAGAAATAGAAGGCGTTTCACAACTATGACATAAAGCTTTTGTTGTGCATTACCCATTAGAGTAAGATTTCTCTCTTTCGTGACTATAGCAAGAGCATAGAATTAACCCTGATTGTCTAGAACTAGATTTTGTGAGTGTCCCCCACATATTAGCATGTCTAAAGATCTCAAACTAACATGAATTTTATTATAATAATTTAAGGAGAGGGGGAATATTTTTTTTTCTGATTAATATAGCAGCCAATGTATTGATAAATTAATATTTTCATTAACATTTCCCCAAGAAAAGGCAGACCTGAATGCCTGTGTGCTTCGCTCTGTCCTGTCAGGCTGAAGGTTCAGATGTGAATCTTCTTGGTTGTCACTGTTGCAAATAGGAATACTAACAGAAAAGCAGTAGTGAACAACAATGCAGATTCTATTAGTAACAGATTAAAAGAACTGGCAGGAATACAGAAACTTCTTTTTGGCCTTCTTGTCCACAGGAAAATAAAGATATAGCTGTGGAATTCAGCAGACATTGAAGATGGCTACATAAAGACACAAGCATTCCTTTATGACCAAAATTGTAGGTTTGTGTTCCATTTGTGTGACCTCCTCAGCACCATTCATACTACTATATAATAAGTAAGCCATGTGGTAGTGTTCTGATTTTGCCCTCTTTTTCCTTAAATACCGTGTATTTTGAAATATTGCTGCAGAGCTAAGCCTGTCGGTCACTTGTGATCAATTTTTAGTTAATCATCTGAAGTCAAAGGCCTCCATGAACTTTCTGCTTCAGGAGTCACAGTATGTAGTTAACGGTATTTTAAAAATTCAGTCCAGATAAAAGAACACCTAGCACCGTAAATCAATGTGTGGAGAACACAGAGTGCACAAATTTTCTGCAAATAACTGCTGGCTTTACAATACCATACAAAGACCAAAATCTTGTAGCAAACACACCTGCAGAACAGAAGTCACTGAGAAACAAGCCCAGATGCATTTTGCTTTGAAATAACAACAACAAAAAAATATTGCAAAAGCTACAATGACAATTTTATCAATTTTATTTCAGTTTTTCACATGATTATAGCTGAAATTTTACTCAGAAAGTGAGGATTCAGTTGGATAAGAGAGCAGAAAGTAGGAAATTCAGAGCATATTTTGAGGCAAACTTTTTCAGGACATGGAACTGACTGACCGTATGAAAATGCATTTCAGTGTTTAGCTTAAATTCCAAAAATGCTACAATCCAAACTCTGTGTCTTATAAGCTTTATTTTGTCAGAAATGTATAAGCTGGTGGAGGTCCTAAGAAATTTATGACAGTCTCTAAGTGGAAGTTTACTCCTCTGACTTCAGTGCTTTGTTAAGAAGCAAGAAGTGTGGACCTCACACACACAAGTAATTTGGTCCTGTCACTCCTCTCACTATTCTTAAAAACTGTTTAATCCACAGGCTCTAGTGGATATTTCTGATTTATATCACTGTCAATGAACCATAGCAGAAAATTTTGCACTCCTGAGAGCACATATTGTCTGTCTGGCCAATCAGTTATGATAAACCTGTTGCGCTCTGTGTTTCAGTTCAACCCTATATTTAAGTTTATGCTTAACTTAAAAGGTGTATAAATTATTCTCTTAATAGGTGCATGTAAAGGAGGAAAAACAAGGTTATGGCGAGAATGATTAAAGAAATAGTACCCAGGATGGAACACTGTGAGCTGCTGAGGGAAAGTGACTGAATATATTTTTGGTATTGTAAAGGCTTTTGCAGAAGAGCACAACACCTTTCATTATAGGTAGAAATACTTCCTCCATCAAATAAAGTACTTTTTAAGAACAAGATTATTAATAGTTCTCTGTCTATATAACAAAATCATTTGTTAAGATTCATTTATTTCAAGATAATTTCCTTGTTTTATTTTATGAAAGCATACATTACCCTGATTTCTGCGTTCAAGGAGAAACTTACTTTCTGTTCAACTCTTTTTTTTTCCCTTGCAGTTTTTGTTGTTATATTTTGACTTCTGGTCATGTGACAATCTTATATTATGCAAGCATTGAGCCATTTGAGATAGAATGTTTTCTAATTACACCAGCTAAACACTTCTAGACTGATTTGACTTGAAAAATACCTGCCTATTGCCATCACTATTTTTTTTGTTATTGATAAAGTAGCAATATCGATACCTAATGAGGTTGTCACACAACTTTCTGATACCATTCTCCTCATATTGCTTTCTTCAGATAGCTTTGCAAATCTAGAATATCTATTCAACAAAGAAAATTTCTTTGACAATGGAATTGTTTGGGGTTTTTTTCTTATTTATTATTTTTTCCTGATTTCTGTGATTTGAAATGTGGTATATTTCAACCTGGCACACTAGAATAACGATGCTATTGAAAAAGATTGTGTAATTTGTGTAATTGTTTAAGTTTTGTTACCGTCTTTCTCACAGAACTTTAGCCGCTCACGTATTTCTTAGGTTGCCAACCTGTAAAAACCCTGAAATACTTTTGTAAGTCAGTAATCTCTCGCTTTGAAGTCCTTTGCTGGAATGTAGCCTTACCTTGTAGATTGAAAACCAAAGTGTCCTGTAATGTAGAATTTCACCAGGAAATCACTCATCTACTGAAAATATCGTGACTGCTAGTATCAAGGGGAGAAGGAATATAACATAGTCATTGAGAACAATTGTGTCTACACTGCCTAGACTGTCGAGTCAATACTTGGTTTCTTCCAGTGAAACATCAGGGTTAAGTTCTGAGACCAAATGCCACCAACCTTCTTCAAAATCTTTTCTTTATCAAAAGTGGTTCATGTCCTATTAAAAACTTCTTAAACATAATTTTTAAGAGTACTATTTGATATAAATATTGGTAACTTCCTCTCTAAGAAAAACACCTACCTGAAACTCTCTTTCTGTTGAAACTATGAAACTTCGATAGTTCCGGTGGTTTGTTGCCATGGCATTCTCCTTTGTGTTACTGCCTGCAACCAAACTATGATGCATTGATGGATTATTTTAATTCAGAGAGTCCATGGTATAAATGATTGCTTTAGTAAAGGAAGGGATGTTATTAAACACAACTTAATACTTTAAAGAGCCATTCTTCACAAAACCTTTAAAAATATTTTTTATATATTTTAGGATTTTTTAAAAATTTGTTTTCCTAGGGGAAAGGAGATGTCTTTCTAACAACTCTGAGATATTTGTCTACAGGACTTAAAATATTGTAAAAATATATTAGGATAAATTTAATGTAAATTTTAAGCCTTTTATACAATGCTAGTAGTACAAAAAGTACTTCCTATGGATAAGAAAAGGTAAATCTCAATAAATTAAAGTATTAAACTTGTAAAATAGAACAAATAAAAGATTGGCAAAAGCTTCCTGGTGAAATACAAAGACCAAAGCTCCTCATATTTGGGAAGAATCACTTCTTGGTTTATAAGAAGTAGTTACCAAGTTACTGTGTGTACAATTTTAGCGGTATTTGCTAAAGGTGTCTTATATAACAACACCTGTAGTTAGAATAATTTCAGTGCAGTTATTGGTTGTGCCTGCCTTCACTAGAAAAACAGATCTTTCCATGATCCAGAATCATGAATGTAAATCTGAATTCCATGCATCTCTCTCCCATTCAAATATACAGCTATAGTCAAGTTATCTAGATCTGAACTGAGAGATTATTAACCTCTTCATTCAAACAAAATAATTTTTTTTGTAATCTTGAACTGTATAGGTTTGCAGTCAGACTGAGTTCTAGTGACATAAATGCATGAAATTCTATCAGACATCCATTTGTGGTGAATTTAGAGTATCGCAGTCACCTTTGCGAGTTGATGAGAACAAATACTGACCAGGCATTCCTGAGGCTCAAAACCTGAACTTGTGGGACTTCAATTAAAAGACTTGATTCTAGGTGTAAGCCACTACTGCAGTCTTAATGTTTCTGCTGTCTAGTTACCAGCATAAGAAAGCTAGCCATACTGAGAAGAATTTCTGAGTGGGTTTTTAGAAATAGTTCCACAATACTTTGTAAAAATGCAATGCCTTGCATTCATTACCAATTGTGTGTTCAAGGGGGAAAATTGCAGTAGGAAGATACAATCTGCAAATGCCTGTTTAGAATCATAGAATTGTCAGGGTTGGAAGGGACCTTAAAGATCACCTAGTTCCAACCCCCCTGCCATAGGCAGGGACACCTCCCACTAGATCAGGTTACTCAGAGCCCCATCCAGCCTGGCCTTCAAAATTTTCAGGGATGGGGCTTCCACCACCTCTCTGGGCAACCTGTTCCAGTGTCTCACCACCCTCATGGTGAAGAACTTCTTCCTAATGTCTAATCTGAATCTACCCACCTCTAGTTTTGAGCCATTCCCCCTAGTCCTACCACTACCTGACANCACGACCAGTCTTAGTGAGGATTGGTTGTACTCTTTGAGGATAATTAAAATCAGTATGAGGGGTGGGAGGTGGGCTGAAGGGGAAGGGAAGAGTTTTCCACTAATTTTTTAGGCCAGGAGGTAGGTTACGTGGGACTAATTAGACATCACTTTTTTTTTTTTTTTTCTCTGTGAACCGAGATCAAATATAAAGATAGTCCTTATCTCTCTGGATCATTTCTCCTTTTAAAATCTTGCTTTTTGGAATCCCATTGAGATCAGTCCAGTTTCCTTCTTTAACATCTGTGAAAGAACATTAATAGCTAATAAAGATTTGAAAGATGCGATTGAGCTAATATGAGACCATCAGTGAACTAGTTTGAGCTCATTCAGACACAGCGAATATGAAGGACAGTCCCAGAAGCACAGCTGGCAGTTAAAGATTTTGCAAATATAGATTGGCTTGGCTTGTTTGGCAGGAAAAATGACTGAGATTCTAAAGTACAAAACTGGGTTTTTTACTCCATACTGTTTGCCAGACCAGTTCCAGGGATATCATATGGGTGAGAAATGTGAGATTTGTAGTGCTAGCAATATGCTTTCAGGTGACAGAAACCAGAATTGCAGGCTGACAGCAATCTGATCTACATGTGGTAATGAGGGGAAATGTTTTTGTTCTTCTCTCTCTCTCTCTCTCAATAACTGTCCTCATGGGCTTTGCAAAAAAAAAAAATATCTTGTGTTGTACCCCTACCTGGCTCTTGTCTTCACAGTGCATCTGGTGTCAACCCTAATTCCTTTACCCAGAAGAAGTCCTCCTCCTGTATTTCCTAGCAAAAGAAAAGACATCTTAAGCTTTGCGCCACTGAATGGAGATACTTCATGTATCATCTTTCCATACCTTTTTTTCTTTTCCTGAGAGAGGTCTCATGTAAGTTTATTAGAAACTGGGAAAAAGATTCTTACTAGTTTTGCCATGTCAGGCTTGAACAGAAAATAATTATCTGGGTTTTTTGTGATTAATGAAACCAATACTGTCATTAACATTTGGGCCAGTTAGTGTGCCAATGATTATAGTTAATGAGAGGTAGGCATGATGGTGTAAATGCAGCAACAGATTTATGGTGATTTATGTCACCTGTGATTCTGGCTTTTAAACTGTGACTTTTGTTAACCTGTTGGGGACATCAGGATGAGAAAGCTGAGTCCGTTCCAACTGGCTGTATTCTGTACACTGTATTTTTCATAACAGTATTAGATGCATACTTTTCAGTCTCAAGTTACAAGTGTTTACTTACTCATATAACAGACTCAAATGGAGTTAATTTTGGGGATTGCAGCAGAATTATTGTGGATTAGACTGTAATACATGGGAAAAGAAGGAACCCTTCCCTGTGCAGTAGCGTTGTTGGAGCCCTGAGGCTGTTGGCTCAGCTCATGATGTATTGTACTGCTAGTGTTTCAGCTCTCTCAGGGGATTGCTGGTCCTACTATAAGGTCAGGAGTTAACTACTTGTATTTTAGCAGTGTACTGATATCAATACGGCTCCTATGGAAACCTTGCTTGACGTCATTTTCGGATCTTTGCTACTGTAGCCAAGCTTTAGTAAAAGTCAATAAGAACATTAGATTGTTGTCTGTATTAGTACTTGCCACTTCCTGCCAGCAATCTACCAATTCATTAGCAGAGAGTTTTGGAAATCTCACTTGATTATTTATGCAGTCAATAGCAAGGCTTGTCTGCATTCATAATTGTTTGATTTTATGGCCTCTTCTTTAAACAAACATTGTCTATGGTAATGCGATGCCCTGATGGATGGGAAAGGTTTTGTCTGTGAATATCATTTAGATAATTAAAAATGACAGATGAAATCGCCTGCTGTCTTGACCTGTACTTTGTTCCCTCAGTGATGCTGAAGAGATGCTGATTGCTGTCAATCAAAACCCATTGGAGGTTTGTAAATTCTGGCTGCTGTGAACTCTGACCTCCAGTGTTGATCTGAAATAGATAATAACCTTGAAATTCTATTAGAATTTAAAAAATGTTTCACCAAAGGGGCATACTATACATTTTTTTTTCCTCTAGAACATGATTACTGAATGTCATTGTTTACTTCACACAATCTAGGAAACAAAAGTAAATGTATTGTGTTTAACAAAACTTAATAGTACAAATGAGAACTGAAATCTTATAAAATAAAGTCACCTCTCCCTGATGTTTATGTTTCAATGCAGCAAATACTCTTTAGAAAAAAATTCATTTTATACTGCATAATGCTGTTCAAATAATGTTTTGATTCTGTTTAATGATTCTAAAGCTTATGATGTTGTCCTAACCTAAGGATGCGTTCTGATTGTCCATCTGTCTCATTTTCTCATTTCTTCTATGATTAGTCTTTGAGATACAGGTTTGATTTTGGGTTGTTTTTTTTTTAGACAGTAGTTCTTTTCTTAAGAACCAGTGGGAAAAACACTGGCTAGAATATTTAAGATGCAGAGAGCCCAGTCAGAAATGCACAAAGTTCTGAAACAACCAACACCTTGAAACCTGGGTCAAGAGATCAGGTTCATAAAGGGCAGTCATCGTGAGATGGGTTTTTTTTTTCGTTACCTACAAACTTCTAGGACAATAACAAGTGGTATCGTTTGTTTTGAGGTTTGGGGTTAGATTTCCTTTGTTTTGTTTTTGATGGAACAAGGGGTTAAAAGTGTATAGAGATTATATTTTGATATAATCGGTATTTAAAATTGCTGGGAATAGTAATTGTCAAACTTTGGGAAATTAAACACTCAGATTCTACATGATTGTCTTAATAAAAAACACCAAATAAACACAGAATAAGTGCTTTATGATTTAGTAATTTTTATTTTACAAGAAGTGATAATTAGGAGACTCCAGCTAGTTCTTAAGTACATGTTCTTAATGGGATGGATGTACTTACTCAATTTAGTACTGTAAGAGAGGCGGCTAAACATGCTCTCTGAAAAGGTAGTTGCAAAATTGCTTTCTTCTTCTTTGGAATTTAATGTGAAATTCCAGTAGGGCTGGTTTAATAAGTAGGATTTTCCATAATAATCTTGACTTGGTGCAGAAAAAATAGTTTAGACATTTTCTCATAGGTGGAGCAAAAACTCACATGTAAACTTTGCATCCAGAATGAATTGTTAAGGATATGACTTGTATCCACAAACCAATTTAGGAGCAATTTTCGTTTTGTTTTCAGTGGGCATATAATTTCTTCCCCAAACAGAAGCCAGTGAATATATGACCATTTTAATTTTCTGACTTTCATTTGTTTAAAAAGTTCAGGGGAAAGTCAGTGTCTATGTAAGTACAAGACCAAATTCTTCCAATTTGGCTGGAGTAGGTGTGCACATCAAGTTGCACCAAACTGGCAAATGGGTTTGTTATCTGGACGATTGTGAGCAACAGTAGAAGCCTTTATAGGTTTTTTTGCAACATTCATCTTCTGAAGTGTTGAAGTTGTTGCTTTAGTTATTGTTTTTAAGCTTTTGTGTAGAAGGGTCTCTTTTAACTTTGTTTAAATGTATAATTTTAATATATTTATAATTTTCATTGTTAAAAATCTTAGTAGTATTATAGGTTTAGTTGAAACTAAATTAAGAAAAACATGGAGAAGGTGAGATTGAGTGAATGGAAAATAGTTTATTTCAAAAAAGCCTCAAGTGCTGTTGTACCCTGAATTTAGATACATTGGAAGTTAGGTTTGGATTTATTAGCATACTCCTAGAAGACATATCTCTTTGCAAGTAGGTTTATTTTACCTGTTGGATCCTGGCTATGATTTATAATATCTGCTTGTCTATAAACATGCCTATACTTTAAATAAGTGCTGATTTTGTAAGATTTGTTGTGAAGGTGTAGTGGAGTAAATCTGTAAAATATTACAAATAATTTGCTACTGAATGTATACCATCCATTTTTTGTAAATGGGATTTTATTGCTGAAGTGTCATTTCTAAACATAGCAAGAGAATGTTGGCTGTTGATTTTGAGGAGATTAAGGTGGTCTAAAATTACTGAACCTGATTTAAGGTTCATAGTCTGAGCATCTATGAGTGTAAAGGGAGATTTCTTTTAATTCAAAAGGACTCCTGAGGTTATTATTTTGCTTCAATATGAAAATGAATTGTGACAATACAGGCCTGATTACAAGTTTCCCAGGCTGTCCCACTGTGACAATTAGCTCCCAATTGTTAGCCCATTTGTTCATTAGAACATTAAGGGCTAGTGCTGTCTTTACTTGCAACTGGAAATGGATTACTACCAAGGTTGGTTATGAACACAAAGGGCTCTCGATAAAATGTTTTATTGGACAGGAATAACCACACATATCAAGCTAGTTTGAGTCACCTCTAGTATATTCCAAGAGAGTTATTAAAAAGATGTCTGGAACAAGTGCTTCACTTAGTCTAATAGAAATTTGTTTTGAATGTTCATAAAACTTTAAGCTATTTTCCAGGGATCATAAGGTAGCAGATAACATAATAAAATGATTCAGGAATTAAAAAGGTCTTTGCTAACTTTCTATGACTTTTAGTACATGCACAGGTTAAATCACACTCTACCCCACTGAGAAAGAAATACAGGTGCATAAGTGTCCATATTCATATCTGGTTAAGAAGCTGCAGCTGAAGTTTGCTGGGATTTTTTTATATAAAATATTCCCTGGGAAAATTGATCACATAGACACTTCTCGTGAAAACAATGAAAATACACTGGCTTTTACGGACACTATTTTGCTGGGGAAACAGTTATAAATCTCAGGGTGGAAATTCTGCTCAGAAAATGAGAATGCTCCCTTCTTCTGGACATTGAGGTGTGCTTCTGTTTCAAAACATGGTTGACCGCTGTGTGCCTGTGGTACCCAGAAACCCTGCATTCCCCTTGGCTGAGACAGATTTTCTATAGTGTGAGGTGTATGATGCTGAGACCCTTGGAGTCTGCAGATCCGCACAAAAAGAGCACACATATGCACTGGTCATGCATTTGGAAGGAGGCCATCAGCCTCAGTAGACACTAAAAGGAGCTATCATCTTTCATCCAATACTCGCTCATGGGAAAACAGACAGAATAGTCACATAGACCAGTCAGACCATATATGTCTCTGTTTCTCTCTCTCTCTCCACCCTTCTCGTCCAGGCCTTGCTCTCTAGCCCTATGACAGCTCTAGGAGCAGTGGACTGCAGCAGAAGATAGGGAGGGGGACGTGAGGAGAGATTCTTAAAGAAGACGGCAGAAAATATTTGCATAAAATAATAAATTCCCTTTTTGGACTGAAACTAAAGGTGGCCAGACAGTCCAGAAGGTGGGTGGTAGAGGATTAAGAGGGAAGGTGAGCACTATTTCTCATCTCTCTAAGAGAAAGACAAAACTGGGGGTTTTATTTTCCACAGAAAATAGCCCTTTTCTAAAAAAAAAAATTTGCTTAATCAAAAAGCTATTCTTACATTCAGAAAGGTTTCCATAGGGTAATTTGGACGTGTGTTGCAATATTTCTTCTATTGCTGAATTTCTTCATAGTCATTCAACACTTGCAACACCCTTACCACCAGCAAAATCAAAGGACTTGCAACACCCTCATCTGTGAAAAGACAGCAGTGCTCATCGGTCATGCACATAGCAGGGATGGTTTTGACCCTATATGTAGAGCTACAGCGCACTATTCTTACTAGCCTCTTAGAAATCAAAGACTTGATTTTTAATTCTTGCTTGCTCTATAGTGCATTTTAGTATCAAAGTGATACAAACAAGACTAAGAAACAGCAAAGAGGTATATAACCTGACATGTTAGGTATGATTAGCAAAAACTGGAGAGATGACATGAGAACCTAGAACACATTTAGTTTAATAAGCAGACATACAGGCCACAGCATTGAACACTGTACAGAATTGACTTTTGGAATTTAAAGTTTGAATTATGAGCTTGAATTTAGCATTCTCCTCTAAAGAAAGTATTTTTTATTGGTTGAGCCTGGGAATTATCTAGAAGAAGACAATTCTTCTAGACAATGGGGTATTCTGAAAACAAAAAGATTTCCAACAAACATTTTAGAAGATATTTTATTGTTTTGATAATTTTCTTAATTGTATGTTGCTAAATTATAAATTGAGGAATAAAATGCAAAAAAAAAATGTTTATAAGGTACTTTACTGCAAACTACAGTTTTTGAAAGAAATAGCCTTTGTTATGGGAAAGGATGGTGGGTGAAAAGAACAAGATCATCTTTGCTCTTATAAGCAGCATTACTATGGATATAAAGAGATAGATCTGAAACTTTATGAAGCTAAAAGTGTTTGTGTATGTGTGCCATTGCCATCTTTTCTGCTTGGTGATGAATGCATTGAAAGAATAGGTATATATAATGTTTCAGCATATATTAGATAAATGCTTACTTTGTGTCCACTGTTTTTTTAATTTAAAAAAAAGCTTGTGAAAGCTGCAGTGTTTTATAATATATAGGTGGGTTTGAATTCTTTCATTACTTGCACATTCTTGAGTTTCTTCTTCCTGAAGTCCATGAGAAAATTGTAATTGTTAAAATGGTTATTTCTGTTCATGATTTATTTTAAAATTTGAAGGAAAATGCACTATCTCTTTGGAGGAACTGAATTCATTTTCCCCTAAATGAAGAATTAATAGCTTCCAGTACCTGAGATATAAGCAATACTGGTCGATTCTAAGCTGGAGTACTGTGAATTTATTTCATAACTTAGGCCCTGCAAAAAAATACACCAACACAATGCATCACTGATACAAGAGCGATAGATTTAGGAAATGTTTAGTGAGAGTATTCCGCCTAGACCAGTAGGAACACCTGCTTCTATTATTCAATCACTGATAAAATGGTAAATAGCTTATGTCAGTCATGCAGCTTGCATAAAGCTACATAGTTTGCCTGTAGGTTTGGCCTTTTTTTTTTTTTTTACTTCTACATGTTTTGCATTCAATTTCTTTGTTAACTGACACCTTAGAATTACAGGATCATAAATGGACACTGACACTATTTTTATCTTTGTTCATGTTATCTGGTCTTGCAAATGCAGCTTTGCATGTCATACCTGGAAAAGAAAAAGGATGTTAAAGCTATAAACTGTTGCTTTTAAATAATAGGGTAGAATCCATGTGGTCTATTCGATCCCAGATTTTGTTTTAACTAATAAGCTGCTGTGCTTCCCCTTAAGTCTGTGAGAATGGGAACTTCAATGTTTGCATCCTCCCACAAACTTCTTGCTCTTAGTGTCATTAACCATTATTTAAACAGGAGAAATAATGACACTGCAACTTTATGTACATTTTATGATGTAATGGTAATCATATTTGTTTCTGTGTACTATCCAAAATAATACTCATCTGGGGAAAGATGACTTCATCTCTACTTGGAGAATAAGCTTTTCCCAGTGATAGATTTTAAGCAAGTAAAGACAGACTAGAACTTCCAAAAAAATGGGAAGAGTTCCACAAAACATTTTGTTCCTGAGTTTTGTAGGTCTTTTCTCGGCCCATCATAATACACTTCTCTCAGAATGGCAAGTGTATTTCATTTCAACGGAGTGGTATTAAATAATGAAAAGATCCCTAGGTGATATTAGATAATCTCCATGATGGCTGGCTGCCATCGTGTGTATGCCATGGTGTCCAGTGTGGCAATACCGTATTACAGTACATTTTTTTAAGGAAGCAGTGGGAGCAGCACTTCTAAGACAGACCCTGACTCGATTGCTTTCAAAACCTGCTTGCAATAGCTAGGTAGTAAATACCTACTGCTGCCTATACTTAGGAGGCCTAACACTTCCCATTATAGGACTTGCTTCTGCTGTATTCATAATTTTTTAAGAGCTCTTAACACTTATGTTGTTTGAAGGAGACGTTGAATATTCTGCAGGGCTGAACAAATGTCTGTCTGTCTTTTTTTTTTCCTACTGAATTTCCATTCATTTTGTCCAAAATATTTTTAGAGGGAAAAAATGGCTCAATACCTCTGTTACCTGTGCTGCTGGCAGTTATGTGGCAAGCTGTCAAAATACTGATTGAACAGATAGATAAGTTCTGAGTAAGACTGGTGGAGAGAATTACCCAAATTTAATCAAGTATTTGTCACTGTTCTGTTCCAGAAGAACTCAAAATATTTATCAGCGCTCATTCTAATAAAAGACTAAGGCTGTAACACATTTAAAGCGACAGCAGCAACTGAACATACTCTATTGCGAACCCTGACAACAGTCTGTCTGGGTGAGGGACAAAGAGAAGTGTGCCGTAGAAGTAAACCATAACCAGCAGCTTTCCATCTCATCTTCACTAGAGCAAAAGCGATCTCCTGTTGTCAACAAAGTAGTACAAGATAGGCTTCTGAGTTCAAGTGTCAGGATTTCAGCCCTTCTGGTACACAAGCTTGACTTGCATGTTATTGTATGCAGTTGGATTTACTTTACTTTTTTTCTTACTAAAAAAAGGGCAGCAGCCTTAAAAGCTACTAATAAAAGAATAGTAATTGAGTTAGAAAGTCAGTTACCAGAAGATGAAGCAATACTGGATTTATGGTTTTCTGCACAACCTTAGTTTGTTCCTTTTATATTTATGTTTTATGATAAAGTCTTCAGTTACATGATCACACACTGTTTTGTACTCGAGTTCTCTGCATTAAACAATGTGCACAAAAGACAAGGTCCTGAAGAGGAATTGTGGCTGTGTAGAAGATAACAAGTTTAGGGGATTTTTTAGTATTATTATTTTTTTCTCTAACAATGGAATTACATAGAGGGAAAAAAAGATGGAATTTCAGGAAGAAAAAGATTGGTCTCATGAATAGCAGAAGTTCACATTGCACCAGAGACCTCAGTTTGATCCATGTTTCTGCTAGATTTTTATACAATGCTGAGTTATTTAAACTAAAATGTTGGCAGGAGGCCACTAATTGTACATTCCTCAATTCCTTGACATCAGTTCAAGGTCACAGAGGCAGGTATGAAAAAGATCAGAGTATACAGAGCTGCACTATGTGAGAGTTCGTCCTAGAAAGTGCCGGTGGTAGGACAGTGCACTCAGCTCTCTGGACCAGACACTTGGAAGTAATGCAGTTCTGTGTTACAGTGCTGGCTGTGCTACCTATTAACTTTTTGACCTCTGGGAAGTCTCTTTGTCTTGATTTCCCCACCTGTAAAATGGAGATAATAACACTCTCATCTCATAGTGGAGATGAATTTATTAATGTTTACGAGGCATAAAGATTCTGTGGTGATGAGCACTCTAGAAACACCACAAGGAAATAAACAATTCTGCATTCGCTACAAGCATTTGATGGTGTGCAGTAAATAAAACAGGGGCCAGTAATAGCATGTTAAGGACAGAAATATTGAAGAGCTGTCTGTTTCTCTAAGTATTTACCTTGGGCTTCAAGCAAAGCAGGGGGCTGCTGTGGAAAAATTATTATATGATCCTGTAATTAAAATTAGTGTCATCATGATTATGCATGGGGGGAGAGGAAAGGTCAGCTTTTCCCAAGCGATGTTAATTCTGGCATTTTGTAGCTTTTGGGGGACTTGAATTTCTCACTTAAATTCTTTTGTTGAGTCTAGTGACTCTCGTTGCATACAGGTGAGAAGGAAACAGACAAACTGTCCCTTAAAAATGTTAGTATGGTCCATGCTTCATGAGGAAGAACAATCAGATCTGAAGGTGACTGTAGTTAGAGATCAGTTACCATAGAGGTAGACACAGGGAAGCACAGCTACTCAGTTTTGTGGGGTTTTTTTAAATGCCTTAAGACTCTTAGTTTCTTACAGTCTATATGAAAGTCAGCATATGACCAACACCCTCAACTTTTTCTGCCAGCCTTTTCTTGCAGTTGCATTCCATCCTTCTCTCTTTAAATCAATACCAGACTATATTTAATTCTCTCAAACCATAGCTTCTTCCTGCATTTGCTGTAGCCTAGTCTTCAGAGGCTGATTGGAAATCAGCTCAATCTGAAATCAGGAAGGGTTGAGTCATAGTTCATTTGGTTCCAGCTCCAAATGTCACTCGGAGATCATTTTTCCCGTCTCAGTGGCAGAAAATGAAATATGTAGAGACTCACCTCACTTCCACGTGCTTGTAGACATGAGATAGTAAAAAAATGCTGTCAGTGTTTCCTGCCTGCCCCTGGCAGAGATTTACACTTCAAAATGTAATTGCAATCAACGACAGCTTTTGTTTTTCTAAAACATTTAATTCAGGGAGTTTGGGTCAGCAATGTGTTTTCATTCTATTGTCTAACTGCAATGATTTTCAACATACAGATAGATACATCCACTAATTCTGACAAATAGTTGCTAATATTTAATATTTAGGTGCACTCTGTTTATTAAGTGTTTAGTTGATGAGAAAGAGTTTTGCCTAGTCTTCATTCAGTAGCAGCTGCCAGAATCACAAGTGAGTAAATCCCAAACTAGAGAAAGAAACCTATAATCTATGAAGAAACTCATTCCAGGTCCTTTCTATGAAAAATGTGTTTGGTATACATTGGGCCAAACCCCATGTTTATAACTGTCCAAATCAGAACAAGTAACTGTATTTTGTGACATTCATTTCTTTGTCAGTGTCTAATAATTTTGGTAATCATACTCAAACCACTGAAACAGTTGGAATGAATAGAAGGTTTTTGTGGTAATATCTAATAACAGAACTATAGTCCTGTCTGAAGTTCTGCAAATTGAATGTCAATCATTCTGATGATGCTTTTAATACTTTTCCTTGCTAATGGCTATCATGTGAGGAGGGAGCAAGGATGCCTTGTTAAATGCTCTCAAAAAAAAAGTAGTTACAAAAGACCTTCTAGAATTTACATGCAGTTGTCATGGCCATCCTTATGTCATCCTGTGGTGGGTTTACCTTGNTATGTGATTTGTAGTATGGATAAGGGTGTGAGAATACTACTCTCCTTGCTTTTATAACTCTAGAGGCTATCAGCATAAATGTGTCTGTAGTTAGGTGCTAGGGAATACTGACATTCCAGGTTTCAAATATATACAAATGCATATTGAACATTTTAAAAATTATTTTCAGTCAAGCTTTCTAATATTACCTACCATATTTGGAGTAACCTGACACTGTCAAACTTAGATTTTCAATCAGTTTTTCTGCAGTGATTTTTCAACTCTTAGCACAATCTAGACTTTAGATTGGATAGACGCTTATTCTGATAGTCAAACTCTAGCCTCTGCTGCTTTTGGAGCTTTTTGGACTAAAGCAGCTTCTGAAAATAATAATCGAAACAAAATGGTGTTTTGCACTGAGACTAGCCATCTTTTTGCAGGTTCAACCATTTGTGTTGCTGGCCCCAAGTTTCTTAAATTGGTGTTAATAACTGATGATCCCATATTGTTGGCAGCATTGGTTACTGCCTTCAGAAGCCAGAATGCTGAAGCCAGAACACTGAAAGCGAGTGAAAAACCACTTGATTACAAATCCTAGGCATGTGCTTAGGCGTTGAAAGATATATTGAGGATCAAACACCTTAGGACAAAAACTCTTTATAATATAATCACTGTTGCTCATTCTGCTGTCTGCCTGTTAATTACTGCACACCTCTTATATTGTCTGACCAAAAGGCTACCCCGTGCTCCTTTAAGAGTCTCATTTTATAGAACAAAATCAGGACGATTAGACAACCTTCTAAAAGTATAAATCATTTCAATATAGATGAAAGATATGCTTGTATTCTCTGGCAAACCATAAGTAATGAAAGTAGTCTCCAAAATGTATCCCCCTTGATAAGAATACTACGTGCTGTACAATTTTATGAGATGTGCCTTACCTTTGGCCTGTGGAACACATGTGAAGTGCTCCAGAAAGAATATCCAAACTGATGTCTCTGTTCCTTTTAATGGCTCGTAACTCTCGGAAAATGATGCAATCCCATACCCTCAGCTTCAGAAGCCTCTAAATCGCAAGCAAATAGAAGCTACTGAAAAACATCCTAAAACCAGACTTAAATAGCTTGACACTAACTGTATCTGTGGTTCCTTGAACTCTCTTATTTCTGTCAACTCCCCTCTGATACTTAGAAGTCTATTTGAAATCAGATGGGACTTCATTCTCAAAGTCCAGATCATCAGTTAAAGAGTACATTTGAATCCTCTGTTTTATCCTCTGCCAAGATCATTTCAATTTCCCTGAGGCATGCATCAAATGCAGTTATCTAAGTAATGGGAGATGAGATCATGTCATTCCTGATCTCAGGTTTCTAGACAACACCCACACTCTGGGACAGCAAAAGCCCACTATAGTGAAACCTTCAACCAAATATTTACAGAGAGTGTTTACATACGCATGGGAGCTTTGACGCTGTACGGGTATTCTCCCATCGAGGGAATCACCTTGTTTTTCTAAGCTGACACTATTTACATGACTCTCAAGTCAGCTCAAATTCCTGATACTTCAATGTTTGCTTGAAACATTTCACAAAGGGTTGTGATTCTCCCCTTCTTTACATTACTTCACTTACTACTTTGTGACACTATGCACAGAGAAAGTTTACACACAGAGAAATCATTACCTTCGCTTCTGTAAATTTCTTGGATCAGGCTGTCTATTCATCACTTGCTACAGTGACAGTTGTCTCTGAGTTATCGATAACCTGATGTTCTCAAACAACTGTAGGAGAGCATCCCTTCTCTGTGTACTCAGCTGAGTTTAGATGAGCACACTATTCCACATATGCTTTATGTAAATAAAATTAACACCTAGAGTATCAAAACCAGAAATGAATAATACTCCTACACTGTTAGAAATAAGCCTGGGGGATTTATTTGGCAATGGCTCTTAATAAAGCCATATAAGCTGAGGTCCAAGCATACTTGTCACTGGTGGTACTATATTTAATCTTTAATCTCTTTTCTAATTCAAAGTGACCAAAGTTGTTTACTATGTTCATCTGTTCTAAAACAATCCACCCAAATCAGTAGCTAAATCTCATATATTTCTTCATTAAATCTATGTCTCAGATTTGCACTCTATAAGCCTTTTTTCAATACATGCCAGAAATAAGAACCTTCAGGATGAGATATCTTGTAGTTCTCATGCAGGACTGAGGGTCATTTTTGCTTTGTTTGCTGTTGCCTTTGAATTTTGTGATTGATGACATTTCAGCTCATATGTACTTGTTTCTGTTACATTTCAAGTTTGGATACAGATTTGTTCTAAAAGGTGAAAAAGATGGAAGGAAAGGTTTATGTGCCTGTTTTGTCATATTTATTTAGTGCTTGAAAGGGTTCATCATGTCTGGAAGAGACTTCCCATGTCCTCAGCTCTGTGTCATTCACAAAGCTCAATTGTCCATAGCTTTGCTCATTATGTTTTGTGGCAAGGTGTGTAATTCACCATAGGTCTTTCTGAATTTATGCTTGGTACTTTTTCGAGCTCTGACTTGAGTGATGTCTCTGATTATGTAGACTTTAGTTTAATCAGAAAATAAACTGACATTTGTGTAACTGAAAAATAGCTTGTGGTAATTCCTATAGGGAAATTTCCAGCCTTTGTGAGTCTTTTTCATTTGCTACATTGATGGCATATGTGGGATGTTGTTGTTGGCATTCACACCCCTGTAAAATGATCAGCCAATGTCAATTCCAAGGCATTGGGAAGTGTGTTTTAAAGGCAATAGTATCATTTTTGATGTGACTCTTCAGGACATGGCCTAATGGTCATGGCAGTGTTGGGTTATGGTTGGACTTGATGATCTTAGAGGTCTTTTCCAACCTTAATGATTCTGTGATTCTATGTTCTTCCCATCTCCCTACTTGCAGCTTCTTCCTGAAGTCCTAGGAGCTCTTCTGGGGCCTCTCAGCCAAGCCCCTGTCCACTGACTAAGGCTTATTCTTGAGATGATAATTTCTCAATCAGAGTTGACATAGCTTTCTGAAACTTTCCTGTACTTTGTATGTTACTTTACAAGCTCCAGTGGCTCTGGATGAAAGGTGACTGTTAGAAAACTATCTGGCTGATGAGATAAATGAGAAAGATGAGACCGATGAGAAAGAACTTAAGAATATCTGTGAATTAGTAATTAATGTAAAACTACCTTAAATTTGTCAATATTCGTTGCCCTTCTCAGTGAGTAAAATAAATCACGCAGATGAAAAAAAAATCCAGACTCTTACAGGGTTACGCTATTGAGATTTCTTTCCAGCTCTTCACGAGGAGAGTGTAAGTTTCTAATACGCAATACTTAACCGATTGAGGAGTTTGAGAAGTATTGTACTCTGTCAGACAGTAAGTGCAACCTCTCCTGTAGCATGGAAGAATGAAATATTAGAGCTGCTCTCTGGCATAGTTTGAAAAGCTGAGCACGCCCTTCAGAAAAGAACATGTTTGACTGTGATACAAGAGTCCAGGAGTCCATTGTAAGGCCTTATGGAAGTGTGTGGGGGCGGTGGTGATGTGTGCAGGAGTTTGAAGAATGTAGCCTCTTGGAGTGCGCTGAAGGATGAAGCCACATGCTTTGAGACCCTGTAGATCTGAGTCAGATGCAGTACAAAATCCACCACTGTTACAAAACCAACCAACCAAATGAAAAACAAGAACAAAATAGCTTAGATAACATCAAATAGTTTAAAGTGCTTTGTGATGTTGTTCATATGTTAATTGTCTGGAGAATAGAACAAGTTGTGAGGGGCAAGTCCCTTTTTCTGCTACTGTTGCAGGCAAACATCAATACAGAGAAACAAAGATTTAAAAAAACCCAACCAATAACATGTTCATTCATGAATGTATTAACCCATTACTGCTTATATTTGTTTCAGAAGACTCTGGAAGTCTAAGCAATTAGAAAATGATAATAAGACATACATTCCTGTAAACTATTTTCTGTTTTTTAAAATACGAGAAATGTGAGCAACCTCATGCAGGTTTCCCATCTGTACTTGCTATGGAGAGCTAACTGATGTGATGCAGCCCTAAACGCTGTGGAAAGATCTTCCTTTTTATATTGTGCTATTACATTGCTTGTCTGCCTATGGATATGTTCCATATTAATTGCTCCTGATTGTCTCCATGTGTGAGCGCTTTTATTATAGAACAAGGGTGGGTGAAACCCAACTTTCAAACTTTACAGGAATTAAACCCCCTTGATGAGAAATAACAGTGCCCGAGCATGCAATTAATTGGGAACAGCTACTGAATTATGAAGGATTAACTAAGTCTGAAAAGCCCATAAACTCACATTAAAAGAAGAACACAGAACGAAGTTGTTTATGTCCTGGACAATAAGGGCACAGGTCATTTAGTTGACAGAAATGTACTTGTTATACATCATGTGGCTAAGCGATTTGATTAATCCAAAGATATTTCAGAAGGAACTGAAGCAAGGGATTGCCTGACACAAGAGAAACCCAAAAGAGATTAGTACACCTCTATGTTATCTAGCATTTAGGAATTTGAAATGCAGTTTGAGTCTTGATATTTTATGCTGTGTGGCCAACATCACAAAAACAGAATTTTTAGTTTCACTTTAATTTTAATTGAGTGCTATACATGATGCTAATACAAGCAGTTCTTAATTGTTAGGTGGAGATTAAATTAATTTTTACTTCTTTCCACTTTCTCAGCTTTTCTATCAGTTGAAATACAGTTTTTCCTTTTAAGTATCCTTGGCAAAAATGACAAACCACTTTCTGCTTAATTTTTAACTCTGTTTTGGTCTTTCTTTTGAGTAGAGTTCACTAGTGGTTCGTGTGATATCAGGAAGGAAAAACAAAGAATGCAAGGGCATTTCTGTAAATAGGAAATATGAAAGTGATTGTTCAGTCTCCTGCACATGGCACACACAAAGAGCCTGCTTCTGCTAAAGATTGGATACAGTTTTATGGCTCTGTGTAGTATAATCTTGTGCAATTACCTCAGTGTGGTTCAGAAAAATAACTCTGTAAATATGGCCATGTAGGGTTCCATGGCTGTTTCTTATTTATTTTGTTGAAACTTTTTCCCTTCTATAAGTTAAATAAAAGTCTTGTCAACACAGCTAAAAGACAGAATATGTGAGTCAAGGTATTATCTGTCTCAGTTATGTATCAACAGCAATCATGTATATTTTACTTTTGAAAATAATTTCATCATTCTGCTGGAAACAGGACAAAGTGCTCCCCGGCCCAACCCAGCTCTGCCTCCTTTCACTTTTCTCCCGCACCAGCTTTGGGATTTGCTGTGCTAAGAGGAGAAAAAGCTGTGACAAAAAGCTTGCAGCTCTGATTCATGAAGTTAAGCTTAAGCTGAACTGTTCAGCACGTGTGATGTCCCACCGGTTCGTGCTTAGAAAACTGGATCAGGATTCAGGAATTTGGATTGTTCTTTTTGGCTTCTTGTCAGATTTCTTGTATTTCCTGAGCAAATCATTCAGCCTCTGGCTGCATCAATTTTCCAGTGTATTTCCATTTAGTATATGTACTTTGTGAAGGTGAACAGCTTTTGTGACATGTGTAAGTGAAGGGCAGTGAGTTGCTATCACTTTGAACTTTGTATAAAATCTGACCAAGATTAGAAAATCCAGTGATTGAACCACTGGTGGCAAAACTGTAAGCTAGAGCTCCACTTTCAACTCACACCTCTGCATTGCTAGAGTGTGAAATTTTAAAGGAGCAAAACAGTAGAAGACATCCAAATGAAAACAGCTGAAAGTGAAGGTTAATTTTGGAGATTGGAACTTGGTAGTTATCCATGGACCTAGAATAAAAACAGACAAACAGGAGCAGCAGTGAGTGCTAAGCATCTTTTCCTAGCTAATATGAATGATGATCTGCCACCAGATCTTTTAGTTACTGGCAAAATTCCTGGTAGCTGTGTGTATCATTGAAGGCTGCTCATGGGAAACTGTTGTCAATACTATCTGCTGCACATTATTTCATTTTGATTCCTGATGTAACTTGTTTGCTTGCTTTCTTGCAATAGAAATAGTTTCATTGAAGTAAATGGAAATTCTGCCTTTGACTGCAGCAGGGCTCACATTTCACCATTTGTTTGGGTTTGTTTTGGTTTTTTTGTTGCTGAAGGCAAAATGATCTTTGTAAATGCATTCATTTGATTATTAGTCCTTAAGTGAAATAAGTTAGCTAAATAAGTTATTATGAAATAATGTAATGATGAAATAAATTTCATTGGATATCAGTTGGTATAGGACTCCATAGATCAGTTTTGTATTGGCTGTCTAATAAAAAAAGACAGTCTGCAAACCTTTCTGTGTATGTATTTTAAAAATATACGTACTCTTAGAGAAATGACTTATCACTTTAAAGCTAAAAATATCATAAACTTACATCTGCTTTTAAACAGTCTGTACCTATCTCAGATTGAAAGCCTATGGTTTCTCCTTTCTACAGCGTAAGTTTCTGGAGGTACTATTTTATGCTGTATAAAAAGATGTTCTGTTTATTACTCACTGTATTTTACAACTGAAAAATTTATGATAAAGAAACTTCATTTAGCATCTCAGAAGCAGAGACTGCGTTTTGTGCATTGAGCTTTAAAAGTGCTCAATACGTTTCAGTGTGAGCTTTTGTATGATAAGGAAATCATCTTTAAAATGTTCATATTTATCAACGTTATCAGAAAAACATGACTGGATGTGAATATTCCAACAGATTTGTTTTCTTGCTATTAAACTAAACTGACATTCTGAAAGGACATTCTCAAAGCAACTTCTTCAGATGCTGTTAAGTTGTATTTATAATTAGTTCCTAATTTAGCTATGCAAGCAGAAGGGAGGAGAGATGCTTATGTTTTGCCAGATATGTGGTTTTTTTCCCTTTTAAATGTAATTACAGGAGGGTTTTTGCATTTAGACCATCTTAACAGACATCCTTTCCTCAGCTACCAGTGTGTAGTTATTGCATTTATGCATTCAACTTCTTAGTCAAGTGATGCTATTTTTTTTTCTGCTGCTGCCTGACAGCCACTAATAATAACACATGAGGACAGTCAGACAAAATGAAGACAAATGCTGCTTGTCGCAGCAGAATCATAATGTCTCCAGACTCAGTAAAGACAGTCTAACTGTATGTGGATGCTCCTTATAGCTTATTTAGGCCTGTGGTTTTTCCCTGTGGTTTTTTTTTTTTTTCTTTTCCAAAAGCACAAACATTGT
The DNA here is from genome assembly GCA_013401335.1 of Brachypteracias leptosomus. Classification (NCBI taxonomy): domain Eukaryota; kingdom Metazoa; phylum Chordata; class Aves; order Coraciiformes; family Brachypteraciidae; genus Brachypteracias; species Brachypteracias leptosomus. Next base: position 45,618 of record VYZX01001311.1, read on the forward strand.
GCAGAAATACATTAAGGCAACATATGGGCCTGTTAGTTAGCCAAAACAATGTGGAGCCATGGAGAATAGAGATTGCAATGCACAGATGGATATTGTAAAAAATTCATGAGTGGCATAACAGATCTAAAAGGTAAATTTTAGTCAAAATTCCAAGTGAAAAGCACAGAAAGTGATTAAGAATATAGGTATTCACAAGATTTTTAAATCACCTCTTATGAAACATTGTGAATATTGTACAGATGTGTTTGTTCCATTATTCAATAATCATGTTTCATCACAGCAATAATTATGTCTATATAGATACATGCCATCGGAAGTAGATTGCTGATAAACAATAGCACTTTTCTTGATGTAAACTCTGCAGTATTAAATATCCATATTATTTCCAGTTCAGTATTAGAAAATGTCAGTCATTGTGACAAGCCTGGCAAGAGCAGTGCATTGAACAGCCCCCTCTGTGTAGTGAAGTGCTGGTTTAAATAATCACACTTCCATGTTGCATTACTTTGTTGGTAAAATCAGACTCTATAAGGAAAATGAGAAAATAGTGCTTCTCTTCTCTAAATTCACTTCTTCATAACAAAACTAAACAGCCTACTCAAAAAGGAGGGAATTGCTTTTGCAATGGGCAGCATGCAGTGTTTACCCGCAACTAAAATCTGATCTGATTTTGTTTGGATGTAATTGAGGGCAGAGTTTGGTATTTAAAATAACATTTATATTATCTCTGGAACTTGTGGATGTTTCTAGCTTTTTTCATGTTCTTTATTAAAGGATTATATGCTATAGTTGTTTTTTTTTAATCATGCCCTTTTTGTTGTTCTGTTCTTTAGATTATTGTAGGTGTGCTTTGAAAAACTAACACACCAGGAGTCCATTTTCTACTGTTTTAAAAAAATACTTAGAAATTTTACATGGGCATTTCCTTGAATACATTCAACAGCTGTGTTGATACTGATGTATCCTTGAGCTTGATTCCTACACTAGCTGATCTCACTGTAAAATTATAGCAGTTGCTCATTTTCATAGGGGCAACAATGGCAGTGCTAGTGCGGCAAGAGAATCCAGAAAGGCAGGGACGTTATGTGCATCGCATGATGGGAATCTGCTGTAAGTGACCAAGAACTGGGGAAGGGGGGCTGGAATATTCGTAAGGTAGATGTCCCATCATTTCTTTGCTGTTTGAACTAGAAGCCTTGCTGCTTGCTTGTAATTACAGATAATGAAGGGAACACTAGGACAGAAAAGGCAATTGATTCTAAGATGCTATTCTAGATTTTTTGTTTAGAAGTTTTATGCTATCAATATAGCCTTAGCTAGAGAAGCGTAATGTGCAGACCTTGTGAGTCAAAAAATGACTTTAAATCAAAAGGTGTGGTTGTCTTTTGTGGATACAAGATTTGAAATCACGGGTAGTTCACAACTTTTTTTTCCACAGAACTACACCAGAGAGGAAAAAAAAAAAAAGGAGATGGAAGGAAAAGGAATGTAGTACCATGGCAAATTTCTCTCTCTTTTATCAATACTGAATTTGTATGAAGATAAGAAATACACTGCTTGGAATCATATACCCATAGCCAGCTATTTCATCAGTGGTCCATAACTTTAACAAGTACTTCTCCCTATGGTTTCCTGAGAAAACCATCTCCTCTTAATGACCTTAAGCAGAAATGTTTATTGCAGAAATCAATTCTCTTTAGATTTCAGTGAAACATTGAATTTTCCCATCTGTTGTGGATTTTATTGTAACTTCATTGGACACTTTCAAGTACGGATTTAAAGTAAAGATGGAAAATGGCTTTGTGGGTGCTGGAGAAAAGCTGTTTTCATAGAACCATAGAATGGTTTGGGTTGGAAGAGACCTCAAAGATCATCTAGTTCCAACTCCCCTGCCATGGGCAGGAACACCTCCCACTAGACCGGGTTGCTCAAGGCCCCATCCAAGCTGGCCTTGAACACCTCCAGGGATGGAGCATCCACAACCCCCCTGGGCAATGTGTTCCAGCATACCACCACCCTCAGAGTAAATTTCCTCAAAAGGAATTTCCTTCCTTCATGTTTTGCACGAAATGCAGCAAGTCAAATTTCATGAAGTTTTACCTGGATAATTTTGATACATCGAAAGTGCTATGAGATTTGAAACAGGAGCAGAAGATGTAGTAGGTCTGTCTGAGCTG
>VYZX01001313.1:0-15933 GCA_013401335.1 Brachypteracias leptosomus
CCCAGTACTGATCCCTGAGGTACACCACTCGTTACCGACCTCCATTTGAACATCTAGCCATTGATTGCAACTCTTTGAGTGTGACCATCCAGCCAATTCCTTTTCCACCAAGTGGTCCATTTGTTTCTCCAATTTCTGGTATATTTATTACAGAATCTTTATAACTTTTTCTCATGTCCTTGATTCTTGAAGAAACTTCTGTCCAGGTCAAGAACACCAAATTCAGAGAGATTTTGAACTGGGCTATATATCACTGAGGAAACAATTTTAATCGCAGTCTGTAAAGCTACTTTTGCAAAGAAAATTTTCGAAGAAGCTTCAGTTATACTAGTATCACAGCTTTCTTATTTTCAGCTACAGTCAGATGTTGCCCATTTATGCAAAAGATAGAAATCAGGGTTGTTGGATATAAAGGTGATATTGCAGATTGGCATAAGATGTATATATGATTGGTCTTTCAGCTATCTAGTTTTCCCAGAACTTGGTATGTGCAGTAAACCCACAGGCATGACAAGTGTCATGTGTTAGATGTAAGACTCAAAATCCCGGCACATGACTCACACTGCCTTTCACAACAAGGGATATACCTTACACATTAATGCAGTTGTGCAGCACTCCTACACCTTCTTTCCTGATAGGAATTAGATTGAGCTGGCAATGATGGTCACCTGGATTGTCAGAGAGGAGAACAAGCACAGAAGTGTACATCTAACCAGCACAGGGCATCTACCAGTGCCTCAAGCTGGTAGGGTCCTTGTTGGCAGACATCCTAACATCAGCTTTGAACCTGCCTGTCCCTGCTCATGTGACATAGTGTCATCTAAAGTAGGAACTAAGAAATTTGAGATATCTTTGGTTAGAGCTAGGATTGGTCTCTGTGGGGCTCTACAGAAGCAAGAAGTATCTCTTCCAGATCCTTTGATTTTGTTAGCAGAGGAGGATCCTGTATAAGCAATTTCCATTTTGCTCAGTTGTTGCACTCTGTAAGGACCACTTGTATTAAAAAGTATATGCAGGACTGAACTCTTATTACCAGCCAAGAGTCAAAAGAAGAGTAAGAGCAGCTGACAAGGTATAAAGATCAATACAGATATGATGTTAAAACCTGCAACCTCTAATGTCAGCACAACCAATATTGAGTAGGTCCATGCTGACTATGCATATGTTGAGAGGACATTACAAGTTGAAGTGAGTGCCAGTCATTGTACAGTGGTATAATATTTTAACAGTAGAAAAAATACTCAGTAGAAAGTAAGCACTTCCATTGTTTCCATTACTTCAACATGGCACCTTATTGCTCCATTTTATTATTCGTAACATTTATATAAATATACTACAAACTCTATAACTCCATTGTGCATTAGAAATAATGCTTCTACCAATAACTGAAGCATACCTCCTCCATGAAATATAAGACATACTTGATTGGTATGAAGAAATGAAAACTGCAGATCTCTGAAGAAAGCAAATAAACAGATACATAGACCAAGACACAGTAAAGTAGACAAGTCTGTGCTAATGAGAGAGTGAGAGTGAGTGAGCTGACCATCCAGGTCACACCTCCTCCATTACTAAAAACAAGAGCTGTCCAGTGACTGGAACTGACTACATCAATTCAGCAACTGAGTGTGTTGACTGTGAGTGAAAGGAATTACACTCACAAAATCTTACTGAGGTTTTTACATCTTTGCAATAGATCTGCTCTGGTAGTATGATGATGCCTACTGATTGCAACAGTTTTTACCAATGCAGTAAATTATAGAAAATTATGAATTAGAAAAAAGACAATCTGAATTTACGTTTTTGTGTATGTTTCCAGTATAGGTTTCTTATTAAGCTGATTTTGCCATTTGTTAAGGAATTCAAACTAAGATAAACAGTGAGTATTTTTCCCTGTTTTTCCCCTTCCTTATTACATATGTATATACACATCTCTGATTTTCAAGTGGACTGTTTTTGTGACGATACATAAGTAGGGACTGATAGGTTATTGTTCTGGATAACTACCCAAAAGGGAGAGAAATACCAACTTGGGATGCCACAAAAACATGGATGAAGATAATATAGAGGAACCTTTTTTAACCTTCATCCTAGAGGAAAGTATGCGGAAAATAGGCTACAACAAAAACTATGAGCAAATTTCTTACAGGAATATTACGAACCATGCATCTTTTTATTTTTTTAATATTAGCACAAAATTTTGCCTCCCTTATTCCTTCTCTTCTTATTCACTTCTCATAACTTGCAGTGAGTTTAAAATTAGACTATCTTCTAAAGTCAAAGAAAGTGTCGTTGCACTTGATCTACAAAGCATTCAGCATGCTTCAGAGTGTTGTATAAATAACATGGAATCTAATTCTGTGCTCAACCTCTTGAGAGGTGTCAGAAGGAGCAGAAAGATGATTTTAAAGTTATTTTTATGCTACTCCAATTTTGCTTTGGCTGAGAACAGATGATGTATTTTAACTATTTTTCTCTAATAAGCTGAATGTTTAAAGGTTTGCAAGTTTTTGGTATATCTCCTTGCTACACTCTATGTGAAAAAGTGCTATAGAAAGGATTGAACAAGTACAGTATAGTTTCTGCACAAGGTGAATCCTCTGCCGGTATGTTAAAATATCTGTACTCCACTGGAATGATTTACACAGTGAAGACTATAAGAGGCTAGGTAGTCCTTTAAAGACCCAGAAGGCAGGTGGCCCTATTTGCCAAGACAAATAGGTGCCGGAGATGGGAAACCACATGGGAGACTGTTTTCCAGCTGGCAGATTTAAAAGGCTTCCAGCTCAGGAAGAGGATTCATGCAGAGAGTAGCTTATTAGCTAGAGGACTGAAGAGACTAGCTGCCTAGAATCTTTCTAGAAAGATTCTAGAAATTGTTTTCTTTTTCTCATCTGCAGAGTGGGTGGGATTGCTCTCTTTGTTAGCTTGATTGCTAATGAAAGTCATGTGTGAATTCTGTAGCTGAATTGACCCAGTACTTATATCAGGCTTTGACCAGTGAACAAACACTGCACCACTAAGTTTTAAATCAGTATGCTTTAACTCAAAGGAGATTAGTCACAGAGGTTGGTTTTCTTGGTTTGCTACTCACTGAGTTTTCTTTACAGTCAACAGAGAAACAAAGCCTCTGCCAGGCAGGGTTTAGAATATCAAAGTTAGGCTGGTGTAGCCATCCCTGGAGAACTTGTTTTTCTTTCTAAAAGAGGTTATTAGATTACTTGTCACCTTCAGCAAAATATGTCTTTTTGAATACCTTTCTCTGTGTAAGCCGCTCTAAAATGTGTGATGCTAAATATTATGCCAAAATTAAAATGGCCATTGAAACAAAATTCTGTATGTCTTAGCTTAACCCTTCCAAACTGCTGTATTTTTGTGTTCAGTTTGATAGAAAATCTTCAATTTTGTTTAAAGAAATATAACATTTCAATAAATCAACAGCATCCAATATAGGGTTATGAATAGGGAAAGGGGTATCTACAGTCTTTTAGTATTTCATACAATCCACAAAAGAATTGTCTTGTGGGTTTTTTTAGAAGGGAGCAGTAGCACTAAAACTGTTGGTTTTATTGCAGTGTCCCAGTGTTAATAGAAAACATCAAAACACTTATGTTTTAAAGGAAACATGTTTTGTTAAATGTCTTGTTTCTTTGTTGGTTCAATCATCTAGATGGATACAACTGTATAAGGCTGTTAAATCTGAAAATGAAAGATGAGATGTGTTTCTTTCAGCTTACAAATATTTGTTATAACCCTTTTTGTAGTAAACATTTCAAAGAAAAAAATATATTATCCGCTCTTTTATGTGGCAACTTGAATAAATCTTACTTTCTTATTACTAAGTTCTACACTAGGAATATGCCTATTTGCCATCTGATGGTGCAAATTTTGAGCCAAATTCTTTTTATGTGTACAATTTTAATTGCTTGTATTCATATTATTAATCAAAATGTCAGCCTTGTAACAGTAACAGTAGCCAGGTATATATTCAAACCTCCTTAATGGAGCTGGTCAAGGAATCAACAAACAGGTTTAGTGTTAATTTGGAAATTAAAGGCATTCAACAGTTTACCCAAAATTTTCTGAATGAAATATTTATGTAAATTCAAAGTAACTTCAAAAAAACCCCACCATCCTGAGACTTTCACTATTCTTGACCTGAAGAATTCTAATCCAGTAATTTTGATATATAATTAGAAGTCAATAGGGTGCAGTCATTCAAAGAGGTTTCACACACCAACTTTCAGGACTGCATTCTTATTTTTCTATGTGTCCTATTTAGTTTAAGTATCTTTGAAAAGCTTAAATTAACTTCAGATCTTTAGCCAACTTTTTTGTTTTTCCTTCAGACATTGCAGATACCTCTTAGAATAAATAAGATCCAGCATCTGTCAGCTTTTATCCACAGTGCTACATAGCCTGGTGGTGGAAAAGCTGGCATTCATAGAATTATAGAATGGTTTGGGTTGGAAGGGACCTCAAAGACCATCTAGTTCCAACTCCCTGCCATGACAGGGACACCTCCCACTAGACCAGGTTGCTCAAGGCCCCATCCAACCTGGCCTTGAACACTTCCAGGGATGGAGCATCCACAACTTCCCTGGGCAACCTGTTCCAGTGACTCACCATCCTCATAGTGAAAAACTTCCTGATTTCTAATCTACACTTTTCTTTCTCCACGGTGTTATTTAAAATAATTCTGTTAGCATTGGCAGTGCTGATTAAAGAGCAAACTTTTAACAATGGTACACAAAGCATTGTGAAATGAAGTTCAATGCAAATGAAATCATTGTACACATATAAATATATATATATATATATACGCTTATATATTTTTTTATGTGTGACTTTTTTTTCTCTGTGGTGGGTTTTGGTCAGCTAAATTTCATTCACTTGGTATCCATTAAAAAACTAATCTCTTTCATGTAAAATGCAAAAGAGGGGGGGAATTGAAATCACTGAAAATACTACACTTACTGAGACTATTTATGCATTGGGTTTTGAGATTTTACCATATTTTTCCTCTCTTTTAAAAAAATCTATGTCTGAGATGTCATCCTTTTCAAAGAGGTGGAGTAGACTAATTGGATGATAAAACCACATATATACAAAGGGCCAGGTCCCAAACCTGCCAAAATCAAAGTATCTTTTCATTGATCTTCCACTTGCTGAAGTGTTATCAGGTATCTACAGTAAGTAAAATAGCAGAATAAAAATAGAGAATGCTTTTTTTTTTTTAGCTATTACTTAAGTGCAACATGTGACGTTTACAGGTACAAAGCTTTTCTGGGAAGGGGAAGATAGTACTTAAGTTGTCAGAGGCACTTTAATCTCAGCTACTCTCCCTTTTCCCCTACTATAGTCTAAAGATATTAAAATCTGAGAAAAATGTCATGCATTTATGAGAAAGTTCTGACTGAAGACTATTTTCAGTACTAATATAGTTATGAGGGATTATACTTTGCAGTAACTCTCAGAAGCATTGGAACTCAAGCATGACTTAGTTCAGGTAAGTTCTGCTTTTGAAAAGCTAAATTTGAAGCAAGTATCCTGTACTTTTCTAGTGCAATAAATTCAGGTACCATCAGTGGAGCAAGACTACTCATATCCTGTAATTAATTTGTTTTTACCATTTCATTCCCTTTTATTCTGATGGAAAGCAAACAGAAACACGAATCTAATTAATTGACTGTATATACAGAACTATATTTTATATTTAATACTTGTGAAGACCTTTTAATTTCAGAAGCATTATACAAGGCTGTAACTCACCTCAGGATTTGATTCATAACTTCTCTACAAATCAGCGTATGTCTTGTCTGCTGGTTAGAAACAAGGTACAGATGTTTGGAACTGAAGTCTTTTTGGCAATTAGAAGGACCTTAAAATGTGCTTAGCAGAATCAGTAAGCAGCTTTCTGCAAGTTGTTTAGTTGGAAATGATTTCTTCACACCAGAAGATTATTTTAAGGGAGTAAGAAATCCTGTTTCAGATAGTTTTTTCACCAGTGACACTGAATTCACACAAAAGGAGATTTCTTTTGGTGTGAAAAGCTGCAATAGCTTTACCTTTCCTCCTCCCAAACACACACTCTCATCTCCTTTGCAATTACGCTGAGCTTGGCCTGTTTGTTCAGTAGCAAGAGAGTCTCTTAGATCATGCCGAAGTGGAAGAGGACTGACATCACAGGAAAGAGCGATTCTGATGCTACAGTGACTTAGTAGTCTTTGAAAGTAGGCCAAAGATTAGTGATATTCAAGTGCTAGTACTCATCTGAGTTGTTAAATAGAGTTGTTTGAAGTGCCAGGGCTTGAGTTGTGGGCCCCAATTTGGAGTTGACCTGTGAATGAGTCACAACCTAGAAGAATGTTTTGTTTCCCCCACTGGCTTCAGGTTCCAGAGGCAGAATCTGGCCCACCTGTGTTTTTGTGGCTCTGCCCTCATCCAGGTGGTCATAGTTGGGGTTTGGGGTGGTGGGCAAAGCCAGGACTATATGAACCAGGAGCTGGTCAGCTGGAGGAGCTTCCTGTTGAGTGTGACTTCAGTTGGGGCTGGTCACACCTTGCTGAGCTTTCTTGGTGGTGTCCTTCCATGTGAAGGGCCATTGAGGGAGCCATCTCTCTCTGTTGTGTGCAGCAGGCAATGCCAGCACCACAGTGGGCAGCGGAGGAGCTGGGCCCACAGGAACCTATGGAGGGGTTGTTTGAGAGAAGACTTCTGAGGGGATGTTGCTGAGTTCAGTGTCGGCCTGTGTGATCAGGCAACTAATGGCAACATAAAACAATGGTGGCTGAATCAGCACAACAGCTGTTAAATCTTCAAATCTAGAAAAATTAAAAATCCCAAATTAGTTTAAATTATGAGAAATAACAGCACTTTGTACTGAGTCATTATGCCACTTTTCACAAACAGAATGTTTAAGGTTTTTATTTATCCATACAATCACTTTGGCAGCATAGTTTTTCCAACACTTTCATGTCCATTAGTCTTTGTTATTCTAAGAGCACATTGATACCATCTCAGAACAAAGTTGAGGACAAAAAGATATACCATAACACCAATTCAAAGGTCTAGACTACAGTCAGATGGTTTAGTACCTGTAATAGTAGCCTGATAACAGAGCTTTTGAGCACAGAAATAGAACAAATAATTTTATTACTATTTTACAGGAATGTCAGCAAACAAAAAAAAAAGATTTTTTAAATTCTTGCCTTTGTATTTAAGTCAGTTGGAGAACCTCATCTGAGTTTCATTATCTGTCCTAGACAAAGACATTCCAAAAAGTCAAAGCTCCAACTTTCTGCCTGATTTGGAGTGAAAAAAACATCCATATTTTCACATGGTATTTGCTTAACATTTTTTCAAATGTTCTTTCTTCCACTGAGAGAGAAGGTCAGAGCTGAAATGTTGAGATAGATTTGTAAAACTTTCATGGAGGAAACCTTGGTCTCATGCAAGGTCAGAATCAGAATTTCATTTGCAAAAGCCTAGTGAATGTAGGTTTTGAAGGGAGGTTGATGAAAGGTTGTATTGTTTAGGTACAACAGAACTTTTCTCCTGTTATTTTGGACAATGAATTTATTGGCCTGATACTAACTTCATCAAATGATAAAACTATAGTGTTGTAATTAAGGAAATGGCACCGTAGCTCTATTAGCCTCGCTATAGAACCAAAGCAAGATTTGTAGGCAAACTGACAAAGGGTTAATCCAAACAATGAAAACAGAATACCAAAATCTCAGACTACATGAGTGATCCTTAAATATAACTGCAGAAAATGTGACTCTAATCATAGGCTTATATAGACACACTCTTTAATCATAGACATTACAGGGTAAATCACATCTACATCTAAAACTATGACATGCTTGGAAAAAATGTTGTCTTTATTGTGCTATAAGAAAACAATTCCATGGGATTAGGAATGATTAAGAACACATATCAGTAAATCTGACTCAATTTTCAGTCTAATAGCATATTTAAATTGTTTACTGGGCGAGGCCCAGGAGAGAAAATTAGGAAAAAATAAAAAAGTTTAAACTTTTTAAACTTCAAAGTAGTAATTAAATCCGTTTTCTATAGACCAAAGTACCACAAACCTGATTCCCACAGGACATCTCAGTCAATTTAAAAATTTATTTGCTGTATCATCTCACAGCAACCATGATCCTCCCACCAGCATCTTATTTTCAGATCAGTGTCTGTATAAAATAATATATAATTTTTTTCTTAGTGAAGATTCCACACCACCTAACTGTAGGCTTTTACACTGTAGAAAATCCTGCTGCAAAGGAGTATTCTGAGGTCATAAATTAGGTTCCTCTGGGAAATATTCTTTTATTCTGTTACCTCTATAAAACAATAAACCTAGCCTAAAACATGCTGTACCTAGTGGTAGGCAATAAATACCTCTCCTAACACTATATGTGCATGAAACCAGAACTGCCATAGGCTCTCCTGGACTTTCAAGTTTAGTTTTTTCCTATCAGGTGCAGCCAAACCATGCAATGTTTTGATATAATGATCAGCTCTGTTTTGCAACTAATTGGTATTTTGACTATGTTACTTATAGAATCTCACCACTAAAATTATAAGAAACCTTTTTTCTTACTTCCACTACAAGTTTTTGATGGTTAAAATATGGAAAAAGTGACCAGTACACAATAAAAGAAAAATATACCTCATTTAACATTTATGGAGAAAGTGTAGAGATGTGTTGAAAGCAGAATACTAAAGTTGTAGGGAAAGGTTATCCTTCATGTAATAAATTGTTGACAGGAGGTAACATTTATTGAGCAATCTGAAAGAACATTCTCCTTACTGGCATAGGACTTTTTTCATCTAATTTTAGTCTAAGCTAGCCAGTATGTTCCTTGAGTGGCTACAGAAGTTAGGTACAGCAGAGCTAGGCTGCATTTTTGTCTTTCTTTTAAACATCTCTCAGAGGCTTTATAAAAGAACATTGATGCCTCATCCCTGAAAACATTCAAGGTCAGGTTGGACAGGGGTCTGAGCAACCTAATCTAGTTAAAGATGTCCCTGCTTATTGCAAGGGAAGTTGATCTAGATGACCTTTAAAGGTCCCTTCCAACCCAAACTATTCTATGATATATTCCTATATATAGCAAATATATAGCTTAGTAGGCTCTCTAAGACTAGAAACCTACTTTCAAAGTGTTGCAGATAGACAAAATTAATCCCTTCATCATATACAAGGTGACTTTCAGTGAAGGGAGGAGAGGTAATTATAACATTTCTATCAGTGGTAAAAGAGATTTCTCAGCATGTACCACAGCTTCTGTCTTCTGTTACATAGGTTCCCACAGAAAGCAGGAATTTGTTTCTAGCTTTTAGAGGTGAATTAATTATTCCATGAGACATATTTTCAATTAATTGCAGTGTTTCCTTAGATGTCAAAACCACTCAAAGTTTATCAGCAAGTATTGCTTCTATATATCAGAGCTGAAACTCCCCTCTCTAGATTTGTACACTGGTAATATGTGAGAAATGTTTTACGTATGTTAAGGTATAAGGTGTCAGGGATCTGAGAGCATGAAGACAAGCCAGTGGCCCTGGCCAGACTCCCTGGGAAATCCCGCCCACACCCCTTCCCTGCAGAGGCTACCAGCTCCCAATTATCTGTCCACAAGGGGCGGACCCTGTGCTTCACTCTTGGGATCAAAATATTGATTTCTGTTGCTTATTTCTTTGAAATATTTGGGTAAAACACTTTAAATGGATAAGTTATGTGGCCAGACTATGTTTATTTATATGATGTTTATCTCCCTAGTCTACAGTAAAATGCAGCATTCCTGTAGTCACCAAGATGCTGTGAGATTTAAAACCCCCATGAGCATCAGTCTACTCCAAACTCTGTTCTGCACCTGAATCCCTTAAACAGCAGTATAACATTTCACAGAAATGTTTTTTTTCTTTTTCGCTTCTTAATATAGAAGTACTTAGTAATGTAATGTAGATATAAATGCCTTTATGATGAAATGTCACTAAGACATCCCTGGCTGGTTAATATTGGTTACAGTTGAAAAAAGACGCTAAATTGGGGATGGTGTGGCAGGTGGTAAGGACCTCAAGAGCTTCACCTTGCATCTGGCTATCATTTCCATTCTGCAAGGGCATGTGAGTGAGAGTGTGTGCTCCAGGGAACTCTCTGTAATGAAATAATCCTCTACAGAAATGAACAGAGCGTAATGAGGCTAGCCACTGGGAGCTAAAATACCAGTGGCTAATAGTCTGGGAGTTCACTTACCAAGATCATTCACCACTTTTGGACCTTTGTGATGTCCAGTAAATGGAGTTATGGAAGAATTCCCTTTTGTATTGCATTTCTTTGCCTAAAGGCATACCTGTCTCAGGATACACAGATCTCTGCTTGCTTGTCAGTCCCTACTGACTTCTCTTAAGCCACATGAAGACAGTACATGGTAAAGCAGCATCAGACTCTGCTTAAGCAGAAATGAGTAAATGCTTTAGCTGGTGTCAGGACATACTCACCTTGGTTTAAGAGACACTAGCAATCACAAACAGTCCTGAAGACTACATCCATGTTAGTGAATAAAATATGACAATTCTTTGACACTAGAACAAAGAGTTGCGCATGGCCCATGTCTACATCATTAAAATCTCATAACCTACAGCATGGAACAGTCATGTGCAAAATAGCCTGATCAGTGGTAATTCCTGAACAGTGCTGGAGAACTGTTCAGAAACATACAAGTTGGCCTGAACCAGTGCTATGTTAGGGATCAAAGTGACCAATAAGCAGCCTGCTAGAAAAGGTGATCTTAGTCAGGAATAAGATGCTAAAGTGGCTCTGTTAGATGCATCTTTCATTTGCTGTAGTAAATGACAGTAAGCTAGTGGGTAGGTGTGGATTCAAAGGAAGAGGTGTAAATCTAACCCTCCGAAATGGCACATAATGGCCTAATGCATGGCCATGGCCTGTAAAGGCGGTTCTGAAGTGGTTCCTGTCTAATGACCTATGAGTATATGCTCAGTTCTTAAAGTTCACCATTGCACTGGTGCATATGTGAAGCTTGTTTGCTGGCACAGGTACTGCCAGTACAACTGATACTCTTGTGACAGCTGCCCAAAATCAAAAAGTAACCTGAAGTTATGCCTATTGATGGGTCCCTCAATTTTGTGCAATGATCATTAAAATCCCATTTTTCAAAAAGTACAGAATAAATATTTTCCAAACTGCTCATAAAGATAGGTTTTAAATGCTTGCTTTCTTATTTCTTCCACGTACAAGTTCTTTACTTTCCAATTAAATTACTCAGAAATTGCCTTACTGATTTTTAAATATCTTCTTTGAATTTTATGACTTTTTAAGCTCTTTTTTTTTTTCCAATTAGCAACATTAACCTGACCACTTTAAGTGGAACACTTCTCACCTTTCTCTCCAGCAAGGGTAAATAATACAAGAAGTAATTAAAACTCATTTTCTATTGTATACTATCATTCAGTATACAATACAGTATACAAATACACTATTTGTGTTACTTCTACCCAGCAACTGAGAAGGGATATAGTTATGTTTTGTTTTATGGAGGAAGTTAAAAATCCCAGAGTGTTTGTTAGGAAATTGCAATTACTTCAAAATTATTAGAGATTAGCTTCCTCCTCTTTAAGAATGTGTAATATGAACTATTTACTAGAATCAAATCTTCATGTATATGGGCCTTTACTCATTTTTAAAATATAAATAAAAACAAATAAATAATAAATAAAATACAAATATTTTTAAAAATATGAATCATTTACTTTATATAGGTTTTTAGATACTGAAAAGTACTGGAACTTTAAACAAGAAATAAAAATACACTATTTACATGCTTAGAAGAGAAAAATAAAATCAATTTCCCATGCCCTTAATTTACCGATTGTATATCTTACTTATACCAAGATTGTTTATGTGTTTTTAATTTATTGTAGACATTACTTCTGAACTGGTTATATACTAGTTACTACACAAAAAATAAGTTTAATTGAAAACAAAAGCAAATTCCATAAGGAATTTGTTTCTTTTTCAACAAATGTCATTTTTTTTCTGTCATTGAAGCACTAGTTCTCTTGCACTTATATTTCATATAACAATATATAACAATACGATGTTAATATAAGGTTTAGTCCCAGCTGAAATTAGCTGCAAGGTTTCCAATGAATTCTGGGGCTTATGTTTCAGGCCTAACTGTCATACAAGCATAGCATTGATTTATCTTGTGGGATACAAGCCCTGAATCTCTCTGTTTTCTTTTAACACAACAAGGAGGGTAACTTTATCTTTTTGGTAAGAGAGATCAATTGATTAATCGATCTATCCATCCATCCATCCATCCATTTATCTATCTATCTGTAACATTCCCAAGTCTTATCAGTATTCTTTCTTTGAGATCGATTATAATCAAACAAACCTTGAACATAGTGCTAAGGCTGGGTCAAGTCACCTTTATGTTATTCTGAAAACAGTGACTAAATATAAAGCTGCTGCTTGTGTTTTTCATGAATGACTAGCTTGCCCTCCACTAGCTCCCTGTGTAATACTCAGAGGAATGCATAGCCTGAGAAATAGGAAAGCAATTTGGATTGTGCTTGTGAACCAGACAATTGCAGTGCTGTGGTATAAATATCAATCATGTTTCCTATTCTATGATCTCAGTAGAAATTAATATAATATTATCGAACAACAGAACATGAGCTATATTCAAAATTCTTCCCTATTGCACACTGCGCAAGGTGCTGTGCAAGCACAGATGCAGACATAATTCCTAATCTGGAGATCTTGTTTCACTGAGAAATACTTTGTAATCTATTTTTATATAATGATGTAAACTCCATTATAGACAAAGCAAGTTATTCCATCAATTAGTAGTACATTTTTTGTGAAAAAGCAAATTGTCTTCTATTTGCTGCTGGGTTTTGTTGATATTTTTATATGGATTTGGTAGCACAAAATGGAAAAGCATTTTCTTTGTACAAAACACTTTCCTTGAAACTATGCCTATGCTCAGCTATACCCTTTGGAGCTTCTGAACACCTTTGGTGAATAAATTCAGTACATGCACAGATTTTTAGTAAGAAATCTTAAGAAATCAGAAACTGTAGTTTAAAGCTGACTAGAAACTTTCTACGAAAACACACTATTTTCAAAAAATACTCATTAACCCTGTAATACATAAAGCTCACAGGAGTGAGCTTGGCAAAGGCCTGTAGGAATTGGTCTAGACTCTGTTCCAGACTAAAGGAACCTAAAATCTGTGTGGAAGCCGTGCGCCAAGAGTAAATCAGGTTAATAATATGAAAGCTGGGAAGTATCCAGCCCCAGAAGAGACCAGACCTGCTTTTGCAGGTCTTGGGAATCCTGGAAGTTACAATTCCACAGGCTTGATAGCCAGCTTTTCTGTAGCCATTAATGACACTCAGAAATTCACAAATATATCAGTTTGGTTGATCAAGTTTGGTTCACAGACAAGAACTGGAGAAGATAATTTTTTTTAATTTTTTTTTTTTCCATGTTTCAATGTTTTCTACATTGAAATCACATAACTTTACGGCAAAAGGTTGTTTTATTTTGTGTGATGATACCTCCTAGAAATAATAACAAAAAAATAATTCCCACTGTGCTGTTGTGCACAAACACAGGGCATAGCTCATTCTCTTCATGACAGGCAGACAGCGTGATCAGGACAAAACACTCCAGAAAGTTACACTTTAGTAAGCATTGTGTGGAGTTAAGCTGAGCTAATGGAGTTAACACAGAACTCAATGACTGACAGTTCATGGCCTTTTTACATTATATGTACAGCAGCATGTGCAAACCACTTAAAATTGCACTGAATCTCTGGCTATCTATAGCAGATACTAGCAAAAGTGCTTACAAAACTCTTGAGAATCAACACATAGGTTTTTACAAGACTAGTGTACTTCATAGTTTTTGAATTTAGGAATAACTTCACATCAACTTCTAGCAGGCATTTCTTGATATGCAATAGTCATAAAAGCTGTGGCCAGAAACAATGTGTGTCGTTTAACTTGTAGTTAAGGAATACAAAATTATTATAGATAGACAGCTGCTGTATATGTGTGCATGTGTGTATGCACGTGTGTGCATGTGAGGATACTGATCATTGTTGTACTTGTGTTAGGACAAAATGAGAAAGAAGCTACCACTTGAACATGTTCTCAGCTGTTTTTCTTTTATCTCTGTTCTCAACTTTTCAAGCTGAACTGAGTCAGGAGTTATGTGTCTTTGAGTGGAAAACAGTGAAGGAAAGCACAGGGGAGTTCTCTTACTTGAAGATACTGGCTTCTGATCCAGGCAGACTTCTACCATCATGTTGTGTTTCTTAGTTTTTCCTGCACAATTTATTGGGAACTTAGACTTCTAATGCGGGGTATGCATTCCCACCCGGGTGATGGCCACCTAAGGTTAGGAATTAAAATTCTAAATTTTAATGAACCCAAGTTCTGTACCAGAGCAGATCTCAAAGGATCTTGTGCTTGTCTGAAATTAAAAATGTTTTAAAAAATAACACATAGTAATTATTTTGTCTTCACATGCACTTGCATGACTGTTTTTGCATTATCTTTGTTACTTATCATAACTATTTAACTGGTATAAATTCCAATCTGCAGATAAAAATACAGCTACATAAAGTAGTCATTTAGTATTTATAATCCCATATGTATGTAAACTCCAAATTGAATTGAAATTAGAAAAATGTTAGGGGAGTCTTAATTTAAGTATACCCATCTTAAAGAGTATTCTATATTTCCTCTAAGTTAAATATCCATTTTTCTTTAAAAAATTCTCTCAAATGCCTTTCTTTGGTTCAGTGTAGTTAGGAGATGGATAAGGCAATTTAAATAAATATAGATATAATTTATTTATCCTTTTTATGGTATCAGTATGCTTTGGATTGGTGGCTTGAGGAAAGCTTAGGGAAATGGAGCAAAAAATTCTAACTCAATTAAGTTACCCATGAAGGCAATTATGATTTGGTCTTAAGTCTATGTACAACTTTCCTGAATCACATTCTCAAATTCTGTGATTTTTAAAACGTGATGCAAACTTCTTTCCTTACACCCATCTCTGTCAAAAATTCATTTGATTGTCACACTGCTTTTGTACATAGCTTAACCCAATGATTGTGATGAATTATTGTTATACACTTTCTGCGTGGCTGTCTTTGTGCTGCACTGAAGGAAGTTTTGTCTGTGACTGTTGATAAACTATTCTTATACATTTTAGCTCCAAGAGGTAAAATGCACTAAAGCAGCATCATGGTCACCATGATAAAGAAATATTCTGCAAATACCTTGCAACATCAAAGGTGTTTAATCCAGACGTTTTTGCTAACATTATAAAGAAAATGTAGCACAAGAAGCTTTTTCAATTTTTCTGTTATATTTATAGCAATCTACATACGAATCTTCCTATTTGTTGATGAGTATTCTGATAATACAGGGCACTAAATTCCATGCACTTTATTGCTCTATTAATGAGAAGCCCACAAATAAATTCATTATTCCAGTCACAATTATATTAAACCATTTAGAAAGAATTATTGTGGATATTTTTCTCCAAAATAATGCAACCACTTTTGGAACTTAATGTCGTATTGTGGGTTTTATTGTTGTTCTTGACATTTTACATTAAAAATGAAAGTTTAATTTAAGGTAAATTTAAATGCTACCGCCAGGAATGATTTTCAAGTTTCCCTTTCTCACTGAAAATATCTAATTAGTTTTTTTTCTTGTGTCAGCTTTTGCTTTTCCTGAAGTCAGCCTTTCTTGTATGGTTTATGATCCTGCTCACTTTTTATGCTCATCTGTCATTGTTAGATCTCCCACTGTAATGTCATTTAAGTTTATGTACTGTAGGGTGTATACTCCTTACCTTAAATTGCAATT
>VYZX01001313.1:21005-38180 GCA_013401335.1 Brachypteracias leptosomus
ATATTTTTTAAAACAAATGTATTTAAAATATTCAAAATTTAAAAAAAAAAAAAAAAAAAAAGGAGAAAAACTCTTCTTTCCAATATTGATGTTGAGTCAAGGGAAAATATAGGTTGCTTGAAGTAAGAATATTCTCCTTGTACTCCACAGATCTCAGGAGAGAAGAGGAAGTGGCTATCTACCTTCTCTAGTGCATTTTAGCAACATCTAAAAATGTCAAGCTTGCATTTAAGAATCTAGTTCACTATTTCTTTTCAGTTCCATATTCCAGCCCTGGGAATTGGGAAGGTAACCTCCTAAGGATGAGATGAGTATGAACTGATGCTGTGCTCAGTCTGTTGCAAACAACCAGGCATCAGTAAGAGATGAAAGGTTATGCTGGCATGTTAACTCTTGAAATGCTTCCTCTGGAAGACAACTTAAATGTCACTTCTATGCTTCAGAGGATGGTTTATATATCATTGTTACCAACAGAGCATTTTCCATGCAGAGTTTCATGTGTGAGAAGCAGACAGATAGTTTTCGGTCTGGAACAGTGGTTTGTAACTTTCCTTAAGATTAATCTTTACTGGGACTTCAGTGCTGTTTTGATATATTTTATTTAGTATTTGACTCAAAAGTACTGAGGTGAGCATGCTTACTTCATTAGTAGCCTTAGTTCACTTCAGATTCAGATGAACTCTCTCAAGGAGACAGTGATGAAATTCATAGAAATATGGGTTAGCAGAATTTATGTGACTTGACCATTGACCCATCTCCCATATATACAAAATGGATGCTTTTATCTGTTTTACTTTATTACACTTCAGGTTTTATAACATGGGACAAATGGTTTTGTTGTACAAATTAATATGGGCATGGATCATTAGACTTTCCTTATACATATCCAAATTCTCTCAAAATAAGGAAGTAATATACAGAAATTAATAAGGAAGGACAGAAGAAAGGGAAAAAATAAAGTCTGGAAAAATAAGATTGCTCTTCATAAAAAAAACAAACCAACAAAAAACCAAAACAAGCATAGGGAGAAAAAAAAGTAGCTCCTGAGACTGCTGGACTTCTCTGCAACCTTTAGTAAGAGGTAGTTCTTATATTCCTATGTGTTATTGTAGGAAAAGATGAACAGAAGACCAGCTCTAGTCTCTCCAATTTCTCATTGAGAACTCAGCTTGAAAAAAGTAATTGTTCCACTTCTCTGACATCCCATCTCTGCAGACCCCAGAAGACATTTAAATATATGTTCTTTCTGGGAAAGTTTCCCACTCATGTGAGATATCATGTATGAAACACCATACATACTTAGCTGAACCTTGCTATATCTAATTCTTATCTGATGATTCCCACTACTACCACAGTAAAGCCATATAGTCCTTTGGTTGTCAGACCAGTAAAAGAAGCTTAAAGATAACTTACCTAGTTATACTGACTGTTACAGTTGGAACACAACTATTTTCTTTTCTTTAAAAAAAAAAAAGACAGAAATCCAGGAAAGTTTTTTGCTTCCTCCCTCCATCCCAAAAACAATAGTATTAGAAACACCATGAAGTATATTACTGACTTTGCTGTTAACTTAATTTGTGAAATGTGAGAGTGACAGAAAACTTTATAAAAGGCTGAGATAGATAATTACCACCTTTCTGTTTGTTCTTAAAATTTGACATATTCTCTGACCAAACAAACTTTCTTTACAGGGAATTGTTTTTCCTTTAACCCATTTTTACCATATTTACCAAAGTCTTTATTATATCTTCAATTTATGAGTGCTTTACTAAAGTAGCAAAATGACAGATCTTAACAATAAAATTATCCTCAGTTTTATTGCTGCGCTGACTGCATATTTCAGCTATGTCAGCTTCAGTACATTGAATAATTATTTAAGAATTACTTATTTAGTTCTGATAAACATCAGATCTTTGTTGAACGTCTGCAACAGTGAAAATGCTAGCAAGAAAAGTAAACTTACACATACATCATTATTAAAACTAACTATGGCTCATTTAAAAACTAGTGGCCTCTTCCAACAACTGAGGATTATCTAAATAATCTTGCTGTTAATATTCATTGATTCAAATTGAACCCAACACTAGCAGTTGGATAGAAATGAAAGCTGGCCTCTCCATGCAACAGCAGACTTCTCACCTACTGTATGCTTAAAGTATTACAATTGTGATTTTGGAATTCTTCAAAAAGGTAGTTAATTAACATTACTTCAATTTTCATAATGTTGGTTTCTATCAAATTGCTTGCTTACAGTGCTTTGTTTTAACAGCAAAAGTCTGCTTTAACTAAAAGTATTCTTCTGCCTTTTAGCATATCGGTTCTTGCCAACTGTTTGCTTCAGCCATTTACTGCTAATTTTTTCTATAGTGTGGCTTGTCACATGAGTCACACGTTATTTCTGCTTGGTAACTCAATGAATTTTTCAGAACATTGTATTATGTGTTTTAGCACAGGACTTTCATAAGAAAAGCTACAATAATTTTCCAAAGTAATGAATATTTGCAGAATCACTTGGCTAGGTATCTAAGGAATTAAAGAACATGCCTAACAATTCCAGGAATATAATGCATGCTAAGTTTTAATTTATAGATACATATGTATGCTATGATTAACATATTCATACATTTTAAGCTTAGTAAATTCAACAACTTATTTGCCAGTAAAAGATTAACCTGAAAAGCATTTTAAATTCATACAGTACTAGGCAAAATCCTTTATGCTTTGCCTAGAAATAAGATTTGGGAAATGCCTAGCTGAGATACTCTTGTTTTTCTTTGCAGGGGCAAGAAGGTGTTAAAGATGAATGACATTATTCTTTTTGTACTGCACTTGTAGTTCATTTATTTTCTCTTAACTATGAAAAGCAATTATGAGTTCCAAGTATTAAAACTGTGCAGATCTACAATAATCACTGTCAGTGGGTCTAAGTTCTTTAGAAAGATCAGAGTGACAATATATAAATTTCCTGATTAAAAAAATCATTTCATTTCCAATGAAAATAAACATTTTGCTAGTGCCAACTGTATATTGAAATACTTATTCATAAGGAAAGCATTTTAAAAGAGCTGAGACTGAGTGAAGAAAAACATTTTTCCTGAAAATTGAAAGCAAATCACACACAAAGGAGTGAGAAAGAATGATACACTTTCAGCTTCATGCTTTTTTTTTACCTTGACATTGTGTATGCTAGAAATTATAATAGTGTGTTATGAAACATGTGCATACTTCTCCCCTTAAAACAATTCATTTTACTCCAAAGTACCTGCAAATGAATCCTTAAGAATTGAAATTGGCCCAATAGACCACTGAGCCTTTCAAAAATAATTGTAAAGATGTTTCAAAGCAAGTTAACATGTTCCACTGCTGTTCTCAAATATTCAACAGACTGACAAAAACTATTGCTGCAAGACAAATATTTTTATATAGATATCTTTTCTCAACAAAAAAGTAAGTCATGATAAAAGTTAACCTCTCTATCTCCAGCTATATAATTGTGAAAAATAAAAGAAAAATTAGTATCCTATACTAAGATTCTTGTTTGCTGGCATTTTATATCAATTTCACATAGGTTCAAAAAATTATGTCATAGTCAAAGAACTTCAGACCCAATGTCAAATTTGGTTGGTAGATTTATATTTTTTATGTAAGTATCTGAAAGAATAAAGTGTATTCATAAACAAAACTGGATTCTGAGCATTCAAAAGTAGCCTTTAAGAAATGGGGGCAGGAGAAGAAGTTTCCTTAGAACTATGATCTGGTTCAATATAGAATAAAATTTTAAAAGGTTATCTACTGTTACATTTCCCATATTAAAAAACCAATAAGGCATATGCATCTATAATTGCTATGTATTGGAATACAGAGATATGTTCTTATCCATTGTGCTGCTAGCTCTCTTCTTCCTCAGGCCAACACCAAACTCAACAACACCCCCTCAACACACCTTCATCTTTTCATCTTTTATTCTTTATCTGTTTGCTCTTCTCCATCTCAAATCAGCCAAAGAGGAACACACCACTGAGAGAGGGCTCAGCAAGCTGCCCACCACATGAACTCTCTTCTCCAGGAACTCTCTTCAAATCAACCAGCTCCTTGTTGCTTTTCTCAAACTGATCTGGTTCCTGGTTGATATATCTCTAGCCTCGCCCACCACCCCAACCACAATCACCTGGGGGCAGTCAGGGCCTCACACAGGTGGGCCAGGTTCTGCCTCTGAGGCCTTGGGGAACCACTTGGGGAACAAAACATGTTGCTGGGTTGTGACTCATCCATAGGTCAACTCCAACTCAGGGCCCACAGCCCAGGCCCCAGCGCTTCATCTGTTTGCTTCCTTTTCTCTCCTTCACATTTTGGAATGCTGTTGAACATTTACTGGATTTGTCAGGGGAGTACATCTGAAAAATATTAAATTTCCACAGAAACCCTGCACAGGGTCACAGTCATTGTTTTGACATACCAGCAGCTGAGAGCTGAAATGTTTTGTAGAGTTTACAGAGAGGTTGAGAGCAAAGGCCAGACAGGCAATCAGCACTTCTTATTAACTGGCCAAATTAGCATGTGCAAAACTGGTAGAATCCCAGAAAGGAGTGCAGAATTTTTTAAAATACTGTATGGCAGAATATAAAAAACTTGACACAGGAAAATGTAACATCACAGTTCAGATATGAAATGCACAGCCAAATGAAGCCATGCTTCTATTGAAAAAGTTTATTGTTATGTTTGCAAGACATTTTTTCCCCTGGAATGCAAGAAAGTTACATATAAAGAGCTTTTCTGTCAGCTATTAGTGTTTAGAAAAAGAGGTAGCTTTCTGGATCTGTATAATGTTGCTTATTCCTAAAACCACAATAATAGGTTTAAAATTTCGTTACAACTTAGTATCTGGAAATAAATGTTTATATGAGACTTATTTAAAGTGGAGTTTTAACCATACAGAGAGATAGGAAAGTAGGCAACTAATACAGAAGAATGTGAATGTAACTCACATAGATTCTGTCCAGTGAACAGCCAAAGAGCCCTCCTGGGAAGTACCCAATAGCACAGTCAGTTAATAATTGGAAGGAATCAGGTTTGAGAGGAAAGATAATATGTTGATAAGAAAATTCAATAAGAACAGCTCTGCCTTAAGGAAGATTTCACGACAATTTATCACATAAATTTTACTTTACCACTTAATGTCCTATCATCAGAAGAACATTCTGTAGAGTTGGAAGTACAGTTTCCTGTTTGATGCATGTTGTGTTTTTAGAGTCATTTTTGTAATAAAGAAATTGCTTGCTCTCTCATATCCTGCTTGCTCATGCTCAAAAAAGCAGAACAGCAATACAATTAATTAGGATTTAAATGTTTTCTGAAAAAAACCTGCAGATTCTTAATTTTGGCATTTGTAAATGAAAAAGGCAAGACAACACTGAGTATATTGGCCTCTTTCTGTATGAAAATAGAATTCAGTTGTTGTATTCAAGAGAAATATCTTTTTGAACAACAACTTAAGGCCTTGTGTAGTCATTCTACAGACCTTGATTTAGCCTGAACATTCAGGAATTTGAAAGTCCATATTCTTTTCAGTAATATTATGAATAACGTAGGAGATATAGATGACCATTGAAAGGACAAAATTTCTTTCAGGGTTGAATCAAAAAGGCCTTAATTTAATCACTTAAGACAGCCATGTTGGATATGGGCTTCTAAGTTTGAAGAAAAGATCACTTACAAATTAAAAAAAAAAAAGCAATCAATTCAAGAGATCTTATTTGTAGATATTAAGAGACCTGATGTACTGAACCAGCTGTTAGAATGTCAGGCAATTGCATTCTGAATATTATTTTGTGAAAGCAACCTGATTTATAATCCCTTTTCAGGTAAACCTGAAGCTAACTCTACAAATCTGGAACAGGAGATGATCTTGGAGCAGGCACAATCTTTATCTGCTAGACTCTATTTGTGTGATTTTATATGATTTCTTCTCAATTGGTAAATCTGATAAGAAAACTTATCCTGAACTCTTAGCAAAACAATCCTGAACTAACTGAAATCCAAGGCAAAATAACTTCAACCTCAAGAAGGGGGAATCAATTCCTATGGGTGACATGAAACTGAGGTGTTTATGTGAAGATGTTTGCACATGTGCTCAGTGTTCAAACCAACTTTACATTAGGTAGAGACCTAGGAACTTAATATTCTCATCTAACGATATGTGAAATGTCCTAGGATATCTAAAATATTTGCACAGGTCTGGTGAAACAAGGACAGAACCTATGACAGGCCCACACCTTTATGGAAAGCCAGCTACAGGCCAGATCTATGTGGAAGCAACAGATTTGAGTCTACATCTCCATTTACTGAAATGGAAACTTTGACAGATTGCTCCATAGGGTGAGCCAAATTTAGGTAATTTAATCTGGGGCTTAATCCCACTCTGCCAGTTTGCAGCAGCAGGAGTTGCTCCATCTCAAAAGAGATACTTAAATATTCAAATTTAGCTTCTCTTAAGAAAAGAATGAGGCATATACCAAAAAGGTAAACATGAGCAAGAGAAAGGTAAACTGAGTGCGGTTTAATTGATTGTTCTGATTTCAGTGTGACAAAGCCAGCACTGGATTTTCATTAAAATTTAAAAAAGAATGACAAAGGTTACAAACAGTTCAGAGCACTAATACACCCTCATTACCCAATTCCCTTTACATGTTTAACCATATTCATTTAGCATTCAGTTAAAGAGAACAATAGGGTTCTTTTGAATCTGTCACTAGTGATTTATTAAGTTCATTTTATATTCATTTGTTTATGGATCAAACATGGGGAAGAGAGGCTCAACAGTATTGAACACACTTAACAGAAAAAGAAAAAAAGGAGGACTAGGTATTTAACTTCACATCATACAAGGTTACACATTTTTAGGAGGAAGACAGTAACTAAATTTAAGCACTGGTTTGATCAAGAATAAATGCTCTGTGCCTCTTAAATGCCTCTGAAATCAATATGCCTATTTAGAGTGAGATAATAGTCCCTGAAAAAAACATGGCATTGTCTTGGTGGTGGACTGAGGTTTCACTATGTGTGTGGTTTGAATAGTGAAAAGTTGAAATCAGTTCTGTTGAAAACCTATTTCCTGCATGCAGGTAACACACATCAGTGAATCAGACATTGTGCATGCTGGAATCATCCCTTGGCTAAAGAAACACAAATCAGCGCCTAGAAATCTGGAGTTTCACAGCTACTACCAAAGCACTTCTGTCTCTTACTAGAATTCTTCACTTCAGAGCAGCAGCTGGAAAAACTGCTAAACTACCAATAAATACCAACAGCAAAATTTATGAAAATTCATTAAAAAATGTTCTTAATTTTACAAAGATTTGGATGGTAATGAAAAATATGGTTCTTGAAGAATTTAAAATGTTCATTACTATAAAAATATTTTCAGTTGGAAAAATATTTTCAGCTTAAAAACAAAGTATAAATCTTTATTTGAAATGACATAATATCTGGACATTGTATAAACTTTTCAAAAGAAAAAATATTTAAGATTTTTTTTTGTTTCCTCACATACTCAGTTCCTTAGTGCTGCATCTTATAGAGAAGTTGATGATGTGGACACACCATTACCTAAACACCTCTACAAACATTTCAGTTTATCAACTGTATACTAACTTTGGTATGAGGTAGACTCAGATATGTGTTTCCTGTTTAAACTGAGACAATTGCAACAATGGGACATTAGATCAGGTTTTGGCATTATGAGATTATTTTGCCTGTTTAGCTATCTGTACAGTTTTCATGTGATGTTTTCTCTGAGACATTATGGAACTGTAATCCTCTCAGCAATGACTGAGCATCACTTTAAAACAAATTCCATTTTTAAACTAAATAGTTTTAATACTACTGCATAGAATTAATTGTGCATTCAACTAGAAAATAAGTAGGTATTCTGGTATAAATATATGAATATTATAAAACTAGTATAATAACAAGTCATTAAAAATACCTTTCATAATAGGCTGAACTAAAATTTGAGCATGTGGGAAGCTTGTTAGAAAAACAACTATTTTTGGTTGGAGGCAAAATTTCACACGGGACAAAACACTCAATTCATGGCTAGCAAAAGTGGTCTTTAGGGTGCATGTAGGTAACTCAAAAAACAGTTAACAATTCATGCTATTAAGAAAAAATATACAGAAAGAAAACACTGCATTAATTTTACAGTGGGTGCTGATACATAGCTAGACTTTTCTCCTGCACCATGTAATATAACAGAGAAAGGGCAAAATTATCTTGGAGTCAGTCTCTAAAAGAAATTCCACATCACTCATATGTGATTGCCCAGTGTCTCCTTGTGACACTTTGGATAATATTGTGAACCAACCAGCACACATCTCCTTTATCCCTTCTGAAACCTCACCCTCCCATTATATCAATACTGAGATTAGTGTTAAATACATAACTTTTTTCTCTCTCTTTCATCCTATATATGAGAAAAGCAGCAAAGAAAGCATCAGTTCTGGCTTCCACAATTCTGGGCAACAATTTCCAGCAGTGCACGCTTGAGAGTGTGGCTTTATTTTCCAGAATAACATGAGTTACCGTGTTATTATCTCAAGTAGATTTTAGAATTATTCAGATATGTCCTTGTTTGAATGTATACCTGTGGCTTTTAACTCTGTATTCCAGTGGGATTAATAGCTCATGATACAGTCATAGGTAGTGTAATGCTTTATTAGTGTCATAAATTTTACAAACAGGGAAAAAAACTTCAAAGAGCAACTGCTAACAGCACAGAAGTATAAAAAATGTTATGTGCTCCTGCTGTTCATCTCGGTTTGAATTGCACTGTGACAGAAAAAAACAGTGATTAATTTGAAAAGAATAAGACTTCCCGGGAAAACTATATTTTTGCTCACCCAATAGCAAAATGTAAAAAAAAAAAAAAAAAAAGTGAAAGTAAATATAAATGTAAAATTTATGTTCTTCAAAATATAAAAAAATATTGTGTGATGTTGTAAAAGCATAAAAGTATTTTAAAAAAGAGATCACATGAATAAGTACTTCCTTACTTCATGAAAAATGAACAAGGGATGCATCATTTCATGAGCACGTTCAAATAAATCCTCAAGTTAAATACAGGAGGACTGAAGAATATGCTGTTATTACAGATGATATGAGATTCAGTAATTAGAAATAGCATGAGAAACAACAGATTATAAACTCAAACCCAATAGTGAGTAATCACATAAGAACCTAGGTAAGATTAGGTAAAATAAGCTATAAAGGAGTATGAGATTCACATCTAGTGTCTGAATGAAATGAGGAGTGTGGTTATAGCTTCTTAGTCTGTCACATATAAAAGATGTATAGAACTTGAAAGGTTAGGAAATCTTTTGTCATTTTTAAGGATGTTACTGAAGTCAGACCAGTGATGTGTTAATCAATTTCTGATAAGGCAGATTAAAAGTTTCAGGGTAACGGTGTTGGTCTTAACAACTCTGTCTGATGTCATGCCAATAGACACCTTCATATTCATTTCTCTCCTTCATTTCAATAACTGATGAGGTAATGCTGAGAGATATTTTGACTAAAATTTTCAAAACAATATTTATGATATTTTGCTTTACCCAAGGAATTCTCTGTTTCCTAGACTGTGTTATTGTGTATTTTGGGAAGTTGTGTCAATAAAATTTAAATTGTTCTCTCGGAATAATTAAGTCAGTTAAAAATGAGAATTCAGAACTCAGTTTCAAGCTTGCATTTGTCCAGTAGGATTTATCCTGAACAGTTTAGCATCTGTTAGTGATTTTTTTGTTGTTGTTAATGATTTTATGTTATCTATGGTCAACTTAGTGTATGATAGTCAGGGTCATTGATACCTGACACTGGAATGCAGAATTGCTTAGCTCCCGATCAAACATTCCTGCAACAAACCATGTTATTAGGTCGTCAGTAATTATGTACTCTCAATATCCCTTTTTTGCTTGTGCTGAGGTGCTCTTCATGGCCATTGTGTGAACAAGTCCATAGGTTCTTGGGTGAATTTGCTTTTGTCTTTACATACAAAATTTAAATTCTAGCCCAAATTAAACAGTGTAAAGATGTGAAACTATATACTCAGCATGTTAATCTTGTTTGACCTTGAAATAAACCCCAAAATAGATCCCAGGAGCTTTAAAACAACAACAACAAAAAAAAACCAACAAAAAAGTCAAATAATTTGGGCTCCGTTTTAGCGGAAAACTTGATTTTACTATACATTGAAAGATAACTTTTGGACTTTGGTTCAAAATATTGGCTAATTCATAATGTCTTCAAAATCAATATCTGAGTCTAGATAAGGTCTAAACTCTCCATCCTCATGTATCTGCACAAATAAAGGAATGAGGTCCGGCCATTTTGTAGAGGAAGAAGAAAAGTAACTAGTTCTTCTCATTCCCTCTTTCCTTTTTCTTTTTTTTTCCTCAAGAAAGGAAATTTCAGTAATCCAGCAAAGACAAACTCAACACTTTTGCATTCTTAATTGGAGATAACTGAGGTAGGACGGCATATGGACTGTAGTACACAAAAAAAGGAACAATATTAAAATTGCTTGCTGCTAACCTGATGGCATTAGTGGCCAATCACTCTTTGCTTAATGAACACGTTTATTTGGAATTCGTGCCCATAACATCAGGAAACATTGATTCCTTTTCCAAAGCATTAACCAAGATAACAAGGACTGAAGTAGTACAGAATGTCATTAAGAACAATCATGGACATGGATGAATAGGTGATGACTTACATGGAACCTAAGCTTCTGATTTTCTAAATGACATTTGGACTCTGTTAGCCATTTCTTTTAGGATGTGTACAAAACTGCTTTTCAGTTATAAAATCACAGAGTTGTTCTGGTTGGAAAGCAACACAGGAGGTCCCTAGTACACCTCCTGATTAGAGCAGGATCAACACTGAATTCAGATCAGATGCTTAGGACTTTCCCTAGTCAAGTTTTGCAAACCTCCAAGGATGGATACCCCACAATCTCCATTGGGCACACTGTCACAATGCTTAATTATCCTCATAATTAATTTCTCTCTCTCTCTCTTTTTTTTTTTTTTTTTTTAATACCCACTTGCATCTTCACTGTTGTAATTTATGATCAGTGTCTTGTTTCCCTGCTTCAGGAGTCTGGTTCCTAGGAGCTCCTATTTTCTTAATAATCTCCCCATACGCAGTGGCAGACTGCTGTTATGTATCCCTGAAGCTGTTTCTTTCCATCTGAACAGGACTGGAATCTCAGTCTCTCTTCTCAGCGTGAGTGGTCCAGCTCCCAAACAGCTTGGGACCCTCTGCTGGAATGACTCTAGTTTATTGTGTCTTTCTTGAATTTTGGGGTCCAAAACTAGACATCGTATTCCAGATGCAAGTGTCAAGTAAAGTGTCAAGTAATTAGTATCAAGCCAATCCTACTTCCATCTCCTCTATATTGCCTCTTTACATCAGACTTTGGTCACTTGTTTTCCTGAGCATCAGTGTGGAGAGTATCTGTGCTTGGACAAGGTTGTGCTTTAAGATCTTTCTGTTGTGTTGAGCTCCTTTGTCTTTCAGAGCTACTGCCATATGACCACTTCTGTCAGCTCCTTGAGGTCTGATGTAAGTAGAAACTGCTCTCCAATTTACCCGATCTAACGTTTGGGTGGTTTGCTAAATATGTCAAAAAATGAGAGAATCACTTTGTGAAAGCATTTTAAATATTTATTGGCTTTAAAGAAGTCTTGAGTCATGAAGCATTTAAATGAGAAGGCTTATCCTTCTGATCATCTACTCATAGCTGGGTACACAGGAATGTGTATGCAATTGAGACTGATCTCCTCAGGCAACACAAGATAGCATGGAGTTCATGACTGGCACAGCAAGATCCTCCTCCCACCTCCAGTATGAAAATCAAACTCCATTCATGGGTCATTTAATGTCTGTGTGCAGAGATAAATATATTTTAAGCATCACTGAGCCAAAATCTTAAGTA
This sequence comes from Brachypteracias leptosomus, assembly GCA_013401335.1. NCBI lineage: Eukaryota > Metazoa > Chordata > Aves > Coraciiformes > Brachypteraciidae > Brachypteracias > Brachypteracias leptosomus. The sequence goes on from VYZX01001313.1 coordinate 32,995, forward strand.
ACAAAATTTCCTTTCCATTTCAGACAGCCTCAATCTCTTGAAACTTGCATTATGCACATTTTATTCTGGTTAATAACTGCAGCTGCAGGTCACAAATGATTAAAATAAGCCTCAGTAACTTCCAGTTCATTAAGGCAACCAAAGTACCAGAAAAATATTTGGCTTCTTCACAACCCAAAGACACTCCTAAAATATTTTTTTGGCTTTGAACTCCAGTTGCTATGAAGAAGCTATAAAGCAACCCTGTTAATTGTTCGTGACTGTGTTTTAAATAATAAAATATATGTATATGTTCTGATATATACATAAATACACAGACACAGACACACACACTTATCTTGTTAACCCTCTTTTTCATTGAACAACTAGTCATTTGGAAGCCAAGTTTCCCTGTAATCTCTCATTTGAATTTGGTTCAAAGCTTGAAATAGGCTTTAAATTATCTGATATTATCTGTAGTGGGTCTGTCTGAGCNCAAGTCATTGATCATTATTATTCATTTGTAAAAAAAATTTAAAATGTAAGACATATTTCATTCGTCAGATGTGAATGCATGGAAATGGTCAGGCATGGCCCCATAAGATAGCTACCATAATATTCTCTGGTTACAAGGATCTTAAAATATTATTTACTTACAGAAAGTTTACTTTTAGTTACATTAATAAGAATCACTTAATTGCTGGTTTTGTGATAAGTATGATGATGTTAGGAATGTTAGAGTCATCCTTATAATGATAAAGTACTAACATTATTTCATGAAGTGTAAATATTTTTTTCAAGATATAGACTTTATAGCTATCTGATTTTGCATGTGCTGCTGTTTGTGACATGGTGCATTAGTGTGTGTTGATACACAAAGAAATATTTTGTTACAATTCTTGGTTATCAAATTGCATCATGGTAAGCAGGATAAGCAAAAAGGAATTTCATTCTGTGAAATGCATTATACTGAAAATACCTGATTTTATATTTTAATGTGAACTAACTGAAACAACTTAGCTTAAGTTGTCCAAAAAGGGAAATGGCAATCATTTCTGAAAATGAAAACAGAAGAAGTATAAATTCTTAGCTCAAACATTGTGCATTCGAAGATTTAACAGAATGTACACACATACTTCAGGAGTCTTGGGTTAGTTCTAAAAATATATCTTGAAACACTAGTTGTCCAAATTTCTTAAAGTTGTAGAATTTATAATACTTGTTCCCATCTCAGAAGTAGCAGAGAAAATATTTTTTGTGTGTGTAAACAGGTCTGGACAGATTAGAGAAACCTACTACTTACTGATATCAAATGTATTATTCAAATTAATGTTAATTCCCACTTTCTAGTTAAAATATGTTAATTGATTTTAAAACAAAGAAATTTACTGAAATTAATTAGAAATTATTACCTTTTTAAACAATACAGTAAATGTTATGACATCAGCATTTTATATTTAACAGAAGTGAAATTGTAGAGCTAAGAGATATCTACTGTCTAACCAGGACACTATGTGACCTATTAAAAGAGGTAGTATTATCCTAAAAATTTCCATAATATAAAGGATTCATCTTTATTTTTTATGAGGTCATTCTTGAGCAGGAAAAGCTCATTTGTTGCTGTTTAAGAATATATTCATCCTTATGATCAGTGAGGAATGAAACAGAACAAAGGTCCAGATTCACTCTGTATGGAGAATTCTGCTGAGTAGTTGCCATTTTATTCAGGAATAAGGTCTAAACCCTTCATTCTGCTGGTTATTCCATAAAAGTAGACTTGTATCCTAAGAAGTAGCCTTTGGCTTCACTGGAGCTTGATAGTCTCCCTTTGTTGAGTAACCTGCAGTATCAGCAGAATAATATGCTGATAACAAAATAGTTTTTAACGAACCTTGCAAAATGTGTTAAGCTCCGTTCTGCAAAATAAGCTGACTGTGTTCACAAAGGACTGTATTCCATGTCAGAATCATCTGTACAAGGGGTTACTTAGAAGTATCCTTTGGGATAAAAGTTGTTTACACTTGAGTTTTATATCAGTCGTAGATATGTTCACATCTTCTACACGTCTAAAAATATCAATTAGCAAAGAATTTCCATCATCTGACTAACACTACACAAGCTTAACAGGAAGCATTGGTCTACCCCTTACTGTAGTCACAGCATTTAAAAAATGTTAGGTGAGAGAAGCCTGTTCTTGTACATTACGGAATCAAGAGCAGCATGTTAGAGATGGTAAAACAGACATAAGCAACCTCACAGTTTAGCTCAGTGGTATTCCCAGGGAGCCTGGAGCAAGTGGGATGAAGTTTGCGTAGTAGAAGCTAAAGGTGAAAATGAGAAACTGAAGCAGTGTTTATCATAGAATGGTTTGGCTTGGAGGGCACCTTAAAGATCATCTAATTCCAACACCACTGTCATGGACATGGGCACCTTCCAATAGAACAGGTTGCTCAAAGACCCATCAAGCCTGGCCTTGAACACTTCAAGTGGGGCATCCACAGTCCCCCTGGGCAACTCTCACCACCCTCAAAGTAAATAATTTCTTCCTAATATCTGATCTAAATCTACCAGTTTGAACCCATTACTCCTCATCTTGTAGAGGTCCTTGTAAAAGATTATTTTCAATTGGAAGGATCGTACAGTGATCATGTAGTTCAACTGCCTGACCACTTCAGGTCCACCCAAAACTTAAAGCATGTTATTAAGGGCATTGTTCAAATGCTTCTTAAACACTGACAGACTTGGTTTCTAGGAAGCCTATTCCCAGGGTGTATGACAACCCTCTTGGTAAGAAATGTCCAGTCCTAACCTTCCTTGATGCAGCTTTGAACTGTTCCCACATGTCTTGTCATTGCATACTGGGGAAAAGAGATCAGTGCCTGCCTGTCCACCTTCCCACCTCAGGAAGCTGTAGAGAGCAATGAGGTCATTCCTAAGCCTCCTTTTCTACAAACTAGACAAGCCCAAAGTCCTTAGTGGCTCCTCATAGGACATTTCTTCCATTACTTTCACCAGCTTTTGTTACTTTCCTCTAGATTCGTTTGAGTACTTTCACATCTTTCTTAAATTGTGGGGCCCAGAACCACACACAGTACTCGAGGTGAGGCTGCAGCAACTCTGAATACAGCAGGACAACCACCTTCTCTGTCCAGCTGCTTATCCTGTGTTTGGTGCAACCTGGGATGAGGTTTGCCCTCTTGGCTGCCAGGGCACACTGCTGACTCATGTTGAGCCTGCTGTCAATGGGCACCCCCAGATCTCTTTCTCCAGGGCTGCTCTCCAGCCACTCCTTTCCCAGTTTACATCTGTGCCCAGCCTTACTCCATCCTAGATGCAAAATGTGACTTTTGCACTTGTTAAAATTCATCCCAATAACCATTACCTAAATTATGTGTTGCTTTCAACAGAGACATGTTTACAAATCACTGAATGTGGGCTTAATATGCCTTACCAGTAAACACAACTGACAGACAATCTCAACCCAATATTCTTCCTTATCAGCTACCTGGTCATGAAAGGGAGCAAGCATCATGTCTAACAATTCACTCCTGAGTAATGTACCGGCTTTTCTGCTCTGTAAACCAGAAATTTGTTCCAAAGCATCTGATTTCACTTACACTGGCTTGGTCATCCTTCAGAGAGCACAGGCAGGCAGGCTGTGAGCATGCATCTTCCGGTCATGTCTACTTGCAGTCCTGTATTTCTACAGTGTCTCCACACTATGATCCAGACATAAACTGGCTATTTTCTGCATAAAGATAATTTTACCAAACCATTCATGTTTGCAGATTTGCTTTTTCAAGGACAAAAAACTGTGTAAGGTATGTCTTCCTTCTAACTGATATATACCTCATTGAGAAAATGCTTAGAATTTGCAACATGCAGAGGACTTCTCAAGAGTTGAACTAAGAATGGTGTTTTTTCTTTTAGGACTCAATTATGTTTGCTTTCTGTTCTCAGAAAATGGACTACTGTGTTGCACAAAAGTATTGTTTTTCAGTGAGAGAATTATAATCTCTATGATTAATATATATCCCCTACAAAAAGAGTAACCCTGTGTTTGCCAGCTCCTGGAAAATGTACAAGCTTCAGAAAATGCAGCTTGTGGCCTCTGTAAATTGTGCTTGGTCATATTTCTCTTGTTTATCAATCTAGTGTGCAGCTGACATTTCATATTAGGATATACATAAAATTCAATCATTTGCAGTGGACCCAAGTGATTTTTTATCCTTTGACATCAATAGAGCCAGGATTGGTCTTTCTCATATTAACTTACTAACTTACAAGACAAGTTAAAACATGAATTGAATATGAAGAAAAAGAATAGAAAAGTGGTTTTTTTTACCTAGGTCAACTGAAAACTATTGAGAAATTTCATATGTGGATGACAGCATGCATTGCATCGGGCACTGGTTTTGAATCTTTCCATTGTCCCGGTATGATTTAACAGCAGCCTGAAACTATCTGGGTTTTGTTTGGTTGGGTTTTTTTTCAGAGAAATACAATGTGGTACATTATGCAGTACAGTAGAATAACTGCAGCATGAAACTCCTATTGTAAGATACAATAAAAATCTCATCACCTATTTTTTTTCACACTATATGTACAATATTTATTCCATCACAAGCTCTCGTCCATTTCACCAGTTGTCCACCATGTCAGTTAACCAGATAATTATGATCACATTTTTTGTCACTAGCATTGTATGCCAAATTATCAAGGTGAGATCCAATTATGCAACTCTACTGCATGTCTTGGTTCTGCAGCTCATTATAGTGTGCACATTTTTGGACAGAAGTGAATCATTATATCAGCAGTCAATGTTTTAGAAAGAGTAGTTTCTATGGTCTTCAAACACATTTACATAAAACCAGACATCTGTTTAGGGTAATAGTGGTAGAATTAATGAAGGCGTAGATTGCAAAGATACCTTGTACAAGTGAACAAATGCCTTTATTTCCAAAGCAGCTGACCTTTGAGTTTTTTGTCCGTATTGTACAGAGTTAAAAGAGGTCAGTTATGAAAAACTTTATCTAACATCTGTGGTGATAATAGAAAATCTATTATTTCAGCAACTGGGCTTGCAAATTCTTTGGCTTGTTTCCATCTTTTTAAGGACAAAACTGTATCTCCTCTTCACTGTTTTAGGAGACTCTAAGAGCAGCCTCTAGAAGCCTCTAGACATGGGAAGGAAAAGGAAGGGAAGG
>VYZX01001313.1:38276-54164 GCA_013401335.1 Brachypteracias leptosomus
AAGGCAAGGCAAGGCAAGGCAAGGCAAGGGAAGGCAAGGGAAGGCAAGGGAAGGCAAGGGAAGGCAAGGGAAGGGAAGGGAAGGGAAGGGAAGGGAAAGTTGGTTAATATCCAGGACAGACAATGTCATTGCAGTGTCACTCTTTCACCTTTGAAAAGCGACAGTAATTGGGAAGATCCCTGAAGAAGAAGTTCCTGTTGACTGGGAGAAGGCAAATAGCATTTCCATCTTCAAAAGGCAAGAAGGAAGGCTGGGGGAACTGCAGGTAGGTCAGCCTCACCCTAGTACCAGGGAAGTCTATGAATTGCATCCTCCTGGAAGGCATGTCCCAATGCATAAAGAACATGAAGGTGATGAACAGAGGTGCCAAGGGTACAACTGTGCCTAATCAGCATGATTATCTTTCATGATGACTGGATGTTTGGATAAGGGTAGAATACTGAACTCCCATGGCATCCTTGTAGCTGAATTAGGAAGATGTCAGCTGAATGGACAGCCTTAAATGTGAATGAAAATCTCTCTTAATCTGTGAATAGAAGTCAGAGTTCTAAGTCTAATTGGCAGCCTGTTAAAAACTATGTCACTCAGAAGTAAACACACAAGGAAAAGCTGAGAAAGCTGGATATATTCACGTGGAGAAGGAAAAGAGAGGGTTTTATTGCTGTCTTCAATGGCCTAAGAGGGTCTTTAAAGAATACAGAGCCAGACTGTTATTACAGCTGCATGTTGAAAGGGTGAGAGGAACAGTCACAAACTGCTGCAACAGAATTTTTGGCATGATAGTAGGAAAAAAAAGTGTTAATCATTGAAAAATATACCCATGAAGATTATAGAATCTGCATCATTAGATATATATTCAATAAGATATGCCCTGAGCAGCCTGATCTAGCTTCAGAGTTAGGCTTGTTTTCAGCAAATGTTTTAATTTGAGGACCATAGAAATCCCTTCCACTCTTGTGGTGGTTTAAACCCTGCCGGGACCGGGCACCACGTGGCCGCTGCCCCCCCACCCCCGGACCGGAACAGGAGAGGTAGCAAAATACAAACCCTGCGGGTTGAGATAAGGAGAATTTAATACAGCGATGCAAAAGCAACAATCACAACAACAGTAACAGCAACAGGGATAACAATGTACAAAACAAGAGGTATAAAGGTACAGACCGCGTGGATACAGCTAAGACACAGAGCGAGGCAGCACGGATGAGACAAAGCCGGGACTGCTCTGCCCAGGCCTTGAGTACCGGACATGATGTCAGCATGGTATCGAATAGCAACTCCTGGTGAAAATTAACCCTATCCTGGCTGAACCAGGACAACCCTAATCATACAACAAACCTTATACCCTATCCCCTCTCTGTTCTGGGTTGCCAAGGTCATTCTTGAAGGCTGAGGTTCCAAAATCCCACTACAAATAGAAAACTCAGTCTAACACCTGGTACTTGTGATTTTTTGTCATGCATACATGTGTAAACCTGGAGAGCAAATAGCTTAAAGTCCCTGAATGTATGTGGGTATATCAAGAAATGCAGATTTGAATAAACATGTGTGCAACTTCTGACCTTTATTGTGCCTAACACTGTTAGAAAAATGTAAATGAGTCTCTCCGTTGCCTAATGTGCAACAAGTAATATCTTTTAATAGCTTTTGAGTTTATTATCACTGAATAATGGAGAACTGTAACAGTAAAACATGATCATTGTGGTATGCACAGTAGTTAGTTATACAGAGATGTGTATTTGAAGCTCAACTTTGATAGAAATTGCTTCTTTTGGATACTGCTTCTTTTAATCAGAGCTAATACTATTAAATCTGAAAACCTAGACCTGCTGGCTATCACCTGATACATAGCCACACAGAGTAGTACAGAGCTGAATATTTTATATGGAGAACAAAGCTGGAATGCAAGCACTAAGCAGTAATTCTTTAAATCTCTGTGGGTGGAAGTTTAGGCTATACGCATCTGAGAATCCCCTAGGGACTGGTGTGACACTGGTGTCTGCTATGATGTAGAGTCAGAGAAGCTCAGGAAAACCTTTTTGATGGACTAAAGCTCTTTAATACAGCAAAATTCTCAGAATTATTAACTAAAGAGAGAATAATTAAAGATTCATGCTGTTAATATAAAATATACCCAGCTTTTTTTAGATGCTACAATATGTCAGGGTGTGAACAAACATTTTAAAATGACAGGTTAAAAAAATAACCTTCAACTATTGGCCTTACACATCCCAAGCTAAACCGTTGGATTTAGCAACTTAAATTCCCTTTGCTACATCATTACCACATTTAAAAATGCAGTTTGCTTTATTTTCCCCCAGAAGTTTCCCTTCAACTCCTCTGTTTGAACCATAGGGTTTTACCTGCAAGAGCAAGTAGCGTGGATCTGATCCTCTCTTACTCCTGAGAAAGAAATATCTTTATGAAAAGCAAATGTAAACATAGTCTACATTAGAAGACAAGACAGTACAATGTATTTCAAATTTGTCTATCAAGATTTAGAAATTATCAAGGAGGTCTTTAAATGGTGTACACAGCTCATTGATCACTGCCATTTTCATCGTAAAATACATAGAGACTTTTGGAAGAGAAACCCTGTAACCCAGCAGTTACTTTTCTCCAAATTAAAAGGTTTTAATTACTGCTCTTGCATTGAGGATGAACATGCTGCCCAGAATAAAGGCAGCATGAGAATGGTGGAGGGAGGGGGATTCTTCACCTCTACAATTTAAGCCACTGAGTCATTTAAAAAAAAGTATTTTAATGGGACATTCAGTTAAGAGTGCTAAGAAGAAGAAAAGACCTTGTTAAGTGGTACCCTCCAGGTATCCTCTTGTTGATGTTAGGAAGAGATTTCCTGATATTCCCTCACTAATGATAGGGAAAATCACCCCGTGTCCCTCCTGATCATGGAGGTAAGTCAGACATGAGTAGAGTGGAAAGAGTGGCTCCAGTGTCCTGTTCCAAACTGGGGTGATCAAGCACTAGGCTGGGTGACATGTATTCCTGATCAGCCCATATCAAATGATTCACTATCCCTTCTACAGCTCTTTTCACAGTCCAGTTTCTTCATCTTTACCATCGTCATCCCTTCCAAAACAAGCTAGCTAATCCTATTTACTTTTTCCCCAGGGGTCTCAGTTTTGCTGACTCTTTACACTTATTTGTTATTCATGATGTGGTTGCCCTGAAAAATACCAACTCAGTCAGCAGTTGTGTAAGCTAATGCCTCTCTTTATACATTGTTTTTCATTTCTACCATTTCTCATGTTGTTGTCATCTTAGTTTAGCCACTAGTCAGGGTTGGCCAGCTTCATTTACATTACTACCCCTTTTGTATCTGTATTTTCTCTTGCTGTTCCCTTCTTAGTTCAAGGTGGACCTTTTATCTGAATACTCCAAAAAAGAAGCAGCCCATAAGCACCGTTTTTTTGTCTGGCCTTTAACCTGTCCTAGATAAAATACTGGTCCCTAAGAGGGAGGAAAACACTGTGGCCATAAAAAAACTACCTACTGGCTTTTGATCAAGCTTTACAAGAAAACTAATTGACTCTAGGAATCTGCAGATAAGGATTTCTGCGCCAACCTCTGATCAGCTCAGTATCTTTCCCTGAGATTATAAACTCTTTTTGTTACTGTGCCTAGCCTAAAAAGCCTCAGTGTGTACTAATCTTAGAGCCACCTCTGAACTCTGAATTTGAATTGGCTTAGAAATCACAGGTTCTCCTTCAGACTTTGTATACAGATCTTTTCCCTTGGAGTGCTACTGTGCCTCACTTTAGTGTGTAACCTGATCACTGTTCTCCAGAACAAACTGCTATTCAGTCAGGATCTGGAAACACCATGTTTTCCTGGTTTTCAACATAGACATGTAGAAAGAAGAAAAGAAACCTTTCTAACTTTTATGGTGGGAGAGGCATTTGTGTTGCAAAGTAAAAGAAAGGATGTAAACCAGCAATGACCCTAAAAGACAATGTGTTTTATTGATGAGCTCTCAACTGCTATCCTGTAGTGATAACATCTTGTTTTCATCTTTTCAGTCCTTCCAGTTTTTGAGAAAAGAGATGACATTATGCATTGGCAGGTACATATTGAATGAAGGAGATTGCTAACAAAGCAGAATTGGCATAGTCTATGAGCAAATGGAATTAAGCAATTAATTTATATTGTTACTTTAAATGACTATGCCAGAGTTTACAAATAAAGTAATATTAAACAACTGGGAGATAGAAGACAGGCCTTTTATTTACGTCCAATGATGGTCATCAATGAAAATGAATAAAAATAAACACAGGCATTTTTTTTTTGCAGGCAGTACTTTCATTATTGTCTAAGGCCTTCAATAAAACAGACAGGGCCAAATTTGTCTCTGTCTGCTAGTCCTTGACACTCTACTTCCAGATGTTGAACAGAGCTTCAGATAGCCTAAACATAGATTGTTCCATTGTTTTCAGTAGAGACATAATGATTTATAACCATTGAAATCCAGCATTGTGTGTTTGCAAAGGGTATAAATCAGAGACTGATCCATTGATTTTCATCCCACTTCCTTGTCTACGCCTTGTGTTTTGTAGTGCTTTCCCTTTTCTCACCAGTTCTTACAGATATCATCTGCAGTAATTTTAGTCATTCTTGTTCAGAGATATTGTAGTGGGTTTGTCTGAGCTGATTTTCCCCATACAGCCCTCATGCTGCAGTAGTGGGACCCAGAGACTGTTGATAACACACACCATGTTATGTCTAGCCGGGAGTGCCCACCCAACACCAAAGGGAGGGGGGGCAAGATCTGGGAAGGGATACAACCCGGACGGCCGACCCGAGCTGACCAATAGGTTATTCCATACCATATGACGTCAGCTCAACTATAAAAGGGAGGAGGACGGGGGGATTCGGGGGGAAGAGGTTTGTCCTCCGAGCAATCGCTCCGCGTTCTGGAGCCCTGCTTCCCGGGACAGGCCCGACACTGCCTGCGGATGGGAAGTAGAGAGTAACAGCTTTGCTTGCTTTTGCTTCGCGCGCGCGCGGCCTTGCTTTCTCTGCTGTTTATTAAAACTGCTTCTTATCATAACCCACGGGTTCTTCTTTTCCATCTTACTCTCTCCCCGTTTGCCTTGCTGACGGAGGTTTGGGGTGTGTGGGGGGGGAGTAATAGAGGGACTAGGGGTGGGCATCGGGCACCCAGCCAAGGTAAACCCACAACAGATATAAAAACTTCCAAACAAGTACATCCTTAAACAACTCCTTCAACTTTTTCTTTCTAATCGGAGAAATAATGAATAATAAATCTGAATAGTAAAAAATAGTAAAAAATGATGATATGAGGACATCATATAAGAAGTTACCTCTGTTTTGACAATTACATTTTAGACAGTGAAGTTGTAGTTTAAATGTGTGTAGATGAAATACAATCATCTATAATGACTTTGATGCTCCAAATAATCATTATGGATTTTATGAGCCCCTGTCTGGACTCAGTTTTTATTTCTAATCTGTATGAATGACCTGCCATCTCTATATATCAGATCATTAGTGGTGATTTATACAGATAATATGGTGATTTATTAGGGTTCTCTAAGATCTCTAGATGTAGTTTATGCCCTGATTTCAAGCATGAATGGTGTCAATGATTCACTTGAACTAAATAATTTATCAATAGAAACAGAAACAAAGATTGACAAACTAGGTGCTGCACTGTGAATAAATTAATGTTAGTTGTAGATCAGAAAAAGTCTCTATTAAAATTATTTCAGCAATTAAAAAATATGTAAAATAAGTTAAATAAATAATATGGAAGATGATACTCAATATACAGGAAAATGAATCATGGTAAACTAGTGTTGAACTTGCTTTGTGTATTTTTAATTTAATATTACTAATAAAACCATATAATGGTTGATCTGCATTTTAACTAGTGTAATTTCTTCAGTTATGTCTTTGGCAATTTCAGCTTGCATCAGTGTTTAACATATCTTTTAAGTCCTCTTTGCATGAAACAGTCAATGAAATGCAATCCAAACCTATGTTACTTAAACAAACAAAATTTCTATGAACATCAAATATTTACACTGTCTGGAAAGAGACTGGAGATTTGATTCACTGATTTATGAAGGGATTTTCTAAGTGCCTCTGTATTGTCATAAAACTGGTAGCTTGCCTCAAGAGAAGAAATTTTCATAGAATGAATCATACAATCATAGAATGCCAGGTTGGAAGGGACCTCAAGGATCATCTAGTCCAACCTCTCAAGATAGAAAAATACAGTTTAAATGAGATGGCTCAACACCCTGTCAAGCTGAGTCTCAAAACTGTCTAATGTAAGGGAATTCACTACTTCCCTTGGGAGATTATTCCAATGTTTAATTGTTCTCATCGTAAAGAGTTTTCTTCTGGACTCCAATCGGAATCACCCCAAGAGCAACTTGCAACCATTCCCCCTTGTTTTTTCCATGTGACTCCTTGTAAAAAGGCAGTCTCCATCCTCTTGATAGCCACACTTTATGTACTGGTACATGGTGATAAGGTCTCCCCTTAGCATTCTCTCCTCAAGGCTGAACAATCCCAGTTTTCTCAGCCTTTCTTCATATAGCAGGTCTTCCAGTCCCCTGATCATCCTCATGGCCCTTCTCTGGACCCTTTGCAGCCTGTCTGCATCTTTTTTATATAGGGGGGACCAACAATGAAGACAGTACTCAAGGTATAGCCTGACCAGTGCAGAGTAAAGTGGGACAATTACTTCTTTATCTCTGCTGGTGATGCCCCTTTTGATATAACCTGGCATATTTACCTTTGTAGAAAAAGCTTTAGTACTGAATGTTCTACACTAATGTGTTCTTTTAATCACCTCTGAAGAATTTACAGAAACACAGAATGGTAGGGGTTGAAATGGACCTCTGGAGATCATCTAGTTCAACCCCACTGCTAAAGCAGATTCACCTAGGACAGGTTGCACAGGAATGCATCAGGTGGGTTTTGGAAGTCTCCAGACAAGGAAACTCCACAACCTCTCTGGGCAGCCTGTTCCAGTGCTCAATCACCATCACAGTAAAGTTTTTCCTTACGTTTAGGCAGAACTTCATCTGTTCCAGTTTGTTGAATTTTTAATTGCTTAAAGGTATATATTGTTAATTTAACTTGCCATTTCAGAATAAAAATGCAATTTATCTACACTTCTTGGTTATCCTGTAAATAAGGGAAACATTTCACAAATATTTTTGCATTTGTTTGATGCCTCCTCTAGTATGACACGTTTAACAGCAATGCAATTACTAAATGCAGTGAAGGCACAGCTTCACAGGCTTTACTTTATTTTAATAATCAAAACACAATCCTGCTGAATTCTTTGATGCCATGTCCTGATTTACTGTAGTTGTTAGTTAAAGCAACTTGGAGTATGAGCTTCCAGGTGACACACCCATACCTTCCCTTTAATATACAGAGACTGATAGAGCCAAAGCATCCCCAGATGAACGTATCACATTTTGGATAAATAATGGCCCTGTTCCTGTTCAGGTTTAAATTCCTTTCTTAAAATTATAAGCAAAGCTTGGTATGATTCTAATTCTGAGATGAGTTTTGCCAACACGTATTATTTTCATATCTCTAGGAAAAAGCATTATTTCATTTGATGGATTTGACAATTTTGTCTGTATGCAGAGGGCCTGTCCAATGACTTAGTATTACTTACATCCAAAATAAGCACCATTTTGACCAGGGCAAGTGACATCATTCAATAAAATATCAGATTTTCAAACACTAGTACTGGAAAATCTATCATTCTTTTCTAACCTCCCAGAGCAGTCTTTTCCTTGGCCTAATTTTCAACATATCCTTACATTTATAGATTTTTCTACTATTTAAAGCACTGCTACTTTGCACTCAACCATTTCATGACTGCTGAATGGGATGGTATTAAAGCATAGGTCATCCTGCATAGCTGGCAGCAAGGAACATTTTAAGATAGTGTTAGATACATTTCCTTTCTATTTCTAGTCACTTATTTAATCAAGATAAGTACTACAGAAAAAATAATGTATAAGGTACAATGGGATATATTATAATATCTCACTGTGCTTAAAGCAGTTATATGTAATTTCATAGCAATAAATGTACATGCTTTGTAATCACTACATTCTTCACATCCACACTATACTGGCTAATACAATGAATAGAGAAAGAATAAAGAATCCATCTTAGAGTTTCCTAATAATATCTAACTTTTTTTGAAATCCATGTTTGAATAACTATAATGCATACATTGCCTTGTCTGCTTTTTATGCCAATATTTGCATGTGTAAAACATTAGTGATGCAAAAAAGAAATGTTTAATTTTAATATTTATTTTCTGTTGTGCTTCTGGTTGTGGCATTGTTAATGACATTCAAGCTACTTCAGACATTTATTTTGTTATTTACCAGTAAATCCTACATATGTATGTAATCAGTAATAGAAAACTTCCCTTTGTGTACTTTTAATTACAGAATGTGCGGAATTGTGTAATGAACAAGTCTGGTTCCTGGAACAGCATTGATGTAATATTTCATTTTAGTTCAATCTCTTTGAAAAGATGCAGAGCAAAAGCTCATATCTCTCCTCTGAGTGTTTTAGATAAATCAGGCCTGTTAGGATACCATACACACCCACACCCCCATGCTTCTTAGCTATCTTCACAGATTACCAGGAATTGAATTAAAAACCTCACTTGGGCATCTTACACAATGGGAATACAGGAAAGTTTGTCATTCTCATGCTTACTTTCAGAATGATACTTCACTCTTACACATTCTCAGTGCTCCAGGTATTAGAGGTTTCTTACAAAAACTCAATATGGTCCTGTGAAAAGTGTAATGAAAATCACACTGTATTTGCTCCAACATCTTATAAATTTTCTCTAGAAGTAAAAAAATGTGCTGTAAATCATTTCTTCCAGGGGAATAAAGGCTAAGGTTTCCAATTTACAGTTACACTTTTGTGGTGGGTTGGCCATGGCTGTCTGCCAGACCCTCATCCAGACACTCTCTCACTCCCACTCCTTGACATGATGGAGGAGAAAACAAGATGGAAAAGCACATGGGTCAAGACAAAGACAGGGTGATTACCTACCAGTTACTGTCTTGGGCAAAAAAAAGAACCGACTTGGGGAAAATTAATTTATTACCAATTAAAAATAGAGTGGGATAATGAGCAACCTAAAACAAAGAAGAAAACAAAACAATACAAAACAAAAATCTTTCCCCCACTACCCCTTTCTTTCCAGGCTCAATTTCACTCCTTTGTTCCTGATTCCTTTACCTTCTCTTGCCCCAGACAGTGCAGGGGAGTGGGGGACTGGGGTTGTGGTCAGTCCATAACCCTTTGTCTCTCACTCCTTTCTCCTCATGCTGTTCCCCTGCTCCAGCATGAGGTCTCTCCCACAGCATGCAGTCCTTCAGTAACAGATTGGAACAGCGTGGATCCCCCACAGGCCACAGGTGCTGCCAGGAGCCTGCTCCTGCATGGTTCTACATGGGGTACAGAGGAACAACCAGGTTCATTGTGATATTCACCATGGGCTGCAGGGGAATCTCTGCTCTGGTGCCTGGCCCACCTCCTCCCTCTCTTTCTTCACTGACCTTGGTGTCTGCAGGGGTGTTTTTCACTCCTTGTTGTTTCCTTCTCCTCTCTGTCAGGTACAAATAAGAACCTAGTCATTCAGCTGGCTTGAACATCAGCTGCGCTAAGCATCATGTCTGGGCACAGGAATAACTTCTGCCCACAGAAGCTAGAGTGTCTTAGCAGAGTTAGTTTCTCATCCTCCAGAGCTTGAGATATGGTTTCTGGGAAGGCTTCCTACACACCACTGCACCTCGCTGGCACAGGTCCAAATCACCTGTTAGTAAAAAGGTGAGGAAAAGGAGAGCAACTGCTCACCGTTTTCCCCTTTGGCAGGAAAACATACATGGTTGCAAGGGATGTGAAGTACTCCTCTTTACCTAAATGTTGAGGAAACTCCCATAATCAACTCCAGAAGGTTGAACTGTGCTGTAATTTCAATGCTGTAAATACAGTTTGGACAGTACTTCAATGTCATTTGGAACCAAAGATGTTCATTCCTTTGATGGATGTCTTGAATTAAATTAAACTCAGAAAAGAATGATAAGAGGCTGAGACTATGGGAAAAGAATAAGAAGACTACAAAAAAATATTTGTTATGACATTTAAAGACATCAGATGAGCCATATGATGCTATAGATCAGCTGTGAATTGGGGGAAAATGGTATCGCCTAGAATTCAAATGTAAAACTTGGACCGTATCTTTTATTGACATACAAACAATCAGTAAATGTGAAATACATTTTATGTTTAAGATGTCCTACATCTTATCTCTTCTCCGTATCGTATTTCTCAATTTGTCAGTTTCTCAAAGCTTTGTTTCTACATTTCATAAAATGTGTCATTGTTTTATTTCTTTTGTTTAATGACACCTTTTATTTTCTCTCCTCTTCAAAATGTCTTGCTTTAAAATGCTATTGTAATTACATGTCCTACAAACATTTTTATGCTTCAAATAAATGACTGTGCATGGTTAAGTAATAAAAAAATCCATTCTATTTCTATGTATTTATGATATTCCTCTCACTGATAATCTGTCTTGTCAATTAAGTTTAAGTGTTTGAACAACTTGTAGCAATTTTATCTACTCATTTGAGTAGCTGGTAGTGCAGTGGCAAAAAGATACTTCTAAATCTCAGAGGAAAGGTGTTGACAGATTAATAATATCTAGCACTTTTATTTTTAGTTAACATATACAAAGCTCTAATATGCCATATTAAATGAGGCTACAACACACGTACAAGACTGTGGTACTTGAAAAATTGCTGAGATGAAAAGGAACTTAAAGGAGACCGAAACCTTTCTGTCCTACCTAGCCTATAGTCTGCAGTGACATAAAGTCTGTAGCTGCACTAGTAATTACCCAATGACAGTTATCTTTCCCATTTTCATAGCCTCAAGATAGAGTAGTTCCTCATCTGAAAATAATCACTCAGTCTAGAGGTTTGAGGCTGTATCTCTGCCTGAGAGACAATTTGAGAAGAAAATTTGCAAATACTTGAGTGGAATACCACCGGCTGAAATTCTGGCTTAACTGAATCAGTAGTTTTTTGACTGAGACCAGAAATCCAACTGCAGTTACCATCTGAAATCATCTTAACAAGATGATTCATTCTTCCCATTTCATCAAAGGTCATTTTTGCTTACCTTGCACCTATATCAACCAATCTTTTCTGCAACATAGAAGACACTGTATCTCTTCAGTCTTCACAAGATCATGTTCTTTTTCCTCAAACTTCCTTTGCATTATGTTTTGCAAATAAAGTTAATTCCTCAACTTCGTTCTTAATATTTTCCAGCTTTATGTGCCATGTAAACAAAATGAGTTGGAAACATTTTCCTCAGTAAAAGTGTTAGATACCACCCTGTCGAAAAAAAGAGGGGAGAGAATGAGTTGACATACATTGCTTTCATAGGTAGTGTTGACAACACTTCCTGCTGTAGACTAACAACTCATTCTATATTCAGTCTGTTACCATATCTGAAATCACACTGAAATATCTGAAAAATAAAACTAAAACAATGTCCATTTAGTCAACTGTAGTTGTTTCTATATCACCAAAGTCAATAGGAATATGATTATTATTTTTACTCTAATATAATTTGTCCTTAAAACTAATGTCTCACCTCTGCTCACTTTATATTTTATGAAAACTTGTATTCAAAATCAAATCAGCATCCTAAATTTCTTTTTCAAAAAAGATCATTTTAAATTAGGTTTGTTGGAGTAACAAATATCAAGCCACAGGATTGTGCTGCAAAACAGGATAGAGATATAAAAAAATATAAACCAAATTTTTAATTTGAAGTTTAGACCTCAACTTCTCATAGTGCATTTTCATCAAGTTTTTTTGGTAGAGGAAGTCAACTTAATTGTTTCTTCACAGACACTTCAAGTTGAAATGCATCATCTGGTATTTCTAATCTCGGTAGTATGACAAACTTTCTTTTGGGTGGCAAGCAATACTTTATTTTTGGTTTACAAACAAGAATTTAATTATTCAGAAGAGAACTACCACCTCTCCCCATTTTTATAAACATCTTTTTTTGTACCCTATTCACTGAGTTAGGTACTCAATAAGGCATACTTCAGAGTCCTTCAAAAAAACATAAAACATATTTTTTACAAAATTTTAAACAAAAATATGAATTATAAGAACACTAAGACCTAACAGCTTTTTTTAAATGTCAATGTGCATGTACTTCCTTTAGCTAGCCAAAATTAATAACCTAAACTCCTAGACACAGGCAAAAATACTAAGTATGTATCTCAACTGCATAAATTTTGTGATCTGAACATCATAAATCCTTGCATTTATCCCTATGAAAGGCATTGCCTTCACTGATTTGGCCTCTCTCTAATGCCTTCTCTCTTCTATGCCAATACCTAGTTACCAGTTCACAAACTCAGCTGTGCAGTATCTCATGACTTCTTGGGCAGGTAGAACCATGAATTGTTTTCATATTCTGGTTTTCAGAATCATGATGTTAGTCTTCCAGTTTCCATTCAACTACTATCAAGGAAGGAAGGAAGAAGGAACTTTCTTACTACTGACTTAATATTAACTGCATAGTTAGTAGACCTAGTGATAGACATAGCTCTTTTCAAGTTAGTTCTTTCTACAATGTTTCTCTTTCTACATACACGGCTAATAAGCCACTAAGGTCCTTGCACAACCTGATGGTTGAAATCCACTCATTATGTCAAAACCTTCCACTAAGCATAGCTTTACCAATTAAAATCTTGTGAAAATAAGTGTAATTTTACACAATCATACACTCAATTCTCTTAGTACATGACTGCACTCTAGCCACATGTCCCAGCATCAAGTGTATTGTGTAGAATGTAGAAATGGGGAAGGCTCCACCAGGCTTGACTCACCTAGTGGATCTGCCCTTTGTTTTTGTAGAGTATTCTGTCATTGTGCTTTAGTTCTTCAAGTTCCATGACTCTATCTTCCAAATAAAAGTCATCGCATAATACAAAGATAGGCTTTGAAATAAACTATATGCAAATTGTTTTGGAAGGTTTCCTTTTAACAATAGCATTTTTTTTATCTCAGCAAACTGAGATAAAAATTAAAGGTAGAGGTGTTACATAACTGTGTGAAATGAAGCAGCAGTCATTTTCTTGAGATTTTCTCACCAAACTGGAAGCTCTATTCTAACCTTAACCAGGTTTGTGGTTACTTAGTTTACTTAGTCTCTTAAATACTGTATTTCATCATAAAAAATGCTAGAATATTCCTCAGCTAATGGTCCCTTTGTCCATAATTCTTGAGGTATTTCAGAAATAGCTTCTCTTGTACTCCCAGATACCAGGTTGCCACTGTAAGTATTTTCTCATGTCTAGAAACATACCGTTTTGTCCACTTCTGTTCATTCCCCCAGCCTTCCTGCTTAGTCTTTCCAACCAGCATTCAGAATATATTTTCTGCCTTGCTATCATCTTCTGACTCTTTATCTGCTTCAAATTCTAACATATCTTTCCAATTTTTGATACTATATCAGACTATTGCAATACTGACATGGCACATGGCACCTAAAGGCATTTAACAAGTGTACGTTTTTATTTAAATATGTTCAAAATTCTGCAAATGTTGAATCTGCATTTTTGAATGCAGGAAAGGACTTCTATGAAATTCAACTACAAAATAAAAAGGCAGAAAAATGTGATGGATACTAGGACAGGATCCAGGAAATCTAAATGTCACTTAACCTGGACCTTTGGCAGCCCCATCAAACAATATGCTGGTGCCTCAGGATTGCCTGCCTCTGAAAGTGTCTAACTTTGGTAGCTAGAGAGTGAACCAACCTATCTTTACAGCAATTTTGAAACAATTAGTACTATTGCCAAGGTTTCTGTAACCTACAAAGGCACAAAATTCAAGACATGGGGATTGTAACACCCTCCTTTTCCCCCTAAGGCAAACTCTGTCAAAGTTGTTGATCTAAGATACGGGGCAGTTAACAAGCTTGTATCTGAAGACTGCAGAGTAAAATGGGGTTCAGAAGGAATCAATATTTCTTCTAGATAACAGAAGCCAAGGCCAAGTGATACATTAAACCAAGCAATTCAAGTATAAATATCAATGTGCTGCCTGACAGGATGTCAATATATGTGCTTTAAAAGCAAAGGTATACAACTTGGTCATATAATTAGAAATAAAGCACCAATAAACTAAAGGCACTTCTTAAAAGCACTGAAAACGTCTGAAAGCAGTAACTGACAAAAACACTTCGAAGAAACAGAAGTACAGGCAGAACTCTCTCAACTCCAGCTGAAGATCAAACTTTGCAGGATGCCTTCAGAATCTCACAGGATTGGATGCAAAGGCATTATTATCTCTAAGACAGAAATAGATCGATAGAAGCAACATTTGCAAGATTGAAACAGGTCATAGTTAGGAAAGGAGATGGTATCATTTTAACTGGGAAGAAAAGATCACAACCAGGATCCTTAAGAAGGAAACAGTGAAAAGACATTCTCAGCACAACAGACTTAATGGTTTTCTCCTAATGAACACTGTCAGTTTAAGACAGAACTTTAGATTTCCCTGGAACTAAAAGAATATGTGATTTTTTAGATATTCAGGTTTTCTCTGAGAAAAGAGAAATGAGAAAGATCCCATGAATCCTAATAGTTTTTTTCTGTTACTGTATTTATATTAAATGAAAACTATATAGATACAGCTACTAGGGCAGAAGCAGCACAAAACCCCACTACAGCTGATTGTCAGTCCACAGGATGACATGGCTTTGTAGGTTTGATTCACTTTTATCATGCATTTTTTCTTAGTGAGGAATCAAAGGGAAGAGTAAGCCCTAGTATAGAGTAAGTCAAGACAGAACAGCCGCCTGCCAGTGTAAGTAAAAGAGGAGAATGNCGCCTGCCAGTGTGAGGCAAAGAAGACAAAGGACTTATTTGAGACAAATATATCCACCACTGCTCATTCTTAATATATCCCGCAGCAGTGCTGGAATCACTTCTAACATATAAGGAATATTATATGAATCAATGAGTAAAACAAATGATCTTCAAAGCAAAGGTTGGGGGTTTTTTTAAGTCCAAAAGCCTTAAAAAAAAAAAAGAAAGCCTGATTCATTCCATTGGCTTGAGTTAATGTTTAATTACTTTAACAATGTAAATGCAATTGTTTCTTGTTTATCTTAGCTATGAGGGAGAGTTAGGCCCAGTATTTGTAATGAGAGTGATCAAATTAATAAGATAATGCTAACAGATTTAGTTGCAATTAGTACTCAAATCCACTAGGGTAATCACACGACAGGGTTTGATAAAGACTTGTTTTTCAATAAATTTGACTGAACTGTCAGATTACAGGTAGACTCATCCATCATAAAGTTGAAGTCTAAACAGGGCCAAAGGAGTTAAACTGACATTTCAGACAGATGTTGTATTTGTTGTATCCCTCTTCTTTACCTCTAAGACAAATGTCGTTAAAAAATGAATCTACAAATGCTGAGTGTTACAGTCACATGCTGAATATCTGAGAATCAGTAACAGTTTCAAGAACTCCTATCACCTTCCCACCTCCTCCTTGCAGTTTGCAAATATGCTGAAAAATTCATGACAATCTCTTTGCATTAGAACTGCTGAAAGCACATTTGACTCTTAAAAGTTTCAGCTACCACAGGATGAAAATAAGCTGTGTTACTGGTAAAACCATTCGGTTCTGAGTCAGCTGGACGTTCATCTACCTCTTCACAGAACAACCCTCTTCAGGGAAGTGTTGAGCCTATGTCTCACTATCCTTTGTATAATGCCTCCACAGCACCTGCATT
>VYZX01001315.1:3460-19908 GCA_013401335.1 Brachypteracias leptosomus
AACCCCAAAATTAGCTCCAGGAATGAAAATACCCCCCCAAAATTAGCTCCAGGAAAACAAATAACCCCAAAATTAGCTCCAGGAAAGGAAATAACCCCCAAAATTACCTCCAGGAGAGGAGATAACCCCAAAATTAGCTCCAGGAAAGGAGATAACCCCCAAAATCACCTCCAGGAGGAGGTTTTGGACCTTGAGCACCATCAGCACCAAGTTCTGAGCTGACCATGGGGCAGGAGATGGGCTCCTTGAGCTCCTCTGAGCTGCCACCACCTCTCAGACACTTCTCCCCCCCACTACCACCACCCTAAAGGGGTGACATCTGCCCCATGGCACCAAGAAGGACCCTTCCCCCAGCTCAGGGACACTCCAGCCCCACCAAGGGGACATCCAAGGAGCTGAGGTCCCCCCTGGGGTTGGCAGCTCATGAAGTGCAGGAGGTGTGGGGGGTATGAGGTCATGATTTCTGGAAGCCTCAAGCTCTCCCCATGTCCTGCTTCTTCAGACATTAAGTCATCTTCCTGAGGAAGTCTCCTCCTGACGTGGAGCTGCTTGGAGAAGGAGCTGGGGTGGAGCAGTGAGACCATGGTTGGAGGTGGAGGTGGCCCCAGGACACCACGTCCCGGTCAACACATGGAAAGAAGCCTCAAGGGGTCCATTCAAGAGATGTCCTCATCTAACTGAACATCTCCAGCCCTGCTTCTGATGGAGGAGCTCCTCACCCACCTCACCAGGAGGCTCTTCCAAGGTCACAGCAACATCTTCTAATGAAGAGCAAGGACCACAGGGGGAAAAAAAAATCCATTTTTAATGAGTTTTGCCACTTCTTTTTCAAATCAACCCCCCAAGAAAAGGAGAGAAACTCCAAAGTGGGACTTTTTTTGCTTGAACAGTTCAATTTTCTTCATACAGGTCAAAACAAGGTGGTTCCTTCTCTCCTCATGGACCCTCCTCACTCCACCACCCCAGAAGATCAATTCTCCTCCCTCCCCCATCCTCCCACTCCAAGTCTCCAGCTCAAAAAGTCCATAATTTAAGTTCTCACCACTCTTGAGGAGCTCCAAGGGCTGGTGCTGAGCTCTGAGGCCACCCTTGGAAAAGCCTGAGGAGCAGGACACAACCCCTGAGATGCTGCTGGTTTGAAGAAGACCCTCCCATGTTGACCTGGGTGGTGATGGGACCTCAAACCAAGTCAACTCTTGAGCATCATTTGGTGGGTCTTCAAATTTCTTGAGCTACCAACCTGATCTCTTGGTCAGGATGAGTGTGTGAACACACTTGGTTGGTCCCATTGGTGGGAAAGGCTTCAGGAGGGTGCCTGAAGACATTTAGTCCTTCTTTGGTGACACTCTTCAACCTTCATCTACCTTCTGCCCACCATATAAACCCATTTGTGCATCTCCACGAGGTGTTGGAGGCCACCACATGGAAGCAACCACTGATGACACCAGTTGCCTTCACCAAGACCAAGCTTCAGAGACACTCATGGGGGAAAAATGTGGATTTTTACCTCTATCTACCAGAAAACACCCCAAGAGGACCCCCCCAGTTGTGAGGAACCCTTTATTCATCTCCAGGAGCTGGTTCCTCCTGTAGGAGGAGATGTCCTAGGCCACAACTCTTCTCCTGGAAAACAAAGAAGCCTTCAAGGCAACCCCAAAGATCTCCAGGAGGAAGAAGCACCAAGGAGAGCATCTGGTTGGTGTCTTCTAATCACCCTTCCCTTGGACTCAACCTTCATGGGGAAGGACCCAGTAACACCAGTAAAGTCTTCTCCTAATTCTACTGGAGCCAGTTGGGTGGGAAGCCTCAAAAATGGGGTTTTTTTGCTTCATCCACAGTGTCCTGGTCTAGAATTGGGCAGCACATGGTGAAGGAGGAGGAGAAGGGAGAGAATTTGTCCCAAAAAAGGTGATGACAGGCAAGAGTCAAACCAATTTATGGGTCTTTGGAGGTCATTTCATTCAGTTGAAGCTCTAGGAGATGTTCAACATTGGTGGAGACCTCAAGATCTGCCCNGGAAATAACCCCTAAAATTAGCTCCAGGAAAGAAATACCCCCAAAAATTACCTCCAGGAAAGGAAATAACCCCCAAAATTACTTCCAGGAATGGAAATAACCCCCCAAAATTAGCTCCAGAAATGGAAAGAACCCCTAAATTACCTCCAGGAAAGGAGATCCCCCCCAAAATTACTTCCAGGAAAGGAAATACCCCCAAAATTAGCTCCAGGAGAGGAGATAACCCCAAAATTAGCTCCAGGAATGGAAATACCCCCCAAAATTACCTCCAGGAATGGAAATAACCCCCCAAAATTAGCTCCAGAAATGGAAAGAACCCCTAAATTACCTCCAGGAAAGGAGATCCCCCCCAAAATTACTTCCAGGAAAGGAAATACCCCCAAAATTAGCTCCAGGAGAGGAGATAACCCCAAAATTAGCTCCAGGAATGGAAATACCCCCCAAAATTACCTCCAGGAATGGAAATAACCCCCCAAAATTAGCTCCAGAAATGGAAAGAACCCCTAAATTACCTCCAGGAAAGGAGATCCCCCCCAAAATTACTTCCAGGAAAGGAAATACCCCCAAAATTAGCTCCAGGAGAGGAGATAACCCCAAAATTAGCTCCAGGAATGGAAATACCCCCCAAAATTACCTCCAGGAATGGAAATAACCCCCCAAAATTAGCTCCAGAAATGGAAAGAACCCCTAAATTACCTCCAGGAAAGGAGATCCCCCCCAAAATTACTTCCAGGAAAGGAAATACCCCCAAAATTAGCTCCAGGAGAGGAGATAACCCCAAAATTAGCTCCAGGAATGGAAATACCCCCCAAAATTACCTCCAGGAATGGAAATAACCCCCCAAAATTAGCTCCAGAAATGGAAAGAACCCCTAAATTACCTCCAGGAAAGGAGATCCCCCCCAAAATTACTTCCAGGAAAGGAAATACCCCCAAAATTAGCTCCAGGAGAGGAGATAACCCCAAAATTAGCTCCAGGAATGGAAATACCCCCCAAAATTACCTCCAGGAATGGAAATAACCCCCCAAAATTAGCTCCAGAAATGGAAAGAACCCCTAAATTACCTCCAGGAAAGGAGATNTGTGAGGAACCCTTTATTCATCTCCAGGAGCTGGTTCCTCCTGTAGGAGGAGATGTCCTAGGCCACAACTCTTCTCCTGGAAAACAAAGAAGCCTTCAAGGCAACCCCAAAGATCTCCAGGAGGAAGAAGCACCAAGGAGAGCATCTGGTTGGTGTCTTCTAATCACCCTTCCCTTGGACTCAACCTTCATGGGGAAGGACCCAGTAACACCAGTAAAGTCTTCTCCTAATTCTACTGGAGCCAGTTGGGTGGGAAGCCTCAAAAATGGGGTTTTTTTGCTTCATCCACAGTGTCCTGGTCTAGAATTGGGCAGCACATGGTGAAGGAGGAGGAGAAGGGAGAGAATTTGTCCCAAAAAAGGTGATGACAGGCAAGAGTCAAACCAATTTATGGGTCTTTGGAGGTCATTTCATTCAGTTGAAGCTCTAGGAGATGTTCAACATTGGTGGAGACCTCAAGATCTGCCCCATCCCAGCTTCAAACCAACGTGGACATTTAGATCAAGCTGGAGAAATGGGGGTGGAAGAAGAAAGAGGGGGGAAAAAAAAGCCACAACTCAACTCCTGGACCTTCTACCACTTGTGGAAGGAGCAGGTGGAAGGTCAAAAAAGAACATTTCATGTGGAGAGATGAAGAGTCTTGGAGGAGTTGTCCAGATTTAGCTCCTGGTTGGTGGTTCCAACACTGCTTAGTGAGAAAAAATGAAATTATTGTGGTAACAACCAAGTTTCCTCCCCTAGAAACTCAAGTCCAAAGGGCTTTTCTTACACAGTAAGCAAGAGAACTTCTGGACCTGCAGATCCCAAGAGGTTCTCCAAGGTAGCAGCTTCCAGAAAGCCACCCAAACAAAGAGCAACCTTCCCAAGCTGCCAAGAGGAGTGGGAGAAAGCCCCAGCTCACTTCTTCTGGAAGAAGCCCATGATGGACACCTGCTTGTTGGCCCTGTTGGTGGTTGCTCCTTTCTTCAGGGTCTTCTTTTCTTCTTTGGGTTCCTTCTTGAGGGCCAGCACGGGTTGCTTGGGGGCAGGTGGTGGCTTGGGCTTGGAGAAGTCATCCTCACTGTCTGTGCAGGATTCACTCTCATAAACCTTCTCAGTCACTGGGGGAGAGGAAAGAGGGAGAGATGATGGTGGTTAAGCCTGTGGAGCAAAGAGGAGAGACCTTCCCACTGCAGCCTTGTGGGTGCAAAGGACTCAATGCATTGCTCAGGGTGGTGCAGTAGATGCAGATGGCTGAGGTGGACTCCATACACCAGGTCAAAGTGTCCCCCTTAAGATGTCAGGTTATCAATTACAGCATGGAAGGGAGCTCTGGAGATGCTCTGGTCCCACCCCCTGCTCCAGCAGCTCCCCCAGAGCTCCAGGATGGTGTCCAGGAACCTTTGGGATCTCTGCAGACAAGGAGACCCCACAACCTCTCTGGGCAGCCTGGGCCAGGCTCCAACACCCTCCCCCCAAAGCAGCTTCTCCTCCTGCTCCCATGGAACCTCCTGGGCTCCACTTGGTGGCCCTGGGCACCCCTGACAAGAGTCTGGCCCCAGCCTCTTGCCCCCACCCTTGAGCTCTTGAGCAGCATGGAGCAGATCCCCTCTGAGCCTCCTTTGCTCCATCTCAACCCCCCCAGCTCCCTCAGCTGCTCCTCACCACACTCCTGCTCTAGACCCTTCCCCACCTTCCCTGCCCTTCTCTGGAGATCCTCCAGCCCCTCAAGGTCCTGCTGGGAGGGAGTGACCCCAAACCCCAACCCCACCATTGGAGGTTGGGCCTCCCTTGAGACCAGATAAGACAACCCAGAGTCAGACCCAACCGCCCCTCACACATCACCCAGGGAAGGTGAAGCCAACACAGAACATCTGAAAGACAAGGAGGAGCAGAAAACCTCAGGGGCAACTTCTTGCTCTACAAGTGGGTGAGGATGGTCAGGGGACATTGAGGACACACTGAGAGAGTTGGGGTTGTTGAGGCTGGAGAAGAGAAGGCTCCAAAGGGACCTTCTGGTGGCCTTGCAGGAGCTGAAGGGGGCTCCAAGAAAGCTGGGGAGGGACTTGAGTGGGGGGAATGGGTCAAAGTAGAGGTGGGGAGGTTGAGATGAGACCTTAGGAAGAAGTTGTTGCCCAGGAGGGTGGGGAGACACTGGAAAGGGTGTCCAGAGAGGTGCTGGAAGCCCCATCCCTGGTTCAAGAGCAGCTTGGCTGGAGCTCTGAGCAACCTGCTCTAGTGGGAGGTGTCCCTGCCCATGGCAGGGGGGTTGGAAGGAGATGATCTTTGAGGTCCCCTCCAACCCTGACAATTCTAGGGTTCTATGAAATACAAAGAAATATGTTAAAGAAATAAACCCCAAACCCTCTGAGCTCAGGGGTTGAGGCCACCCAGGATTTCCCAGCTCTCTGCTGCCAGCCTGAGGGACAGAAAACACCCCTTGGAGATGAACCTGGAGGCAGCTCCGTGACGCAACCACGAGGAGCTGCTCTAAATGTCCTCCTATCCCCTTTCCCAGCAGAGCTCTGGTGTTCTTCTTGTAAGACATTTCTCTCCTGCCACTGGATTCCTCTCACCAGATGTCCTGACTTCCTTCTGCTGGGAAATTGGCTTTGACTTGTGCTCATGCATCACGTGGAACCAGGTTTGGAACGTCAGTGGAGGAGGGGGAGGAGGAACAGAATGAGCAGCAGCAGCAGCAGCAGATGATTTGAGGAGGGCTGTAAACCCAACTGACCCCCCCTTTGGAAGCCATTGGGTTGTCAACCAGCAGCTTTCCCAGCCCCCCAGCAGCTTTCCCAGCCCCCCAGCCACCTCCTGGGCTTCACAAAGTTGTCCCCCNCCTCAGCAATCTCCAAAATCCTCATTTAATCCCCTCCAAGTGCAGGATAAAGCAGCTGAGGGCAACTTTCTCTGGCTGAGCTCTCCCAAGTGGGGCTCTGAGGCCAATTCCTCTTGTCCTGTCCCTTGTTCCTTGGGAGAAGAGCCCGACCCCACCTGGCTCCAACCTCCTCGGGGGGAGTTGTGGAGATGCAGAAGGTCTCCCCTGAGCCTCCTTTGCTCCAACCCCCCCAGCTCCCTCAGCTGCTCCTCACCACACTCCTGCTCTAGACCCTTCCCCACCTTCCTCGCCCTTCTCTGGAGATCCTCCAGCCCCTCAAGGTCCTGCTGGGAGGGAGTGACCCCAAAATCCAACACAATCATTCAATATTTCAGGTGCCACCCCAGCCAGCTGCTGAGCTCTGGCCTTATAGTTCTTTAAAGAAGACACAGAGTTAATAGGATCCAGAAGACACAACCCTAGACAGGTGCAGACACAAGTTGACTCAGGTCCAAGTCCAAGCCAAGCAAGCCCTGGATCTAGCTACACTTGAGCACCACAATGAAGCTGCACAACAGCAACAGATCTTCTCCTAGACCTGGCCAAGTGCCCTGGACATCCACCCAAGAGCAGCAGGGCTGGAGAACATCAAAGCCTCCCCTGCAATTGAGCTGACAAGAGCCCTGCAAGGACCAGGTTCTGCTCTCTTGGGGTTTTAAAACCTTTAAGAGAGGGGGGAAAAAATAAAAGAACAAGATTCTGAACATCTGTGATGGGGACAAGAGGAACCAGCCTCGAGTTGGCCCAGGGGAGGTTGAGGTTGGAGCACTCCATGGTCTTAAAGGTCTTTACCAAGCTAGAATCAGAGAGGGTTTGAGGCTGGAAGGGACCTCCAGAGCTCATCTGGGCCAACCTCCCCACACCAGCAGGGACATCTCGACCTAGGGCAGGTTGCTCAGAGCCCCAGGTTGAAGGGGAGATCAAAGGGAGTTTGTGAAGCTCTTCCAAAGGTTGGGAGAGGTCAACCTGCCCAAAATCATCCCACCTCTGGTGGTGTCTTACCCATGCAGCCTTCCTCCTCATCAATGAACATCTTGGACTTGAGCACACGCTTCCTCTTCCTCTTCTTCCCTCCAGCTGAGACCTGAAGGACACTGTGGGGCTGTGAGAAACCAAGAGGTTAAGACCTTGGGTGTGTGCAGAGGTCAGGAAAGCATCAACTCCAGGGATAAATCTAATTTCTAATGAAGCTGAGCATGATTTAATAATTAATAGTCATCATAATGTCCCTTATGCAGCAGGTTCCCTGTGATAGAAGGTTGAAGAGCTTCTGGTTTCATTCCTGGTCCTGCCCTGACTCCTCGGGTCAAGATTGGGAGGGAAGAGCATCTAAAAATAGGAGCTACAGTTCCAAAGAACCATTAAAAGGGAAGGAAACTGGGATAGAGGTTAATTAATAGCCTAGAAAATGGACCAACTCATGACCAGGGTGGATTCTCAAGCAGGACAAGGTGATGGACACACCAGGCAAGGAGGACCTGGCCATGATGGAGATGGATGAAGCCAGATCACCTGAAAATGTTCTTACCTCAGCAGCTGGAGGCTCCTGCTCAGCTTTGAGGGCAGGTGCAGGGGGTGGAGATGGAGCTTTGTCTTCCTCAGGTGAAGGAGGCAACGGGATATCTGCAAAGATGAACATCTCAATGTGGGTCCAACACCCCCTCAAAGCCACCTCAACAGTGCCAGTGTCTCCTCAGCCTCCTGGGGAAGAACCTAAGGTCTCCTCTCAAGCTCCCCACCTCCACTTTGGAGCCATTCCCCCCAAGTCCTACCCTCCAAAGTCCCTCCCCAGCTTTCTTGGAGCCTCCTTCAGGTCCTACAAGGCCACCAGAAGGTCCCCTTGGAGCCTTCTCTTCTCCAGCCTCAACAACCTCTCTCAGTCTATCCCCTTTTGACTCAGGTAACATCATTTCACTCAGAGTGACCACTTGAAACCTGCATTTAGATGGAGGCTGACAAGTTCTAGCTCAGATTTGTCTCATTCAAGTCAGGACAAACCATCTGAGGTCTGTTCCAAAGGGTTTGTGATGACAGGAGCAGGAGTGATGGTTTGAAGCTGGGAAAGGAGAGATTGAGGCTGGAGATGAGCAAAAAGATCTTTGAGGGTGAGAGATGAGGGGAAGGGGGTGGAGGAACCATCCCTGGAGTCCTTCAAGGTGAGGCTGGATGGAGCTTGCCCTAGGTTGAGATGTCCCTGCTGGTGGAGGGAGGTTGGCCCAGGTGACCTCTGGAGGTCCCTTCCAGCTTCAAACATTCCCTGACCTGCAGTGATTGACCTGCAGGCAGATGCTCACCCTGTGCAGACCCCCCAGGAAGGAGGGTGGAGGTTAAATAGGGTGGGAGAAGCACTTGGGAGGATTTTTGAGAAGCCAAAATCAGCTCCACTAAACCAAACCTTAAAGACAGGCCCAGAGATTGGTTTGTTTTAGCTGTTGCCTGCTCCTTAGAGAGAGGGATTGTGGTTTGGTTAGAGGCTGAAGGAGGCAGGGTTTAAATGGAGGGAATTTCCAAATTATGGATGGATTCATTCCCAAATTATGGATGAATTCCCAAGTCATGGATGGATGGATTCCCAAATCAATGGCTGACCTTAAGTTTCTCTACCTCTTCCACTGGTAGAACAGTCACTGCTTCACAGATGGTGCTGCACAACCCCAACCACCACAGAACCATGGGATGGGTTGGGTGGGAAGGGACCTTCCAAGGTCATCTGGGACATGTTCAACTATCTCAGGTTGCTCCAACCTCCCCTGCAATGGTTCCAGGGATGGGGCAGCCACCACCTCTCTGGGCAACCTCAACCAGGCTCTCCCCACCCTCAGCACCAACAATTTCTCCTTCTCTCTGCTCTAAATCTCCCTCTTTTACTTCCAACCCATCCCCCCTTGTCCTGGCCCAACAGGCTCTGACCAAAAGTCCCTCCCCAGCTTTCCTGGACTACCTGGACCCAAGAATTAAGAGCAATTACCCATCCTAAAAGGTTTTTAAGGGCCCCATCCCTGGAGTCCTTCAAGGTGAGGCTGGATGGGGCTCTGAGCAGCCTGGTCTAGGTGGAGATGTCCCTGCTGGTGGAGGGAGGTTGGCCCAGGTGACCTCTGGAGGTCCCTTCCAGCCTCAAACCTTCTCTGATTGCAGGAACTGAGTGGATCCTTTCCAAATCTGAGGGAGAAATGCTGCCTGGAGACTCCTCAAACGTGGGGGGAAGAGCTGGAGGTGGGGGGGAAGCAGCTCCTCAGCTGCCCCCTTGCTCCTCCAGCAGACCCATGGTCCTGGCTGGCTGGGGAGGCCAGAAGCTGCTTGGCTTCTCCTGCCAGCCCTGGCTGGGGCTCTGCCTTGGTGGTAACACGAGCTGGGGATCTGTAGCTGTCCCAGGGGATGAGGTCAGTGTGAAGAGTTATGACTGTGCCAGGCAGGAGGCCAAGGGACCTTGAGAGGTTAAGAAGGGCTGGAGTGAAACTCTGCTGGGCTGCCAAGGCTAAATAATAAATGACAAGCTTCCAACAAGGGCTCAGGCTCCTCTCTGCTGCACTAAGAGGGGGAGAGGAGAGGATTTGGGGCTTCTACTTTGCTCCAAGGAGCTGGGGCTGGCAGCAGAGCTGAGAGGAAACCCAAACAACACTGCTCAGAAGGTGGAGGAGCTCAAAATGCTCCATATCTATCAGAGACTCACAGTTAAATGTGGGTTGAGGAGCATCAAAGGTGCTCCCTGGGGAGCTGGGGAGGGGTTGAGGAGGTGAGACCAGCCTGGGGGTGCTTGGGGAGGCTGGAGGTTTCAGGCTGGAGAAGAGAAGGTTCCAAAGGGACCTGCTGGTGGCCTTGCAGGATCTGAAGGGGGCTCCAAGAAAGCTGGGGAGGGACTTTGGAGGCTGTGGGGTCATGGTAGGAGTGGGGGGAATGGGTCAAACTAGAGGTGGGGAGGTTGAGAGGAGAGGTTAGGAAGAAGTTGTTGGCCAGGAGGGTGGGGAGACACTGGAAAGGGTGTCCAGAGAGGTGCTGGAAGCCACCAGAGAGGGGTTCAAGAGCAGCTTGGCTGGAGCTCTGAGCAACCTGCTCTAGTGGGAGGTGTTGGGGGTTGGAACTGGATGATCTTTGAGGTCCCCTCCAACCCTGACCATTCTATGATGGAGGGATTTAGAGTGTGCTTGGCTGGGGAGGGGAAATTTGGGTGGTTTATCAACCTCTTTCCAACCAGCTCCCCCAGGAACCTTCTCCCCACGTCAGAGGGTTTGGAAATGCTGCATCTCAGTTGCTTCCTCCTCCTCCTCCTCCTCCTCCTCCTGAGCTGCCCACACTTTACTCAACAGCTGCATGGGAATGGCTCAGAGATGTCAGTCCTGGCTTTGTTCACTTTGCTCTGAGCCTGCCTGGAGAAAAAATAAAAGAAACCCCAAAAAACCCCCAAACCAACCCTGTGAGAAGCTTTAGTGCTTCTGCTGAGGCTCTCCCAGCCTGAGGGAGCTTGGAGGTTACAGGGCCACTGAAATCCCCCCTCCAGAGTGGCTGTAAACCACTTGTCAACAGCAGGAAAAAGCTGCTGGTGTTGTGGGGAAGGAGCTGCCAAACCTCCCTGAGCTCTGGGAGGTTTCTTCTGGCTCTGGGAAGCCAAAGAACCTGCAGTGACTTAAGGCCCTCTCCTACCCATATGAGTTTTTGATGAAAAATAATAATAATAATGCTATAAAAACAACATTTAGATGGGGAGGATTGTGCCTTAGGCCCTCCATGTGTTTCGTGCTGGTGCTCATGGAAGAAGAGCTGATTTTGGGGGGTTGGTTTCAGGGTGGGAGGAGGAGATTTAATAGAGGAGGAGGCAAAAAAAAGGCTTGTCCTGCCATTATGGGGCCATCCAGAGGGTGCTGTTGGGTGAAAGGAGCTCATTTCAGACCCCAAAGATGTCATTAAGTTGAAAAGAGGCAGTGGGGACACAAGAGGAGCCCTGTCTGAATGTTCCTGAGAGGTTGGGACCATGGGGGAGGCTCCAGCAGAGTGAAAGCACCTGGAATTATAGGGTTATGGGATGGTTTGGGATGAAGGCACCTTAAAGATCATCTGGTGCAACCCCCCTGCAGGGAGCAGGGACATCTGCAACTAGAGCAGGTTGCTCCAACCTCCCCTGCAATGGTTCCAGGGATGGGGCAACCTCAACCAGGCTCTCCCCACCCTCAGCACCAACAATTTCTCCTCCTTTTGAGTCTAAATCTCCCTCTTTCCGTTCCAACCCATCCCCCCTTGTCCTGTCCCTGCTCAAAGGTCCCTCCCCAGCTTTCTGAGGGACCCCTTGAAGTCCTGCAAGGCCCCCACAAGGTCTCCCTGGAGCCCACGCTGCTGGGGAGCAGCCCAGGAGGACCTTGGCTGCTGGGACCAGCTCCTCACCCCCAAATCCTTCTCCCAGGGCTGCTCTGAAGCCTTTTAGGCTCAGGAGGTGGAAAAAGCCCTAATAAAACAGGTTGTGCCTTCACCACTTGGCTTCCTGGGTGCTCAGGGCACTGCCATCAACACAGGAGGTTGAGGGCCCTCAACTCAACGGCCACAGGAGGAAGACTGAGCCCCACCATGTTCATAGAATCATGTTTGCAGCTGGAAGGGGCCTCCAGAGCTCATCTGGGCCACCCTCCCTCCACCAGCAGGGACATCTCGACCTGCTCAGAGCCCCATCCAGCCTCACCTTGAAGGACTCCAGGGATGGGGCTTCCAGCACCTCTCTGGGCAACCTGGGCCCGTGTCTCCCCACCCTCCTGGCCAACAACTTCTTCCTAACCTCTCCTCTCAACCTCCCCACCTCTACTTTGGAGCCATTCCCCCCAAGTCCTACCCTCCAAAGGCCCTCCCCAGCTTTCCTGGAGCCCCCTTCAGATCCTTGAAGGCCACCAGAAGGTCCCTTTGGAGCCTCCTCTTCTCCAACCCCAACTCTCTCAGTCTCTCCTCATAGCAGAGCTGCTCCAGCACCAATTATTCATCCCTAATGCTCCCCAAATTCCTTTTCCTCATCAGTTTGTTGCAGATCCATTCAGCCCCCAGCTCAATCCCAGCTTGTTTTCCACTTATCTACATTTGTCACCTCAATTATCCAAATCCTTTGGCATCCAGCCCTGCTCTTCCTCATTATGAGGCTGCAGCTCAACGAGTTGGGTGCCCACAACATCCCACCAAAGCCAAGAGCCACTGAGGAGACACAGGGGATGTGGCTCAACTTGTTTTGCCTCCAGTTTCTCTCATTATTTCTTATTTTTTTCTGGAAATCCTGCCCCCAACACTCTTTCCCAACCCATTTCTATCCACAGCCAGAACCCAGGCACTCAAAATGACCCGGGGAGGTCACTTTGTGAGTGTTGATTCTTCAGAATAATCTAGTTGGGACCTTTCCCTTCAATTCTGGAAGGTTCTTCCCCAAGAGATTTGAGAACCTCCTTCCCCCACTGGCAGGACACTTGGGGAGGAGCTGAGCTAAGCTCTAAAACCCTTCCTGAGGCACCTCAACTCCATGGCCAAGTGTTTGCAGCACCAGATGAGCACAGAAGAGCTCCAGCCATGACCATTAGTCCCCTAAACTCTTCCCTCCCTTGTTGACCAACAGCCTTGGTGTGGAAATCAGGCCCCTCAGCCCCATGGGAGGGGGTTTTAGGGTCTCTTTTTACCTTCCTCCTCACTGCTGTCAGACTCCAGTTGTTTGATCCTCTTCCTCTTCTTCTTTAGGTTCTGGGGATCTCTTTCCTCCTCGTTGTCTGACTTGTCCACCCTCTTCATTTTGCTGGGAAAAGGAAGGGACACGAGTTGACCCTTGGGGCAGTGTCAGGAATGTTCAGCAAAGAAATAAAACACCTCTGAAAAACATGAACTTCACCCCCACTGGAGGGTGCTCCTGGGGGGAATGAGGAAGAGTGTGGGCAGCAGGTCAAGGGAGGTTCTTCTCCCCCTCTGCTCTGCCCCACTGAGGGCATCTCAGGAGGGTTGGGGCCAGTTGTGGGCTGCCCAGGTCAAGAGAGACAAGGAGCTACTGGAGAGAGTCCAGGGGAGGCTGTGGAGATGCTGGTGGGACTGGAGCATCTCTGAGCCCCTGGGGCTGTGGAGCTGCACAAGAGAAGCCCCAGAGGGGATCTGCTCAATGCTGCTCAAGGGTGGGGGCAAGAGGCTGGGGCCAGACTCTTGTCAGGGGTGCCCAGGGACAGCACAAGGGGCACCAAGTGGAGCCCAGGAGGTGAAACTTGTTTGTTGTGAGGGTGTTGGAGCCTGGCCCAGGCTGCCCAGAGAGGTTGTGGAGTCTCCTGCTCTGCAGAGATCCCAAAGGGGTCTGGATGTGACCCTGGGGGAGCTGCTGGAGCAGGGGGGTTGCCCCAGAGCATCTCCAGAGGTCCCCACCATGCTGGGATCCTGTGACACACGACCAGCCACAGATGCCCCAAGCCTCCCATCCTCACCTATCCCCAGTTTTCCAAGCCAAGGAGAATTTCTTCAGCCCCTCTGTGCCCCAACCTTCTCCCCAGGACCTCACCTGGCTTGGCCAGACTGAGGGACACTTCTGATCAGTCCTCTCTAACTCAAGGCTCCCAAACACTCCTGGTCCCCACCAACGTGGCTCAGAAGCTCCTTTGAGTGCCTATGAGGTAGTGTCTCAGAATCCTGGAGCCATTTTTTAAAGACTACTGGAAAAAAAATCAAAGAGCTTCTTTCTTTGGACTCCTGGCAAGACCTGTCAGCCTGGAGGCTACAGGGCCCACGTATCCTTGGAGAGCTTTGGTCTTCCTGGACTTTCCAGACCCTTGGAAATCAATAAGGAGCCCAGTGAGGACTTGCTCTGATGGTGGGATGGGTGGTGCACTGACCTCTCCACTCAGAAATGGATCAAGACCCCAGTTAATTACTCATAAGCCACCAACATGTAATGATCCTGTTGTCCCCTGCCCGTTTGGGTTGGATGAAGGACAAAGGGCTGAGCCCAAAGTAAACCCAGAGGCTTTGAAAGCACCACTGACATTAGCCCTGGAGGGCAACAAGCAGAACTTTGTGTGCTGGGAAGCTCTGGAGATGGGAGCTTGGGGATCTCCCACCTTCCCTGAGGGGCAGGTGCTCCTGCCAGGCCCCTCCCCAGGGTGATGGTGGCTCCCCACCCACATGAAGACACCCCTGGAGCAATTTGCAGTGGCCCCAAGGCACCTACAGCACGAAATGGCAAAGAAATATTGGGAGAGAATCCCCAAAAAAGGGAATTTCAGGCAGGTTTGGGGCAACTTGGTAGCTGGGAAGAGGAGGGGAGCCAGTGTTGGGTGAGCAGCAGCTCCAGGAGGCCACCACCAAGGTTGAAGGGACCTTCAATGGCTTCACCCACCTGGTTCTGTCCTTTGCTTGGCTTCTAGAGGACTCAGGTTTCCTCCCAGGTTTCTCTCCTGCACTGTGAGAGGATGACTCTGGTTCTGCCCCAGGAGCTGGAGGCTTCACTGCTGCTTTCTCCTCCTTTGGCTGCTCAGGAGTGGGGTTGGCTTTGAGTTTATCTGGGAGCAGAGCATGAAAAAGGGGCAAACACTGAGGATTTGGTAGGAAAAACCCTGCACCAAGAAAATATCACCTCTAGAGGTCCCTTCCAGCCTCAAACATTCTAGGGTTCTGTGAGAGATGATGTGTGAAAGCATGAGAGGATCTGGACAGAGCAAGATTCCTCGGGCAGGGTTCAATTTGCAGCTGATTTATCCATGTGGTTCTTCTCCTGAAGGCACAAGCCAAGCACAGCANGTTCCTCAGCTCCAACCTCAACCTCCCCTGGCACAACTTGGGGCTGGTTCCTCTTCTCCTGTCAACACAGCCCAGGATGCATTGACCTTCTGGTCTCCAAGCAGCCATGGTGGAAGCAGCAGAACTGCACCCACAAAGGTTTGTCCAGCATCCCTGGGACACCTTTACCATGAAACTTCAACTCTTTGGGTTTCCAGCACGTGAACTTTGGCCCAGGGCTCTTCTCACATCTTGGGAATTGACTTCAGCTGACATCACAGAAGGTTTGAGGCTGGAAGGGACCTCCAGAGGTCACCTGGTCCCACCTCCCTCCACCAGCAGGGACATCTCTACCTAGGTCAAGCCCCATCCAGCCTCACCTTGAAGGACTCCAGGGATGGTTCCTCCACCCCCTCTCTGGGCAGCCCCTTCCCCTCATCTCTCACCCTCAGATTCAAGAACTTTCTGCTCATCTCCAGCCTCAATCTCTCCTTTCCCAGCTTCAAACCATCACTCCTTGTCAATGCTGGGTCTTGGGTGCTGGAACTCTCCCCTCCAAGCCCTGAGAGGTTCCTGGGACAATTTAACCCTCTTCCATCACCCCTCCTTTGAATCCTCTTCTACTCATCACCCCAAGGGCATCTCTGAAGCTCCTACAACCCTTTCCCAATGTCTATTCCACCTCTTTTCTTCAGACTTGGCCAATCCAGCTCAGAAGAGCCCTCCAGAGGCCCCCATTTGCTCAAAGGAAAATGCCACCAACTCCTTTTTCTCCTCCCCCCCAAGCTCTTCAAGCTTCCCCTACAGAAATTAACCCCAAGTTTGGACTCCTGGGTGATGGGGGATGAAAAAGCATCATTACCAGGCAGAGTTTTGGCAGAGCTCTGACCAATAGTTGCTCTTCCAGCCAGGAGTATTCACTTTAAATCAGATTTTTTCTGCACTAAAAACCCCCTTCCCGGGTTAGGCTGCACAAAAATGTCAATTTAATTGATCTCCCTCCAAGCTTTTTGTCTGCAAAATACAAAAAAAAAAAACCCCCACTTACAACTTTTCATTTTTGCTTCCAGAGTGGAGCCCAAAAAATATTAACCCCTCTGAGGGCCAGAAGAGCTGGAGAATGAACCAGAGACTCCCAGAATGGTGGGGAAAAGGCTGAAAAAAAGGAGATGTAAAGAAAATCCCCCCAGTTTGGTGGGATGGGGGTGGGAAGGGAGAGTTCTGCTCCTTCCTGGTGACCCCTGATGAGGTCTGAGGAGCTTGAGAGTTGCTCAGGAGCACTGATTATTTTTTTGAGGGGGGGGAAAAATGGGAATATTTCCACTGTTCCTCAGGGTTTGATGCTGGTGCTTGACCTCAGTGGTTTGTGAGAGAGCAGAGGCACGTTCTGCAGCACTTACTCATGGCAGCTT
Organism: Brachypteracias leptosomus; assembly: GCA_013401335.1. Classification (NCBI taxonomy): domain Eukaryota; kingdom Metazoa; phylum Chordata; class Aves; order Coraciiformes; family Brachypteraciidae; genus Brachypteracias; species Brachypteracias leptosomus. The sequence goes on from VYZX01001315.1 coordinate 19,533, forward strand.
TCCCAAAGAAGTTGTTGATGCTGGTGGCCTTTGCTGGGGCTCTGCTGCTTGCTGCAGACACCTAGAAGCAAAGAGAGGAGGAACCAGAGGAATGATTCAGGGCAGGGAAAATAAACAGGGATCCTTTGGGGATTAGTCAGAGCTTGAGGGTTTCAGTGTCTGGCTACGTGCAGCAGAGGCTGGTAAATGGGGTGGGTGGGAAGGGATCTAAAGATCATCTGGTTTCAAGCCACCCACCATGGCAGGGACACCTCCCACTAGAGCAGGTTGCTCAAGGGTCCATCCAAGCTGGTTTTGAGCCTATCAAGTGCTGGAGCATCCACAGCATCCCTGGGCAACCTCTTCTAGGGTTTCCTCACCCTCAGAGTGAAGAATT
>VYZX01001316.1:0-41622 GCA_013401335.1 Brachypteracias leptosomus
CTCGGCTGGCTGCAGGCGGCGGGCGGTGTCGGGTGAGTGTCCGTGCGGGTAGCCGGCGCGCTGCCCGGTCCCCGGGGGGCGGGGAGGGGAGGGGTGTCTCTTCCCGGCCGGTAGTGCCGCTCCCCGCCCGGGGCTCTGGCCGAGAGCCGGTGTGCCGAGCTGAGCCTGGTGGTGCGGGTTCTGAGTGGGACAGTTCCCGTAAGGGAGAGTGGATTGCGGAGGTACCGGGAGCTCCCCGGGGGCCGGGGATGCCGCTGAGGCCTCGTCCTGCTCTGCCAGGGCAGCCTTGGGGCAACTGGATCTTCTCGTTGCAGGAGCCCCCCCAGAGACCCTCTGTTGCAGCCCTATTTCCCCTCCCGGCATGGCCCTCGACACAGCCACAGGCACGTCAGAGACTGCCAGCCCCTCAAGTATGGCAACGTAACACATGAAGCTTGGCCCAGCGACAACAGGACGGGTGGGCCAGTGGCTACCACCAGAACATTTGTTTCTTACATCCCCTCAGTGGGCGAGGACCGCAAGGTGATCTATGGCCACTTCACTTTTGTGAGGAACCCTCTAAGGACATTCTCTGTGCTAGAGCCAGGTGGCATAGGAGGCTGCCAGGCTCACCGCAGAGCCCCAGTGGGAGAGACTGCAAGGCTCGGGAAGTGTCTGGTGGCCCAGAATGGTGGTTACTTTGACATGGAAACTGGAGAGTGTCTTGGGAATGTGGTGAGCAATGGAAAGCTGGTGAGAAACTCTGGAGGCCTGCAAAATGCTCAGTTTGGCATCCGGAAGGATGGCACCATGGTGTTTGGGTAAGAACTTGGGGGCTCTTTGAGAAGGGCTCTCTCCTCCCTGAAGACTGGTAGGCTTCACTGAGGCGGAGAGCAGTGCCCAGGCACTGCCTCCATGGCTTCTCCCAGTTAGAGTGGTGTTGCTTTGGGTGCTGAAATTGGGGATGTCTTACCTGTACCCCACTGAGCTATCTTTCTGGCCATTGGCTTTTTTTCCTAGCATGAAGAGAAGCTGGAAAAGTTACTCTGATGATCTCTAGCTGCTTAGGTGCCTGTGTCTCCTCTCCCAACATGCAACAGGTACACCTGATCATGGTAGAAGGGGGAGACGCCTGTGTCTTCCCCACAAAAGAGGCAGAGTGGACTACATAACTGCTCTGGCTGCAGCACAGGAATGCTGGCATTGGAAGGGACCTCTGAAGGTGCCTCATCCCACACCCTGCTCAGCACAGGCTTAGCTAGAGCAGGTTGCTCAGGGCCATGTCCAGTTGAGTTTTGAACACTTCCAAGGATGGAAACTCCACAACATCTTGAGGCAAATCTGTTCCTGTGACTGACCACGCTTTACAGTAAAAAGATTTGTCTGAAGTTACTTACCATTAAGTAGAAACCCAGACATCTCCTGTATTGTCTGCTCTGCTGTGTTGCCCTTTCAGTAGACACCAGGATGGTTAAAGTCCCCTGTAAGTGTGAGGGCCTGTGAACATGAGGCTTTTTTCAGTTTTCTGAAGAAGGTCTTATCTTCTATCTCCCAACCAGGCAGCTTGTCACGGTGATGTCCCCCACACTAATCTGCCAGGGCTCTAACTCATAAACATTTAGCTAGCTTGTGGACAGTGCCCAGGCAGAGCTCCAGGCATCCCTGCTGCTCTCATATAAGGGACAGCTGCTCTCCACTTCTCCTAATGTACTCCCCAGGTACAGGCTCTTCCCAGAGAGCCCATATCCATTGCAGCACTCCAGTCTTATTTCACATAGGCACCCACTCTGGTTTTGCAGGAAGAAGATAAGAGCTTCCCATGGGTCCTCCCACCACTCCTGTATTTCTGTGCACATGGCTGAGCTCACCTTTCATTTATATTTTGTTGTTTCAAGTTCTCTTGTCCACAAGTTCTCTTGTCACCCTGCAACCTTCACTTGCCAGCCTGGTTTACCACTTCCTCACTTGGCTGTAGGTGAGGATCGTCATCCCATGTCAATCCTGGTTTAAAGCTCTCCTCACCAAGTTGCTTCTTTAGAGAGGTTACTTTTGCCTCACTTGGTCATGTGGATGCCATCTCTGCCAGTCAGTCCTCAGAGAGGGTTCTACCCTTGTATAAACCAAACTCCTATTGTCAACATGAGCTCTGCTACTGCATGTTGACCTCCAGAATCCATTCACTGCTTCCCAAGCCTCTCCCCAGCAGGACTGAGGAGAGGACCACCCATGGCTGTCACCCACAGAGCTATGCAGTTGCTCTTGATATACTCCTGGTTTCTTCTGGCAGTGTTGTTGGTGCCCGAATGGGAAGAGCAGCAGACAATAGCAGTCTGGGGGCTGGAGAAGCCTCAACAACCTCCCCTCAACATCTCAGATCTGAAACACCAGCAAACTTAACTAGACAGATTAGCAGATGGGGGCCTCTGTCCTCCATATCAGGGAGCTCCCCTCTGTCACTCATATGCCTTGTCTGGTGCTGCTGCAGGGTTCAGGCTCAGCTGGTGCAGAATCCCAGCATGGTGGGGGTTGGAAGAGGCCTCTAGAGATCATCTCATCCAGCCTCCCTGCTCTTGGTGTCTGTAGCTTCCAAAACACGATGCTAGAAAGAGTTTTGGTGTAAATAATTTGATCTATCTGAGCAGTGAGGAAAGTAATCTGCACTTGACCCTTTCATACCATGTCAGGAGCAGCTGGAGGGTGCCCTAGGGCACAGTGTTGGCCCCCACCTAGCAAAGATTCTTCCTCTACCAGAGGTTGGTGGTGGATAATTGTCAGCTTTACAAGCTGATGGTTGATCAGACCCTGCTCAAGCTCTTGTCTGACTTTTACTGACTGTTCAGTGGGAGGTTGTGCTGCTGGGAAGAGCAGAGGAAGCTCTTTTAGAGGCAGAGGGGAGCAAGTAGCATTCAGCAGTGCCTTCCCCTCGCTGCAGCTGTAGGCAGACTGGATGCTGTTGCTGAAAACCCTCTCAAAAGCTGTTGGGTGTCACAGTTTTACCCAACAGACAGCCAGACGTTACAGCTGCTTCCACAGATCCCTAAGTATTCAGCGGTGACTCTGCCAGATGCTTTCTGCCCTTATCCTGACTCAGCTCTGCTGGCTGCCTTGTTGGCAGCAGATGTTCCATGCACAGTGGCCTGGGACCATTAACAGTGATTTTGTGTGGAATAGTGGAGAACACGATGCGCTCTGGCTGCTGAAGCGATGTTTCACCCTGCATGGCCTCTACTTATGGATGTAGCCGTCCTTCGTTCAGCCACCTTCTCCCTTCCCCTTGCTTCTGGAGCTTGCTGGCAGCAGAAGAGGCTTTTACATGATGCTGCTGTGACTGTGGGTAACCCCTCGTGCTCTCTTTTTCCTAGTTACCTGTCTGAGGAAGACGTCTTGGATCGAGCAAACCCTTTTGTGCAGCTTGTAAGTGGGGTGGTTTGGCTCCTAAGAAATGGAGAAGTGTACGTCAGTCAGAGTCAAATGGCTGAGTGTGGTGACGTTCAAACCACAGGTAAATATCTTAAAGCCCAGCTTCAGCCTGGGCCTAGATTGTCCTTCTGATGGGGCTGCTGGAAGGTGGGGGTAGCAGTGGTAACTAGGTTGTCTGGTTGCTTAAGAGGTCCAAATTTCTTCTGTACTACTTTATCCCGAGTCTGCAGCAAGTGCAGTACGTGAAATAGGCTTCCTGCAAGGTGAAGCTGCATTCACCTATTCAGGGTGGTTCAACAAAATTTGCTGAGGACTACCAATAGTAGTGGCATTACTGGTATTAGTACTTATCTGTATAAACTCAAAGCAGGTTCCTCTTACAGGAGTTTAAAAGTGAGGGCTTCTGAATCCTCTTTTTTGTCCCTCTTTTTTGTGTCAGGCAAAAACTTATTAAGTGCGCTTCTGGAAACGTTACTCCTAGATGAGTCTGGATGGACAGGAGGAACCTGGGCTCTGTTCTCGTGTTTCAGTTTTGATGAGCTACTTGCTGAGAGCTGTTTTGTAGACAGCTGTCTCTATAAACAGCCGATTCTGTCACCCAGCTGGTGTGTGAATTGTTCCCTCTCCTGCACAGGAACCTTCGACAGGTTCATCAACGTGATCTCGGCCAGGACTGCAGTTGGACACGACAGCCAGGGGCAGCTGGTCTTGGTTCATGTGGATGGACAGACAGAATCCAGAGGGTAAGGCCAGGCTTGTGGTAAGGCCGTGGGGCAGGGGCAAGATCGATCTTTAAATTCATCACTAGGGTTGGAGGGACTTTGTGGCTGCCAGTGATATGTTTCGAGGCAGGGACTTGCGGAACTCAGGGGGCTGGTTGAAGACACCACTGTTTGGTGTCTTTCTGGTGGAGCTGGGAGAGGCTAAGGCTGGCTCCAGGCAGGAAGCCAGCATGCCCAGGCTGGGAGAGCTTCCCCTCCACTGCAGGGATGCCCCAAACTGCCAGTGCAGCAGTTTCATTGAAGTCAAACAGCATGAATGAGTGACAAACAACTGTTTGCTTCTGCAGGGTCAACCTGTGGGAAATGGCGGAATTCCTGAAGCAGCAGGGACTCATCAATGCTATCAACCTGGATGGTGGAGGGTCCGCAACGCTGGTCTTGAATGGGACCCTCGCAAGCTACCCATCTGAGCACTGGTAGGTGCTGATGGCACGTGCCCGGGGCTGCACAAATAACCAGTGTACATAGCTCAGTCCTACCCTTCTGCTCTACAGAGGACTCGGTCTGCATTGCTGGGAGATCACCACGGAAAGGCAAAGGACAGGCTTTGTGTGTGAGAGAGAGTGACTCTAAAATTTAAAGCGATTTAGTGACTACAATTTTTTGCTACTTGATCATCCAGGATTAAACTTTAGCTGTTTTCAGACATGCAGCAAAGCTGATCAACATGGCCAAGCGGAATCAGATAAGGAGACAGTTCTAAAACCAAGGGATTCAGAGCTGCACGTTCACAGGAATTAGCAGAGATCTGTCAACAGCTTTTTCTTAGAGAAGAGAAACGCTGACTTGGAGACCCTCTCCTGCCTCACATGAGGGAACCTAAAGAATCTTTCACTTTAAATGTAACTTTTTAGTCATTTCTGACTATAAAAATGGAGGGATTTAAAATTCAGTTTGCACTCTGACAGTGTAAAGCTAAGTGTTGCTATAACTGCAATGACATCACATATTGGAGCAGATAATATTCCAGAAAAGGTGCGTTGAATGCCAGAGTCAGGGAATGCTCAAAAGGAGGCTTTGCATGTTGCTTTCTATAATTCCACATTTGAAATGACTCCTATCCAACATGAGTTAACACTGAGGAAAAACATTGACTCAAATCTAGTTTTATGTTTATATTTTCCAGTTATTAATGTCCTTGTTTGCCACTGTGAACCAGGATGAAAATTTGTGGATTATCTCAACTGGTTTCCCATAGGGCTGGGAGCAGTGCAGTGCTCGTGTGCCTTATGGGGCCTATCTTCTGCCCCCAGTGCCTTTGACAGCATGTGGCGTTGCCCTCGGAGCATCTCAACCATCATGTGTGTCCATGAGCTTGCCTGCGAACCTGCAGACTGCAGCGGCCACGGGGACTGTGTGGGAGGGCAGTGCCACTGCACGGGGGGCTTCTGGAAAGGGCCAGCCTGTGACATCTTGGACTGTGGCCCTTCCAACTGCAGCCTGCATGGCATCTGTACTGAGTGTAAGTCACTGGCAAAGCACAAAGGCTTCTGACACAGAGGTACCAGTGGGTACCCAGGGGTAACTCTAGGGGAGGGATGGCCCTGGGCAGCCTATACATAGGGAATCATAAATTGTTTTGGTCAGAAAAGACTTTTGAGATCATCCAAGTCCAGCAGTTAACCCAGTACTGCCAGGTCACCACTAAACCATGTCCCTCAGCACCTCATCTCCATGGCTTTGAAACCCCTCCAGGGATGGGGACTCCACCACTGCTCTGGCCATCCTGGGCCAGCCCTTGACAACCTTTGCAGGGAAGAAATTGTTCCTCATGTCCAACCGAAACCTTACCTGGCACAACTTGAGGCTGTTCCGTCTTGTCCTATCACTTGTTCCTTGGGAGAAGAGACCAACCCCCACCTGGCTCCAACCTCCTTTCAGGGAGTTGTCAAGAGCAAGAAGGTCTCCCTTGAGCCTCCTTTTTTTCAGGCTCAACAAGCGCAGCCACTCCTCACAAGACTTGTGCTCTAGACCCTTCCCCAGCTTTGTTGCCCTTCTCTGGACACACTCCAGCCCCTCCATGTCCTTGGAGTGAGGGGCCCAAAACTGAACCCAGGATTCGAGGTGCAGCCTCCCCAGTGCAAAGTCCAGGGGGACAGCCCCTGCCCTAGTCCTGCTGGCCACACTGGTGCTGATCCAAGCCAGGATGCTGGTGGCCGCCTTGGTTACCTGGGCACACGCTGGCTCATCTTCAGCTGCCAGTCAACCAACACTCCCAGGTCCTTTTCCACCTGGCAAAATCTCACTTACCTGCCTGCGAGGCACCATGGAGGGGCCTCAGCACATCTCTGTCTGCAGTCTTGGCTACTCTATAGGGTCCTTTCCCACTCTGGTGTGACAGAACATAGCTTGCGTGAACTGGCACCAACAGCAGCTGCTTCCTTTGCAGAGAGCAGCACTCTGGAGAGGCTTCCCAGCAGCCCTGGGAGCCCAGCCTTTGATGGGTGCTGATTGCCTGGCCAGCCCATGCCCTGACTCGCCAGGTGGTGCTGTGTGCCTCCCCCCTTGTCTTACCTTCTGGCAGTGTGGAGCTGCTCCTCCCCCTTTCCTCCAGCATCTGAAGCAACAGTAGAGACAGTCAGAACATGGACCTTTTGGAGAAGAGCTAGGCTGGGACTCAGATGTGGAAAGTGGACCTGTAATAGGACATGACTTCAAACTCTGTGTCTCAGTTTCCCTTTCTCCCCCCTGGGGCTGTGCTCCTTGGTTTGTAAATTCTTTGATGAGAAGCTGAGCTCTGTCCCCTCCCCTGTTAGTCCTTCTTCATGCTCCTGCTTCATAATTTTCACACATTGCTCCTCTTCCATAAACTGTTGAATCTGGGGCCTGCTGTAACATCCCCCTCAGTTTCTGCTCTCTGTGCCTGCCCCGTGCTCATCTCTGGTCTTTATGCTGCCTCCCTGACTTGACCCACAGCCATGTTTGCACCCATGCAGTGATGGGGCAGAGCTCAGGGGGTGCAGGTGCTGCTAATAGTTGATGCCGAGTTAATCTCTGGAACCCCAGGAGGTTCTGCTGTTCTGCAGAGGTAGCTGAACCTCACCTGTGTATGACTTCAGGAGTCCTCTTCTGGGGGTTCCCTGGTAGGGAGAGTTAAAGGGCACCCCAAGCAGCAGAGGCTCCTTATTTTGAGTTCCTGCTGTTCCTAAGTCTTTTCTCATTGTTGTTAATGCGTGTTTTTGTGTTTGCACAGCTGGATGCCTGTGTGATGCTGGATGGATGGGCAGTGACTGCAGTGAAGGTAACACTGACTTCCCCTCCACACCCTCCTTCACAGCCAGCGAGAGGACAGTGTGACCACATCCAAGCTGCTCCCTGCCCACACTGGTGGGTGGCTGCTCAGGAGGGAGGAGCGAAGGGAAAGGCTACACACTGGGCTTTGTTTTTTGCCGGTGTGAGTTTAATTGTAGCCCAAGCATCTTAAGATGGGCTTGGAGTGAAGCACTTGAAGCCATTGCTCCTTGTTTGAGGCACAGGCTCAGCTTCTGTTCTCTGAGCAGCCGTCAACATCCCATGACTGCTCTGTGGGTGGAAGCGTGGGGTGGGATTCCTTGCCTTTGCAGTGAGGGGTCTGATGGGGTCCCTGCTTGTCTCCTGTAGCTTGTGCCAGCGGCTTCTACGGGGATGCTTGTGCCCAGAAATGCCAGTGCCAGAACGGCGGCTTGTGTGACCCTATGCATGGAGCCTGTTCCTGTCCAGCTGGGTACTATGGCACCAGCTGCGAGCATGGTAAGAACTGCTCTGAACAGCAGCTTGGGCTGGGGAGAGAATTTTGTGTCACATCAGAGCCACCTCTTGCAGATGAAGCAAGCATGAGGGCTGCTGGGCAGGCTTCAGCCTCAGCTTCACAGCTGGAGCATAACCTGCCAGCTTTTAGAGCTTTGCTGTCCTACCCAAACTGGCTAAAACAAAAAGGAGGGAGCAGACAGGAAAGAGGAGTTTGCATAGACTCATAGGACGGTTTGGGTTGGAAGGGACCTTAAAGATCATCTAGTTCTACCCCCTTGCCATGGGCAGGACCAGTTATCTCACAGCTTGGTGCTTGCAAGGTGGGTGGGCAGAAGAGCTTCATCAAGGTGCAGGAAACCTGAGGCCCTCACTACTTGGACAATGGCAGACCTCTTTGTACTCAATTCCCTAGAGTGCCCCATGGGCTGGTTTGGGCCAAACTGCCAGAAGCAATGTGCCTGTGAACACATGTGTCCCTGCGAGCGGCAGACAGGCAGCTGCAGTGTCACCTATGAGTGGGCAACACAAGACCAGTTAAACAAAGGTACCTCTGCTTACAACTGCTGGGTTTTTTTAAAAAAATAGAAGCTGGAGGCACAGCTTTAGTGCATAATGTTCCGTTTGCTCAGTTACCAGGTCTGGCTGGCTGTCGTCTTACCTCAGCTGGCTCTTTTTTAGTGGAATTTTGCTAAAAAATGCCCCCAACGCTACCTTTCATTCCTCTATTCTTTGTTTTCCAGCTGGGCAATGTTTGACTTCCCAGGATAAGGGAAGGAGCAAAGACAAGTTCTCTCTGTCAGAGTAAGTGTGTAATACTCGCCATATACATGCAGTACCATTTATGTGTAGTCCTCACCGTATACATGTATATGTACACACTGAGTCCATGCCGTCAGCCACTCGCTGCAAGATGGAGCCATTCACCCCTCCTCCTGGGTGCTAGGACTACGTCAGTGATACTGAGAGTCCCACTGCTTCATCGCCCAAAGCAGCTGTTTTCTGACTTCATTTGCATCATCTCCAGCTCATGATGAGGAGGCTGAGGACAGGGAAGGCACTAAAAACATCATGGCGAGACAAGCACTGAAGTCCCATCCATGACAGTGCACACTCTGAGCCTGACGCTCTGCAGCTTACCATAGTTGCTAAGCTGTGTATGCAACATACAGACCATGACAGGGCTGACCCCAGAGCACAGCTTCGGTTATTTTGGTGAAGGTACAGTCACTCTGCAGCCACAGCTGGTCACTGGTGAACTGGGTGGAGAGATTGCTTTAGCTGCTAGAGCAACCTTTCAAAGGCCTTCACAGAGCATGTTCTCACCTGCCTGAGAGCAGAACCAGAAGCTTGCGATGCCAGAAGGGAGTAAATCCTTGAGAAACCATTTCATCTCAGTGCAGGAGAGCTCCAACATGGACCTGTTGGAGTGGGACCAGAAGGCGCCACAGCAATGATGTAAGGGTGGAACCCCTCTGCTGTGAGGCCAGGCTGAGAGAGTTGGGCTTGTTCAGCCTGGAGAAGAGAAGGCTCCAGGGAGACCTTCTTGTGGCCTTTCAGGACTTAAAGGGGCCTGTCAGAAAGATGGGGAGGGTCTTTTTAGCAGGGCCTGTTGTGACAGGACAAGGGGTGGTGGTTTTAAACTAAAAGAGGGAGATTTAGACTAGAGAGAAGGAAGAAATGTTTGATGCTGAGGGTGGTGAGACTCTGGCCCAGGATGCCCAGAGAGGTGGTCAATGCCCCACCCCTGACACCATCCCAGGTGAGGTTGGACAGGGCTCTGAGCAACCTGCTCTAGTTGCAGATGTCCCTTCCAACCCAAACCAGTCTGTGACTCTGATTTGCATACTGGGAACACATGGAAGCAGGTCAAGAGAAATTTCTTATGTGGATTTTTTTTCTGTCTGACAGGGAAACCTGGATGGCCGTGACCTCTGGCTTAGTTCTGCTGCTGGTGATGAGTGTCATAGGTAACATAGGCCTTCTTCTGAAGGCCAGGTCAGAGAGGCACCGTGAGAGTGGTGACTATCTCTACCATCCACTGCGGGAGCTGAACGGAGAAGCCAGTCACACCTCCACATCTGCTGCCTGTGAGTCAGAAGATACTCAGGACCAAAGTCAGGCCCTCCTTCAGAGTCCCGGCTGAGAAGAGAGGAGTTTACTCTGCACCTTGTCCTGCCACTCAGCACCGTTACACACCTGGAGAGTAAAACCACCAACTAACCCACATCCAGGGAGCTCCCCTGCTTCTGGCCCAGCCCTGCCAGAACACAGCTGGCTTCCCTGCCTCCCTCTGCACCTCTGGCCAGAGCAAACAGCACAGCCTGATGAGCTGCCGTGAGAGGAGGCCAGGAAAAGACATGGGGCCAGCTCCACACAGCACAGGGGAAAGGGAATTCTACGGCTGCAGAAGGGAAGGTGCTGGCTCCCTCAATACTTGAGGGAAAGGGGAGAGGAATGTGAGCCACAGGCACCCCAGAAAGGTCCCTTGAGCAGCATAGAGGTGTTTTTAAGATGCAAGAGAAATTGCCTGTAGCATAAAACTAGGCTTACGGAAGCTGGCTAAAGGATGGTGTAGTCTCTGTCTGCCCTTCCCTGGTAAGCTCAGACTTGTATCAGAAAACTGGAAAGAGTTGTTTTAAAATACTAAAGCAGGCCAGCACACACCAGACCTGCAGCGTTCCTCCTCTGGGCTGCAGTGGTGGCTCCAAGGCTGACACATGGCTGTGGGTTCCCTGCACCTGACTTTCCTCGGTGCTGACAGCAGGGCCAGGGTGTTTTCTTACCCAGTCCTTAGTCCCAGAAGTAGTCGTAAGAGGTGTGTGAGGAGCACTGCAGTTTTGGTACATTCCTACAATGACATAAGAAGCCTTTTGAGTTAAATTCCACACCCATTCTCCACTGTGTGGTGGCTGCTGAAGGCCTGCTGGAGCTGCCCTACCGTCATAGAGAACCCCACCAGTTAGCACCTCAGGCAAACCAAGATTTTGAACATTTTAGCTGGAGATTGGACAGTTTACTAGAATACATCCTTGCACAAGGCATTGAAAAAAAAAGCTTACTTGAGTTTGCTTCCACAGGAGGGAAAACTGGCCTTTAATGTGCTGCAAAGGGGGGGGGGGATTAGAGCCCGTCTGAGCCTTGAGATTAACATTTTTACACCCTCCCTTTTTATCTCTCCAAGTAAAGGATTTAATTTTTATGCCTCTGTTGGCATCAAATCAACATGTAAGCAAAGATTCTATTTTTCTATTATTTACAGACTCTTTGAAACTTGAATAAAGTCTATTGGTGATAACTGCCTGAAACTCAAAATTCATCTCGGCTGCAGGAGACATGATCCTTTCCCTGCTCATTTCTGATGGCCATTCAGACCCAAGGTGCCCTTTTTATTTTAAATACCCTGCTCTGTGATGTGAGAACAAACAACGCTGGTTCTACAGGAAAAAAACAAGCATTTTAGTTAAAAAGTGGGAAGAACTGACTATAAGCAAGCCTTTCACTGAGTAAAGACAGCAGCACATGCTTAGATGTTCCGAATTTACCACAATTTGAACAGTTGCATCAAACAATGAGACACATTCCTTAAAACTTTTATTTCCAACAGACAGAATCTGACCAGAACCTACAACTATTGTAACTAAGTATGGCTGTTGTTGAGTGACACGTTACAACGTGCCACATGTTTTCACTAGCGTGCTCTTAAATGTTTGGGGGGGTTTTGGCTGAGAAAAAACAGGGTTTTTTGTGTATTAAAATGATGATGGCTGCAAGAAAGAGAAAGAAAGTGCTTGGTGAAAAAAATTAATGCCCAGTTAACAGCTTGGAAGCGGATGGTGATGACATTAAAAGCCAATGTGCATCACACGATCCAAATTTAACCTTCCAAGAGAGAAATAATCAGGTGTAGGGATCGTCACAAGCATATTGGAAGAATATTAAAGCTAAAAGCATGCAAGAATCTGTTACAAACACACATCAATTTTAAGCCTTAAGAGTCTGAGAGCCCTGTTTCTTGCATTATTTAGCTCACAGAATTAGCTTTTAAGGTATTAAAGAAGTGCAAGCTAGAAAAATGCATTTGGAAACACAGGATTCCTTGGCTCTGGCAGGGCTGCCCTTGGCTGCTGCCTCAGCACATTGCAGCTTCATGCTCAAGCCAAGAGCAGTTGGGCTCACCACTTCCCACTGGGAATTCTGAGTTTGAGATGACTGGCTCGTGACATTTTCAAAGTCTTTTGATGAATAAACCAAATTGGGATTATAAATTCTTATTAAAAGTTGTGTTTATCCTTTTTACTGAAAGGGAATGGAACCAACCCAACCAATCATAAGACTGGAGTGAACGTGGCTGCACCAAACCCTGCAGCAAACCCGCCATGCAGCCAGAGTCATTTGGAATTCCCTCCCGACATAACAATCGGGATCACTCTTCCCACAACAAGTACACAGGAGGTTGAGAAATAACCAGGACATGCCCTCAAAGCCTGCTCTGCATTAGGTGCTGCTTGACATCTTAACCCTCAGCACCTTCTGGGCTGAACCCCAGCAGCCTCCCTCAAGGCTAAACTGCTCAGGGGGGAAAAAAAAAAAAAAAGTCCTTTTAAAACTAAAAAAGCAAAACATATATCCAAAATGCCCAGTTACTGCATCTCAATCTAGTCCAATATCCATTTCCCACTGGTGACATGCTCCATGTTTGCCATTCCCAGTCCTACTGGGCCAGAAGCCAGTAAATAGTGGGATAAGGCAAACCAGCAGAAATTGCCAAGAATAAAATATGGCCATTTGTGAAACCTTAACTTTCAACAACAGCACAACATGTTGTCCCTACAGCATCACACCCTTCCTCTGGAGATGTCCTATCGCACATGACAACAGCTCTGAGGTAGGTATCATGCTCTGCATATGGAATATCTGAAGGAAGGTAAAGCCCCAGTTTACTGAGGAACAATTTTTAACTACCCAGCAAGTTACCTGAGCGCAGCCCAAGCTCTGGAGCAGCTGCCAGATGGATACTGCCAGGGAGCAGTGGGACTTGGCTGCATCACCAGCTCAGCACCTGGAGCTGGAGTCCACTTTACAAGGTTCTGCCTTAAGAGATCTGAGAGATGAGTGGCTCCCAGTGTGCCACAATCCCCAGCTCCTCTCAGGCTTAACTCACAGGAGGTTGCTGTGAAGAAAAAACATTTTATTTTCTAAAGTGCACTGATGGCATTTTAGGAGGGAGAGAAGGTGTTTTAGAACAATTCTGCTTCTCTTGTATCTGCAGTTCACAAAGTCAGGTTTAAAAAGCACAGTGCAGCATCAGCCACAGCATCTGGGCTGTTGCTCCTTTTCTCCTGTTAACATTCAAGAAAAAGATAGAAAAAAATCTATATTGTCTTATTTAAATTGGGAGGCTGGAATAACCCTGGTGGTTTTGCTTAAATTGACAAAGGGCTTTCCAAACAGTCATGCACAGCCATCTCCGGTTGGGCTGGAGAGCAGCACTGCTGAGGAACGGGAGGAAAAAAAAACATGGTCCTGATGTCCCTGGAACTGGAAGGAGCCTCCATGGGACCAGCCCTTCAGCTCCTCTTCCTGGCTTACCTGCCGGGGGTTGCCAAGGTCCAGGCACCTCACTGACAGGAGTTAAATCACCCCAAACTCTCATTGGTGGGAGGAGAATGGCACATGCCACTTCTTAAAATAAAAAAAATTAAAATCCAGCTCAATGGAATAAATCCTCAACCAGAGCACACCAAGGGAAACACAGGAAGCAGGAATGTTGCCACCATGGGATGTGACCAGCCACATACGAATCACAAAACAGTTTGAGTTGGATCATCCAGTTCCAAACCCCCTGCCATGGGCAGGGACACCTCCCACTAGACAAGGTTGCTCAAAGCCCCATCTAACCTGGCCTTGAACACATTCAGTGATGGACCATCCACAACCCCCCTGGACAACCTGCGCCAGGGTCTCACCACCCTCAGAGTGAAGAGCTTCTTCCTTACATCTAATCCAAATCTCCCCTCTTCCAGTTTGAGCCCATTACTCCAGTCTGATCACTACAAGCCCTTGTAAAAAGTCTGTCCCTAGCTTTCCTCTCGGCCCCCTTCAGATACTGAAAGGCCACAAGAAGGTCTTCCCAGAGCCTTCTCTTCTCCAGGCTGAACAACTCCAACTCTCTCAGCCTGGCCTTATAGGAAAGATGTTCCAGTCCACAAGGAATCAAGCCACAGGAAGCTGACATCCTGAAGCAGCATGGGGAGGACGAGGCTGGGTTTGCTCCTGGTGCTTTGGAATCAGCTTGAAACTATTTCCAGCATCGGAATTAATGATGAGTAAAGGATTTTATGTGAGAGATATGCACATTCACATTTAATTCCAGAACTCTTGATTTTCCAGAGACAAGCTAGTACTCTCCATCAGACTCCAGTTATGCAGAAATGCCAGAGACAGAAGTTTCATTCACCTGGGAGAAATGGTGAAGTCCACAGAACTGGGGAACTCTCTGAAATCAGAGCTTTCCCAGGGCCCTCATAACTCTCTGCCACATTTCATAGTGAGAGATGCAAAATGGAAGAGTAATTTCCTTGCTACATCCTTTAAAAAACCCAAGCAACTTAAACACATCGAGTTCTTCATCTCCCATTGTTACAAATATTGGGGCTTTTTTCTTCTTTGTCAACACTTGGTGCTTCAAAACCAGTAATTAAAAAGCAGGTTTAGAGGGAAGCTCTTTGTATGTATGTTGTTCTTAGCTGCAAAGATTCCATCAACCTTAATAAAAGCTTGGTGAGAGGGAAAGAAGCCCCAAGCCTCCACATGGCTGTCGGTCCAGGGGTTGCTGTGCTGGAGTAACCCCCTGCCACCACTACCGTGCTTCTCCTGCCCCACACCAGAACTGTGCATGCTGTTCTCAGCTGGGGAACTGGAAATCCATTCAATTTGAGATCACTCAGCCAGGATGACCTGGCCCACCACAGGGGCAGCTTCCTCCCCATCCTTCTACAGGCAGCAGATCTGCACAGGGGTATCCTCCAGCTCGGGGGAGCTGGAGCCAAAAGCAGATATCTGTCCACATCACAAGTTCTGCATATTGGCCAGATGCAAATACTGCCCAAGGGCAATGAGTATTTGATGCCTACTCTCATTTGGTTGTCACCTAGACTAGAAGACTTTCACAAAACCACAGAATTATTGAGGCTGGAATAGATCTCCGAGATCATCAAGTCCAGCCTATGACCTAACATCACAACATCAGTTAGACCATGTCACTAAGTGCCACATCCAATCTTTCCTTAAACACCTACAGGGACAGCAACACCATCACCTCCCTGGGCAGTGCATTCCAGTGTCTAATCACCCTTTCTGTGAGGAAGTGCTTCCTAATATCCAACCTAAACCTCCCCTGGCGCAGCTTCAGGCCTTGCCCTCTTGTCCTGTCACTAGTTGCCTGGGAGAAGAGCCTGACCCCCTCCTGACTACAACTTCCTTTCAGATAGTTGTAGAGTGATGAGGTCCCCTCGAGTGTTCTCTTCTCCAGGCTGAANAACACCATCACCTCCCTGGGCAGTGCATTCCAGTGTCTAATCACCCTTTCTGTGAGGAAGTGCTTCCTAATATCCAACCTAAACCTCCCCTGGCGCAGCTTCAGGCCTTGCCCTCTTGTCCTGTCACTAGTTGCCTGGGAGAAGAGCCTGACCCCCTCCTGACTACAACTTCCTTTCAGATAGTTGTAGAGTGATGAGGTCCCCTCGAGTGTTCTCTTCTCCAGGCTGAACAACCCCAGCTCCCTCAGCCTCTCCTTATAAGACTTTCCCTCCAGTCCCTTCAGCAGTCTCGTTGCTCTCCTCTGGACCTGCTCCAGCACCTTTCTTGAAGGGCCCAGAACTGCACACAGTACTTGAGGCGAGGCCTCACCAGTGCTGAGTACAGGGGGAGAATTACATCCCTAGTCCTGCTGGCCACACTATTCCTGATACAAGCCAAGATGTCATTGGCCTTCCATGCCACCTGGGCACACTGCTGGCTCACGTTCAGCTGGTTGTCAACCAGTACTCCCAGGTCCCTCCCTGCCAGGCTGCTCTCCAGCCACTCACCCCCCAGTCTGTAACACTGCATGGACCCTGCACTTGGCCTTGTTGAACCTCATACCATTGGCATCAGCCCATCGACCCAGCCTGTCCAGGTCCCTCTGCAGCATCTTCCTACCCTCCAGCAGATCGACACTCCCCCCCAACTTGGTGTCATCCACAAATTTACTAACAGTAGACTCGATCCCCTCATCCAGGTCATCAATAAAGATGTTGAATAGAACTGGGCCCAGTACTGATCCCTGAGGGACACCACTGGTCACTGGACACCAACTGGATGTGGCGCCATTCACAACCACTCTCTGTGCCTGGTCATTCAGCCAGTTTTTAACCCAGCGAAGGGTACACCTGTCCAAGCTATGGGCTGCCAGCTTTTCCAGAAGGATGCTGTGGGAGACTGTGTCAAAGGCTTTGCTGAAGTCTAGGTAGACCACATCCACAGCCTTCCCCTCATCTACCAGGCGGTTCACCCAGTCATAGAATGAGATCAGAATGGTTAGGCAGGACCTTCCTTTCCTAAACCCATGTTGGCTGGGCCTAAACCCCTGGTTGTCTTGTACATGCTGCTTGATGGCACTCAGGATGATCTGCTCCATAACCTTGCCAGGCACTGAGGCCAGGCTGACAGGCCTATAGTTTTCTGGATCCTCCTTCCGGCCCTTCTTGTGGATAGGCGTCACATTGGCCAACCTCCAGTCNTGTGAACACTAGGTCTAGCAGGGCACTACCCCTGGTAGGCTCACTTACCAGCTGCAACAGGAAGTTGTCATCCACACATTCCAGAAACCTCCTGGAATGCCCCCTTTCTGCTGTGTTGTACTTCCAGCAGACATCTGGTAAGTTGAAGTCCCCCGTGAGAGTAAGGGCTAGTGAACGCAAGACATCTCCAAGTTGTTGAAAGAATGGTTCATCAGTGTCTTTAGCCTGGTTGGGTGGTCTGTAGCAGACTCCCACCAGGATATCAGCCTCATTGGCCTTCCCCTTTATCCTTATCCATAGACATTCCACCTTGGTGTGTCTAATATTGAATTTGAGAGAGTCAAAGCACTTTTAACATATAACGCTACCCCTCCACCTCTCTTTCCTTGTCTATCCCTTCTAAAGAGCCTTTAGCCATCCATTGCAGCACTCCAACCATGTGAATCAGCCCACCACTTTTCCGTGATGGCAATTATATCATGGTTTCCCTGGTGCACAATAGCTTCCAACTCCTGTTTATTGCCCATGCTATGGGCATTGGCATACACGCACTTGATCTGAGGTATGGATATCGCCTCCAACACTGGTATGTCCCCCCAAGGCTTAACCCTAGCAGTCCTGGGTTTGTTCCCCTCCCTCTTTGATTCTAGTTTAAAGTCCTCTCAATGAGGGCCACTAAATCCTGTGAGGAGATTATTTTCCCATGCTTAGATAGGTGTACCCCATCTCCTGCCAGCAGGCTCGGCATTGTATATACTGAGCCATGGTCAAAGAACCCAAAGATCTGTCGGTGGCACCAACCCTGGAGCCAGGTATTAATCTCTGAGATTCTTCAGTTTCTTCCCTCATCATTTCATGTGCCTGTCAGGATGGAAAAGAAGATTACTTGGTCTCCCGAGTCCAAGATTAGTCTCCCCAATGCCCTAAAATCATTCTTGATTCCCCTCAGACTTTTTGTAGCGATTTCCTCACTACCCACCTGAAAGACCAGTAATAGGTAGTAATCAGAGGGGCGTACCAGATTAGAGATCTTTGTAAAATCTCTTACCCGGGCCCCAGAGAGACAACATACTTCCTTGTGGGTTGGGTCTGGCCGGCAGATAGGGCCCTCCGTTCCTCTGAGGAGGGAGTCACTGATGACAACTACTTATTTTCTCAACAGAAGTGGTTGTCATACGAGTAGGCCGTCTTGCCTTGGGCCACTTCTCCAACCCAGACAGACTATCATCTATGTCATCATTAGCTCGCCCCTCCACCTCCACAGCCTCATACCTATTCCTGTAAATGTATCTGAGTGGGGGGTATAGGAAGGAAAGGGGGGTGCCTGTGACCACAAGCAGGAACCTGCTTCCACCTTCCCTCATCTTGTTTGTTATTGTTAGCCTGGTGGCAGGAGGGCAGAGGACTCTTTTTTACTTCATGTGTCTCCTGGTGTACCTGCCTCAGGGATCGTAGAGTAAGACTCCACTAATCTATCTCCTCCTCAGAGTCTCTTGATACTTCTTAACCTCTCAATGTCATCTTGTAGCTGAGCCACCATGCAAAGCAGGTCATCTACTTGGTCACACTGTTGTCACACATTGTTGTTAATGCTATTATCTAGTATTGGAGATAGGCTGTGGCATTCCCTGCAGCCAAAGACCTGGACAGCTGCATGCCTCCATGGCAGCGTTTTCTGGATTGCTGCATCCTTTTTAGAAGAGGTTACCACTTTTGCCCGGGTGGATACCATCTCTACCTGTTCGCCCACTCCTGTTTGCAAAAAACAAACAAACAACAAAACAACGAACCAACCCACATCAACTGTCGCACACAGCCAGGTGTCTCACCACGCCCCATCCTTCGACCTTGCTCGGTGCGCAGGGATCGCGACACAGGCAAGTTGCTTTCTCGACTCCAAAAAGCCCCAAAAAAGAGCAACTTGCCGGCCCTTTTCACCCCAGGCAACGTCCACTCGCAGCTGGTTTACACTCCCTGAGGGCTTCTTTTAAGAGGGGAAGGGTGTGGGCACCGTGAGCTACCGCTGGCGTATTCAGCCTCGTTCAGATCAGGCGCCGGGGGTGTTGGCTCCGCCCTCCGCCCACACCGCTTCAGCAGCCTGCCCACCAGCTGCCAGCCCCTTAGAGCCGGCTGGCTGCCTTCTTGCCTTCAAAAAGATTCAAAAAGTCCCCAAACAGAGCTCCTTGCCGGTCCCTTTTGCCGCGATTTCTCTCCCCAGTGCGGACTTACCTACACCTGAGCTGGTGTCCTCGGCTCGGAGCTACCCTCGTGGCGTTGCTACCCAAAGTGGTAAATGGATCACAAGCACCTTTGCTACACATCTACCTCTGCAATAATCGGGGGAGATTATGGACAAACATGGTATTTTTTTAGAGTATCATGAAGACACACTATCTTCTTACAACTCCTGAGCCAGCCCTTGCTTCACAAGCCTAAGAAACATCCCTCTGGAGCCCAAAGAGACCTTGCTGGCCCCTGACCTCACCGCTCAGGAGATGATGACACGCAGCCCTTACCCCAAACGTTATGGATAGTGCAGCCCTTGACACAGGAACGTCCAGCGATTACGAAGATTAGAACCCAAGTTGAAAGGTTTCTTGGGATTGAAGACAATCACTTATTCCTTTCTAAAACAAAGTCTGTCCCATTAAAAAGGTGACTGGATTTAATAAATAGTAATTTCTGAAATTATAAATACTTAAAAATAATAAATACCGTTCCGGTAAGTGCTTAAATACATACATGCCTTTTTTGTTATTAAAGTTTTCAAGTTAGCTCATGTTTTAAAGAAGCAAGTTCTATAATACTGCCATAAAGTATTGTGCCTTCAGGAAATAAAATATTGCTTTTTTAGCCCTTGATAATCGGATTTAGTTCCCATCCCCTGTGATGAGGTGGGTCAGATCTACCCATTATTGCTTGTAAACCTGAGGAAAGAGGAACAATAGTGGATCTTTAAGAAAGCTGCTGTTCACTGGAGGCAGCTTCTCTGCCTGCGCTTTCCAGAAAACCATTTGGACTTTTATGCCTCGGTGGATTAAAAAAAATCCAACACGTTTCCTTAGAGTGTCCCATCAGATCAGAAGAGGTTTTAGTTTGGACCTGGAAGTGATTCCTGAAACACCCCGTCTGTATAAAGGGATTTACAGTTGGCTTCAAGTCCCTGCACCCAAAATGCCCATTGGACTTTGATGTGTAACTGGTACCCTGAGCACCCAGAAAACTAGATCAGTTTTGCTACACATGAATAATCTAGAGATCAAACAGATAAGGCAAGATCAGTCTCCTCTGCCACGCACAAGGAAAGGACTGATCAGAAAGAGCCCTTTGGAGTTGAGCAATACGTGGATCCATGCAAGCTGACATCCAAATCCACAGTTCGTGAGAAAAGCTAATGAGAAGTAGGCATCTGAGGGAAAATCTCTAAATCTGCCATTTGAATCCTAAGTGTTGATGTTTAAAGTAGCTCCCAGAAGCCTCTGTGTCCAAATGGCTGCTACCTGTGGTCACACCAACAACTGCCTCGAGGCTCGGCTGCTGGAAGCTCTTTGGTTTGGTGCACAGAGCAGTTCAGGGAGGCCAGGAACACCCCTGTGATTTCTCCTCACTGCTGTAGCCTTGGCCCTGCTATCTAGAAAGGTGAGAGCTGCTCTGGGACTGGATGGAAGATGTCGTGGCTCCACTCAGTTGGGAAAAGCCGCTGTTGCAAGATTCCAGGCTTGACATGGATCCCCTGGGATGGGACAAAGCAGAGGCATTTGTTAGGAAAGCAACTATTAGTGAACAACTCTCTACATCTGACACATTGACTTACACCACAGTAAAAGTATTTTAGGTTTTGTCCCATGATTTTCAACTCATTCTCCAAGAATCTCTGTGTCATGATGAAATGTTGATTTGTCAGAGATCTCTTTTCTTCCAGCTACAGAAATTATTCCATGTCTCTGGGAGCAGGACACGGCTAGGGCCTCTGTAGGGCTGCTGCATTCACTGCCCCAAGCAGGAAGGGAAACTCGAGAGCACTCCAAATGTGGCACAGCTCAGTGAACATCGCTACTAACCCCAGAACTCCAACCTGGTAAGCACCAGTTTTCCAACTTCGTCATGTCCAGCCATGGTCCCTCTGCCCAAATCAGATAGGGTTTACCATAGCTGTGGCTGCCTAAACTGTCACGTTTCATGCAGGTAGAGTAAGAAGGAGCAGGTTTGAATGAGTGAGGAATTTGCTGCTGCTCCAACTCCACAGGATCTGGCCAGGTCACATTCTCAAGGTCACCACCTGCCCATCTGTGAGTCTGTTCTATCTGACACTTCCTTCAGCTCCTAGGGAAAGGTCAAGTATTTGCGAAGAATTCAAACTACTGAGCACAAAGGGAGTCTGGGCAGGTCCTGCTAAGGTTGATGGATTCCCCTATGCAGAAAGCACTCTCCAAGTACTGACTGACATCCTTCAAGTACCAAACAAACAAGTAGGAACCACCTCAGCTGATATTTGTTAAGCTACCCAAAAAGCGACTTCTTAAAATATTGCAAGCTAAGATAAAAAGAACCAACCAACCTCCTCAGTCAAAACCCTCCCCTTTTTCAGGCAGCTGTAAGCAAGAACTGAAGCACCGCTCACTGGTGGTCACAGCCAAGAGGTGGGTCCCTTATTACCTACAGCACTAGAGGAGATTCTTTGCACAAAACACCACCAAGTTTGTGTCCACCTAACTCATCACCAATGAAACACACAAGCTGTGGAGGTCACTGGTGTCTGGGTGTTCAACTTACCCCCAAGCCCTCTTCATTGGCTTCCCTATTGCAAGTAATAGAGTAAATACCCACCGCTAGTAAATCTCCCACCTGAAGTCCTTGGATGCAAGCACCTCATAGTAGTATATGAGCTTGCACTTGTGACTGGAAACTTGCAGAGAGGCAAGAACATCATCCACCCGAGGGAGGCTAGTGCCAGAACAGGGCGGAGTGCCGTGCATTTTCCACTGGAGAATGTAAAAGCCAGGCCAGCGAGTCACATGAGATCCCTGGGAGAGAAGGATAGTGCCATCAACTGACTATTAGGGGTTTTCAGAAATAAATGGATGACTCAGTCAAAACAAACTACTGAGGTGACTACTTTGGGCAGTACACACTGGTCAATTATTTTACAGGCCTGAGCCACACCTTTGTAATGCTAGTAAAAAAAATAATGGTTATTTTCAATTAGCTTTTTCTCATGGATTATTGAAACACTTTCCAATGGTTCAGCCTAAATTCAGACTGAAAGAGAATCATAGAATCATTTGAGTTGGAAGAGACCTTCAAGATCAAGTCTAACCACTAACATAATTCTACCAAGTCTGCTGCTAAACCATGTCCCTCAGCACCACATCTCCATGGCTTCGAAACCCCTCCAGGGATGAGGACTCCACCATTGCCCTGGACAGCCTGGGCCAGCCCTTGACAACCCTTACCAGGAAGAAATTGTTCCTCATGTCCAACTTAAACCTCCCCCGGTGCAACTTGAGGCCATTTCCTCTTGTCCTGTCATTTGTTCCTTGGGAGAAGAGACCGAATCCCACCTGGGGTTCAACCTCCTTTCAGGGAGTTGTCAAGAGCAAGAAGGTCTCCCCTGAGCCTCCTTTTCTCCAGTCTCAACAACCCCAGGTCCCTCAGCCGCACCTCACCAGACTTGCGCTCTAGACCCCTCACCAGCTTCATTGCCCTTCTCTGGACATGCTCCAGCCCCTCAATGTCCTTCTTGGAGTGAGGGGCCCAAAATTGAACCCAGTTCAGAACACAGAATAGCAGCCACTTTCACAGGGAATCTGGAGAACAATGACCACAACAACTGTTTCCAAGCAGTGCATGATTTTCATGTTATCAGTTCCCTCCCCACCACCAGACCATTCTGGAGTTTGCAAGGATTGTAAGATCCACACCAGGACTCAAACACATCTGACCTGGATGCTCTCTCCTTCCCGGCAAACCAGTGGAGATTCCATACGACTGTAATCCACCCCAAGGACCCACGTCTTATCAATTAGCTGTATATTGTCTCCAGCAGCAGAGGTACTTGGTAGTGTGGCTTCTTTATGACTTGTTTCAGGAGCCCGTTTTGAGTGGAAGAGGCTGAAGACCACATCTCCCTTCAGGATGTCAAAGTCCCAGGTGATGACTGATTCCCCTTCCAGAATTTCCACAACTATCTAGGACGGGAACAGAACAAACACATTGTAAAGATCCAGGTCCTCAGGTGGCAGTCACCACATCCCTCCCCGCTCCTCAAACATGCTTTTCTCTACAATCCTTCAGTTAAGCTTCTGGTCTCAATTCCTAAGGAGGACATAGACTGGTTCCCAGTCTGCTGACACAGCACATCTGCTCAGGCATTTTCACCCCATCTCTCCTCTGTATGAGTTACTTGTAAATTATTTACTAGTTTTAGGAAGACCTCAATGGAACAGAAGTGAAGCAAAGAGCACCTTCTGGGTGGCCATACACTCCACAGAAAGTCTGGGATCATCTCTTTGTCCATGTAGTCTACCTGCTGCTTTTTAAGCAGGCCAAATCAGAGTTCCTCATCAGCAGTGAAGCCAGTGGCCAGTTTTCACACCCCAGTACTCCTCTTTTGGACATTGTTTTCTGATGACCCCAGTCAGGATGTACATACCTTCTTGTATCACCACCATCTCAGCTATGCCACTGAGAATGGAAGCTGTGCTATCAGAAAAGAAACTGAGGGAGCTTTATTTTCTCAAGGAGGAGGAAGAAACTATATCTTACAGAAGATCAGGCCATAGTAGAGAGAAGAGACACTACTCAAATTGCTGTTCCCAACTTCCACACCTCCAGCTGTTGGCTAGCATTAGCTTTCCCAAGGAAGGCATGCTGCTCCTGAACCACCTCGTGCTCACACTGTGGGGGCCCTCCATTGTTCTAGTCAGCCTTAGCAAAAGGAACATGTCCCTGAGACCAGTTCAGCACCTCCTTCAGTCTTATGGTTGTACCTCATGTGGAGCTCCTTTGAGAACGCTCGCAGAATGATAGATAGTTTCTGTCCATAACCGGATGTGATCTGAGTTCTCTGGCTCTTCTTCTGTTTGATAGAGTGACTTGGGAACAAGCCCACCTTCTGGGACAGTACACTGGAAGAGTCAGACAAACAAATATGAGGGTCCACACTAACTTAGTGATAAAATATCAAGTCATCTGTACCATGAGAACTTGCTGGCTGCAGGCACAGAGGCAGACATCTCGGCTCATAGAAGATTTCACAGTGGGACTAAGTTTACTTGAACTATAATGGTTCATCTTAGCTCCATTTAGAGAGCTGACCTCTAACCACCTTCTCCATGGCAGGACCGCCGCTTCAGGGTGACATCTCCCATGCACAACTTAACTGCACAGTGCTCAGAGTCAGGTTATCTCATCCAGAATGGAGGTTTAACCACTTTTCTGAAGAGAGTGGAAGGCCATGGTGAGGAGAAGGGAGTTGAGGGAGCTTGCATACTGCAGATTGCACCTGCAGAGCAGGGAGGAAAGCTCACCATGCAGTCTCCTCCCAGGAAGTCTGGGATCACCTCTTTGTCCACATAGTCTACCAGCCCTCCTGGCCCCTGGTAGTTATTCCCACTGTAAATGAGGAACTTCTGCCTTGTGTTCTCGTTGATAAAGGGACTGACCTGAAATAATAAGTGGACAGAAGACATCACTGTCACTGAGTTAAGTTAAAGACAATGTTTACACCACCTTCCATGGATGCTTTAGGCCTCAACAGCAGGAACACTGCCCAGCAGCAGTGCAGAGCTTCACAACTCAACTGCTTCCCCAAAGAAAGGGGTAACAAACAGCAAGTGCACTATATCATCTCACAACATTTTCTACTTCATGTAAAATAAGTTTGCAGTCACCATACCACATAAAAACCTCACAAGAAATTTAAGGGGCATGTTCTTACGCTGCCAGAACAGTCAGCAGGCACCAGGCAGAAACATATTTATTGTTCTTCTCTTCAGTGTCCTCCATCACGAGATTAAAAAATACTTATCTTCTCTCATCAACATGAAAACCCACCAAGTTTAGGCTACCACTGCTGCACAAGGATTAGCAGTTTAGGTCAGATGTCCTGTCCTGGTGGATGACAACCACTGGGAGCAGATGAGTTACAGGCATGCCATGGCTTGCTCTGTAGCAAAGCTGTGGCCTCTTCAGGAGTTCAGCCACAGGATACCTGGAAGCTTTTTCCTCCCTAACTCTAAATAAACAGAACGTACACTGACTGGGTGATTTAGCTATTGATACATGCACAAGTGCTCACAGTCCTGCAGCCCAGGTTTTACCCACCAGAGTCCAGAGCACAGGAAAAACCCTGGGTGCTCGCACTATCAACAGCCTCCCCAGGGTTTCAGGGTAGTTGTCCTCTACAACCTCAATTATCCGAAGCAGGGCCTTAACTCCAGGCCGCCAGAGATGCCGCATATTCAGCCCTTCCAAGTCCACAAGACATGTCCAAGATCTAAAACAAACATGCAGAAAAAGACCTGTCAGAGCCTTCATTGCACAGTGGTTCCTCAATTTACAATCCACAGAATATTCCAGCAACACTACAGCCTGTACAGAATCTAATGAAGTCAATCAGGGAAACCACCAGTTCCAATAGAAAGCAGATTTCTGCTCAGGCAACACAGTGCCCGAATCCAGGGAGCTTTCAGGTAGACCAAACACTCAACCCCAAAGGCAAGGACACATGCTGTCAGTGTAGAACATGGTGAAGGCATGTAGGCCTACAACCAATTCAAAATTACATTTGAAATGAAAGTGGAATCTGACAGTCAGTTTCCTGTATTAATGTAAGAATTTCACAGATCTGGATTAAAATTATCAAAATAGCAAGATTAAATTTATCTAAATGGGGATAGAAAGATGTTATGAAGGTCCAATACTTGCTCTCATGTGAGGCTGTAGAATTTATGTGTTGGAATTCACTACATCTGAGTATCCCAAGCCTGTAACAGAGAGATGCTGCTGTTTGCAGGGTTAATCCTAAAAGACATAATCCAAACCCTTCACAGAAACATTCTCCTCACCATGTTGGTTGTAAGGATACAAGAAAATTAATTATACTAACGTGATGGGGCGGCCAAAGATGTTGGTATTTTCCTCACATCTCTTCTGTCCTTCCTCATTAATTGACAGAACCTGCAACCAAGGAGTACAGACAAGGATTAGCCAGAGTATGACTGAGAGACCAGGTGACTTGCGGAAATAAACTCCACAATCAGAAAAGATTGTAAAGTAGGTATGTTTTATTCGGCACCAGGCACATGGGGCTAACGCCACCAAAAACATGTGCAAAGCTACGCAAATAATTACTTCCTTTTTATACAATCAACTAGTGCATATTCACAAGATTTCGAAACACTCCTATACGTATTCATGACCTGTCCCCGCTTCTCATGCTAATTAGGCTCCTCCCATCTGCAGCTGCTCAGTGCCTTCTGGTGGTGGTCGCAGGGGGTCGCTGGGGGGCTCAGGGATGAAGATGTGCCGTCTTCCTCACTGAACTCTCTCTGACCCCGATGTACTGCGCATGCCCGGTGTCCATTTGGTCTTGGCCCAAGACTTCTATTTAGTTCAAACCAGCCCCTTGGGGTGAGGTCCTTTGTTCTTAGGGAGTATCTCTGTAGCTTTTCTCCACTACATTCTGATAGGTAATTGCTCAAAAGCAGTAGAGCAGTAACACAAAGCAAGGGAAAATTACAAAATATACAGCACATTTGAGGTAGCTTATGCAGGAGCTATGTAGCAAATGCAGCAAACTTAATCCTATGTATCACAGGACAGCCCAGAGATCTTATTTCAAAAATGACAGACCTCAGAGTACAGCAGGTTGAGAGCTTGCAGTGTGCAAAACACAGGATAAGAGCCTACATAAAAAACCATGGCTTTCCTACTAAGAAGTTGTACTGAGCATACAAGGTACAGATACTGAAAAGCTAAGTTTAAGAGCCTCAAGATCAAATGTTATCAGCATAGCTGCCTGAAAGGGCCATGGAAAGCTTACAGCTGAACTGCAAGTTGTCAGAAAACACCCTTTGGGCCATTCACACCATTACAAGTGTTTCACTCCTGGCTCTGCAGAAGACAGAGCAGCTGTGCCACGCCAAAGTCATACGTTTGAGTTGCCAGCCACGACAATTTGTGTCAGGCAGACAGATTCTAGTTGCACTTCACTGATGCTTCTAAACCCCCCAAGGGAAACAGAGCTCCACAGGTGAGAAATGAGAGTGCAACTTACGTGTCGCAGCAGTGACTCCTCTCCTAGAGCTTTCACCAAACCTTTTGTGTCCATCTGGCCAAGACGAAGGATGTAGAGTGGTCGTCCATCTGCAAAGCAAACATAAGGGTTTAAGTAGGGAAGTACTCTAGTCTCCCAGGCTAGCACTCTAGTATCTCCCATAAAAGCCACACTAAGTATTCAAAAAGGATAAAAAAAACATATCCAAAGGCAATCTTATCAAAGAGATGCTGCTCTGCACTAGCTCTAGTCCTGTGCAGAGGAAATTACAAACCCACGGCAAAACACCGTGGCTATTTACAGACAAAAATCTCAAGTTACTTATGAAACCCTACAAAGCAAACTGGGCCATAGTGTCAATGTAACAGGCAGCTTCTAACCTCTGTCTTGATAATGCCATCCTCCAGTGTAGTACTCATCTAAGAGGGCTGGGGGCCTCCAGGATTGCAGGATGTAGTCCACCTGGTACTGCTTTCGCCAAGACAGTGACTGACAGAGCATTTCTCGGGCTTTGTCAATGTTGAAGTCCCGAGCCCGCAGAAATCGAAGGATATGTTCGTCTTTGGGGATCTGAGAGAAGAGAAAATCCGAGGATCAAGACTGCTACATTACCTGTACCACTGTCCCGTAAAGCTGTCAGAGAAGCCTGCAGAGCATGCACCATTTTTTACTCTTTTAAAACTAAGATAACTATTAAATCTACCCTCCATCCCCCCTCCCTCCTTAACTAACCCAGCTGAATGCAGCACATGGTGCCAGGAGCACAAAAAAGTGACTGATTCACAGTCTGTGAGAAGCCCTTCACTCATCAAATCGTATTGGTTGGAAGAGACCTGTAAGATAATTGAGTCTGACCACTAACCCAGGACTGCCAGGTCACCACTAAACCATGTCCCTCAGCACCACATCTCCATGGCTTTGAAACCCCTTCAGGGATGGGGGCTCCACCACTACCAGGCTGGGCAGCCTGGGCCAGCCTTTGACAACCCTTTTGGGGAAGCAATTGTTTCTCATGTCCAACCTGGTGCAACTTGAGGCTGTTTCCTCTTGTCCCGTCCCTTTTTTCTTGGGAGAAGAGAAACAAATTTGACTAAAAGCCTGTTGGTTGGAAACCCAACTGGATTCTAGCTGCAAATGCTGCTGATTTCCCAGTCCTTTCAAGTACTCCCCCTAAAGTACTTGGCTAGATCAAGTTTCCATTAAAAATTCAAGCTCTGTTGGTCAGGGACAGTCTCCTTCAGAGAATCTGCACAGTGCTTAGCACAAAACAAGTGATCCTAGCCATGCTCTCATACAACAAAAGCGTGTGTTCAGGAGTCAAAGCTCTTTTGTTTGTTCACAAAAACAGAAAGCCATGAAGAAAGCAAAGCCACCAGCAGTGTCAGCCTGGGAGCAATCCCAGTTGCACAAGCTGTTGTGAAGCTGCGGAAGACTTGAAGAATGGATTCTACCAAAAGAGGCAGCCTAAAGCCAAGGCTAGAAGCACCTGAGGAGGAGATGGGAGATTAATGTTGCTCAGCACACTTCAACTCTGCAAACACCATATGTCTCTAAGGGGAAAGGGCAGCCTGCCCAAATCAGGTCTCAGATGTATTTAGGAGAACACCACCAAAATTTTCTGCATTGTAGCAGTATTAAAGGCAGCCATGTTTTAATCAGATCATTTATATTTACCTTTCTGCTGCTCAGAGGAAGCTGTTACTCACAAAATACAACCCACGGACATTGACTGCAGCCCCTGGATCTCCTGCACAGCTGGAGAGGGGATGGCTGCTCAAAGGTTTTGCTACTTTTCATGTTTCAAACCTGCACTGTACATAGCTTCAGGCAGGAGGCAAATTCAGCGCTTCTGTTTGGACCAAAGGCAGGAAGCTCCAAGGAGACTTATTCCCCAGTGGAATTAGTCTCTTATCTTTGTCCAACTAAAGCAGAAACTCCCATATGCAAGAAGACAAAGTTTTAATTTCAGCTACAATGTAGTGCAAAGCCATTGATTACTCATTCTTAAGTATCTGATAATTTAACACCATTTGAAGTTTGTTTCTTCAATGAATCCAATTTTTACATCAATCATCACAACATGGTAGGGACTGGAAGGGACCTCTGGAGATCATCTCGTCCAATCCCTCCTGCTCCAGCAGGTCACCCAGAGCAGGGTGCCCAGGATCACATCCAGGCAGGTTTGGAATTTCTCCAGAGAAGGAGGCTCCACAACCTCTCTGGGCAGCCTGGGCCAGGCTCTGCCACTCTCACAGCAAAGAATTTTCTCCTTCTGTTTGGATGGAACCTCCTGGCTTCCAGTTTGTGCCCATTGCCCCTTGTCCTGTTGCTGGGCATCACTGACAAGAGTTTGGACCCATCCTCTTCTGCCCTTTAGCTATTGATCGGCATTGATCAGATCCCCTCTCAGCCTTCTCTTCTTCAGCTCAACAGCCCCAGGGCTCTCAGCCTTTCCTCAGCACAGAGATGCTCCAGTCCCCTCAGCATCCTCATAGCCTCCACTGGACTCTCTCCAGCAGCTCTTTGTCTCTCTTGAACTGGGGAACCCAGCACTGGACACAATACTCCAGAGGTGGTCTCACTAGGGCAGAGTAGAGGGGGAGGAGAACATCCCTTGATCTGCTGGCTACACTCTTCTGAATGCACCCCAGGAGACCATTGTCCTCTTGGCCACAAGAGCACACAGCTGGCTTATGGTGAACTTATTTGTATTGCTTTGATGGGCAATCAAGAGGAGCAAACAGGTGAGTAGTAGGGAGCTTAGGATGAAGTTCCAACGGCCAGCATCATCCTCCCTACCTGTTCAAGACCATGCAGGGTACAGAGGTGACAGAGCCTGCACACAGGGCATGAGGCAGCTCCCGGCTGTCACTAAGAGTGCTTAGCATCAGCTGTACCTCGGCAGGGACCCAACACAGCAGGTGGCTGTCAGGAGGAGCAGGGGCTCACACACGTTCACAGGGCTCCAAGCACCCCAAGAGACAGTCAGTTCACTTTTTGCTCATGTGCTCTCAACTTTTACTGTTTCCAGCTTCCATTCCCCATCCTCTGACTAGGAGGAGGGAAAAAACAACCCATAGAAACAAAACAGGCAAACATTTAGCTTGTGTTTCTTCCATCTGAAACCAAGATCCTTGCAGATCCCACACGTGGATAAAGTCTCACTGTCTCACTCCCATCTAGGGCTCATTTTCAGATGGATACCCAATAGCTGAGATATATCCTACCACACAAGTCCACACCATTTTACCAGACAGGTCACCCACTGCAGACCTGAAGAGCCTCCTGTCCTACATTTCAGAGCTTCAGATGGTAAGTTGGGAGGCCAGCCCCAGCTGTCACTCAGAGGCAGAGCATCAAGGGGACGTGAGCTTGCAGGGAGGCGTCCCAACAGTTCTTCAAGGGGTCCTTTGTTCCATCGAGTGTATATGTATCCCTGTAGTCACTACCTGCATCTAGCAGCCACCAAGCTCTTGGACACAGTCCAAGTTATACAACCTGTTGTTGATGCTGCTACGTACCAGTGGCCTTGGACAGAGTTAGCAGATGCCTGGTGTTTTGAATTTATCAGCTCTCACAGATTCAACAGCATTGTTAGTCTCTGGAGCTTATCAGCTGCTGGGAGACTTTCACGCACTACCTCAAAACATACTGTTCTCCTCTCCAGCTTGCAGTTTTCTGGTACCTGTTTCTCCATCCACACTCACAGGTACCAACAAAACGCAGGCACACCTTCACACGGAAGGGGACTTCTTCCCGAGGTCAATAACAGAATTATAGCACTAAATCTTTGTTATATTTTATTCCTACATGGATGATGCACGTGAGTTTAAGAAAAAACAGGGCTTTCTAAGTCATGTTTAAAGTCCTTAGACTGAGGTGAGACATGCTCTCTTTCAGCTCTGAGAAAGACAGAGCAGGACATGCAGAAAATACTGGCAAAGCTCCTTCCAAACAGAAAGTTTCTCTTTTGGAAAGGCCAGTTAGAAGAAAAAAAAAAATTCAAATCTTCCGAAGCCCATGGATGCAGGGGGTTGTTGTGACTCAAGTGCATGACCTAGCACTCGGCCTTGTTGAACCTCATCCCATTGGCCATGGCCCAGCAATCCACCCTGTCATTGACCCTGAGCTATACTGAAGGGTTGAAGGCACACAAGCTCTGAGAACAATCATGTTCAGGGTGGCAAAGAGGTGCTCTCTGCCTCACCTACCCACCTTGCCTTTGTGTGTTTCTTGCAGCCACTGGCGAAGGCGGATCAAACAACTCTCTTGCATTGGAGTCAGCTGGCCCAGATATCGCTCAATGTAATCAGCATCCAATTTGTCAGCTGGAGGGAAAAGAAAAAAGAACAATTCAGAGGAGACTTGGCAGAACCAGAAAGGAGATGTGCAGTTTTTTCTACACATCAGGTTACTTATGATTTACACTGGAAGAGTGCAGGTGCCCTCATTTTAGCTGCCTGAGGGAAGTGAGTGATATTCTCACGGTGATCAGGATACAAGGACACTGATAGCATGTAAGGCATCAATGCCAGATCACTCCTCCTGTCTCTTAGAACACTAATATTTCATTCAACTCTGAACTGTTCCAGCAGGAGCTTTAAAACAAATATCATGAGCTCTGGCACTCACCTCATTAACCACTCTAAGACCTGGGCACTTGAATCCCCTGGTGTCCTAAAGATCTTATGCACGATTCCAAGGACAAGAGGTTAGAAAGCAGCTAGCTAAAAAATGAAATGTTATTCTGCTTACAGACACCAGAGAGAATAACAGAACTGCTTCTGACTGAGATTTTGGCATGAGGAGAACCCCTGTGCGTACCAGCAGCTCAAGGTCCCCCCAGATCAGAGACAAAGAACAAGGGGTCAGTGACTGCCAGCACTGAAACAGAAGCAGATGTGCCATCTGAGGCTTTGTGTGTGCAGATGCCAGCAAGGAGAATGTGGCACCCAGCGGGGAACAACACAGGCCAGTAGCTGTGCTGGAGGCACACGAGAAGAGCGGCTGGGAGGACTTTTTTTTTCCCCAGCAAATACCATTAACTACAGACTAGAGCCTGGACACCCACAGATATGTGTTGCTGACTGATAATACAGAAATTACACTTGATAAGTACTTTCCCCCACTGAATCTATAGAACTAGCAAGCTGGGGAGCAGGCCCAGGGAAGCTAATCACTTCCTAAACTTCAATATAACCAGAAAAATGAGAGCTACTCTCCTGTTCTGACCTGCCGCTCTTAGACTAGCTTTAATCTCAAAGCACAGTACAGTCAGCTCCTCTGTAGATTTCAAGGCTTTTTCCTTCTGGGTTCCAATACAGAGAAGCTACCAGAGTAGGTCTGGTGAGACCAGAACCATTCATAGTTCCAAACCCCAAGTTTTTTTCCCTAGCAACACTCAGCAAAACAAGTGCTGTCTTTCCTTCTGAGGAATGACAACTCCCATTTCCAATACCACAGCTCTAAATTAACAGGCCCTTCCTATTTCTTTTTGTCAGAGGAGAACTGTATTTAGTCTAGAAGATATCATCAGATCAACACACAGAAAGATAAGGTCCAACTCAAGCATTTAGTGTGAGAAAGGCATTAGGCAACATTGAGTTTGTCTTGGCCTGACATAGGGGCAAAAACGACCTAAACCAATCCCAAGAACAATAATTTTGAAATAGCCAAAATATTTCATTAGAATTCAATTAGAGTGTACTCAAGATACCTTTTAGTGTCTCAAATTTAAGGTATAAAATATCTTAAAGGTCAGGTCAAAACCAAAGTTTTTTCCTAAACTCAAACAAAACCATAGTGACTGTGTAGTATTCCTTGGCTTTCCAGTTTTGNGTTTTTTTGAAGAAAGAAAATAACTTTCCCTCCTCCTCACCCACAGTCCAGAAGGAAAACCTCACGCCAAAAAAAGTAAAAATAAACTCATCAGTCAGTACAGCTGCCACTGCCTGGACACCACATACCATCTGGGCTGACACCTTCTATTGGAGGACAGGAGCTCCCAGTCTGCTCTTTGGTGGTCCCATGAGCCCCAGACTCTAGCAGCACATCATCAGCACAGTGTTCAAGGGCCAGGGTTTGCTCATCCTTCTGTCCACACACCGGGAGAGGTGTCCATCGGGGGATGAAAGTGATTCCTTGGGAAATCAACTCCTTCAGATAGTGCTCAATCACTTCCTTGCCCTGAAGGGGAAAACTCTCATTAGGAAAATCAATCCCATCTCCCCAGGACCAGCAAGGTACAGGAGAGTTTTCCTCAGGGCAGATGACTAATGCTGTTCAACAGAAGGGAAATGTCTCCTACTATCTGTATGACCCTTGTTGGAAAGATTTCAGTATGAAAGCACTATGCAAATGGTGAATTACAACACTGGCCAGGCAAATTCCAATCCTATGGCTGCAGCTACCTTTATAAAACTTTTATCCCATCC
The DNA here is from genome assembly GCA_013401335.1 of Brachypteracias leptosomus. Classification (NCBI taxonomy): domain Eukaryota; kingdom Metazoa; phylum Chordata; class Aves; order Coraciiformes; family Brachypteraciidae; genus Brachypteracias; species Brachypteracias leptosomus. The sequence continues at coordinate 33,404 of VYZX01001316.1, forward strand.
TCCTGCTTCCAAACCAGCAATTAGCTGCCCCGTTCCTCTGCATCCCAGAGGAAAAGGCTACTGAAGGGAAGCACCTCTGCCCAAGTCACTGGAGAGACAGGGTGCTGATTTTTACCCAGAACTTTCTCTTCCTGTATGCAAACAGTGTCCTCAGTGTCTGAGGAGCCTGGCACCCACAGCACTCACTGCCATCCTCCTCCCTCCCCTGCACAGACATATCCCAGTGAGCAGATTGGTTCTTTGCTCATTGCACACTGGCTTTTTCTCCATTTATCCTACTGAGCACATAAGCAAGGGTATAAAGCTATTCTGATTCTACTTTGCAGAAAATAAAAGAGAGGCTCACTGAGAGCTGGCATTTGGTTGGGGGTTTATGGCACAAAGGGAAGCCCAGCTTACCCGCTTGATGTTTGAAGTATACTGCTTCATGGCAATTTTTTCCACTGTGCTTTCAAAGCCAAAAAATGACTTGATGTCAAGAGAAGCAGACTGTTCAAAGCAAGTCCACTCTTCGTTCTCAGGGTGAACCTAAGCCCAAAGACACACGTAGGGTTGGACAGCAGCAAATAGCTGACAAAATGGCAGGGCCCTTGCCCTTGGTATGAAACCAGCTATTTAATCTCCAGAGCTAGAGTGAGGGGGCAGAAGATGCTCCCTATGTAGCACCAACAGACCCACATTTGTCAGATTAATTCCCCCCTAATAATAGAAACACATGATGAACCAGACACATGCATGTTTGTGGTTAACTCAGCATTTCTCATATGCACAAGGAAGTAGAGATTAAAGCCCATGGCTGCCCCAGCAGACCTGAATGGCAATATTTGTAGCAAAAGTTGCGCTAAAACAGTAGTGAGACTTCCCGCTGGAAATCATCATGTCAAGTTCTTACAGGAAGACAGGGATGGCCTCTTGGAGCATGCAATTAAAACTCCTACATCTGCAAAGGGACAAAAATGTAAACCAGGTGGTTTTTTTCTAGTTTTGGATAAGAAACTCAGCCACTAATGTTAGTCTCCTCCCCAAAATACAGGGGACGTGGCAGAGCAGGGAGTTTTCCCACTGTTTTCCCACTTTCCAGCCATTTCCACTCCATATACGGTAAAAACCTATATAATCTTTTCTTCTTTTAAGCTTTTCTGAGAGGGCTCTGTCTTTTCTCCGTAGGTGCTGTTCACAAATTGACATGAAAGAAAAAAATTCCAACTCCTACACAAAGCTTCAAGATCTATGAAGGACACAAATTCCCCCAGGGAAGAGATTAAGTAACTGCAAGAGCAGGATCATATTTCTCTATGTTGCTTCAGAGAACGCTGCAGAAAAGGAAAGATGAGAATAAACCTGTTTCCACTGCACTCTGGTAGGGAAAAGGGAACTGGTAAAAATAGAGCTGGGAACCATCCAGAGGATGCAGCCAGCTCCTGCCCTGCTCCAGGAAGAACACCCCCCTCTGAGCCCAGCCACTGACATTTCCTTCCGATGCACAGGGGGGCAACACGGCCAAAATCAGCAAGTGCAACAATGTCTGAGTTGACCTGGGAGCATTTCAGAACTGTCAACACCTTTCACATTGACAGAAGTTTGATTTACTGTATTTTTAGGAAGCCCCATGTAGCCACCAAGTGATCTCTAGCTCAGGAAACCCCCTCACCATCAAAAATGTTCATAGATTCAAAGTCTTTGTCTCGCTTGAAGCGGAAGCTACTTAGAGTTTGCTTACTCCCAAAAAGCTGAGCTGTTGTCCAGTTGCCAGAAGGGCTGGTAAGTAACAGTATCTGGACTTTTGTTTAGGGAACAAAAAGCACTATCTGATTGCTCCCAGCAGCAGATGAATCTATTTAATGGTGGCTGAGCCCTAATAGCACAGTGACAACAAAATGGCACACTGCTGCTGAAGATACAGCCACAGAGGGAGATACCCCAGGCCACAAATAAGGCTCAAGACCCTTCTCCAAATATTTAGAGCATGAAGATCATGACAAAGTGTTGAAACTTGCACTTATTTGTGGGCAAAATTAATTGCCAGAATTCCCTCTGGCTCTTATCATAATAAATATTACGGATTTCCTTCTAAATATTGAGATACAAATTCATGCCCAAGCTCCAGATGTTTTTATTAACTTGAATTTCAACCAAAAAGAAACCAGGGAACACAGGCAGCTCTGGAGCACCATCTGGGCTTTCCAGTCTCACCCTAGGGCCTAACACTCCAATCAGTCACCACCAACCTAAATCTCAAACAATCTACCTTGTTCAGTTTTGGGCCCCACACTCCAAGTATATTAAGGGGCTAGAGCATGTCCAAAAAAGGGCAGAGAAGCTGTCTAGAACACAAGTCTGGTGAGGTGCAACTGAGGGAACCGGGATTGTTGAGCCTGGAGAAAAGCAGGCTCAAGGGAGATCTTCTCACTCTCAACAACTCCCTGAAAAGAGGTTGCAGCCAGGTGGGGTTGGGCTCTTCTCCAAAGAACAAGTGACAGGCCTCAAGTTGGACCAGGAAAGTTTTAGTTTGGGCATAAAGAACAATTTCTTCTCCACAAGGGTTGTCAAGGCCTGTCCCAGGCTGCCCAGGACAGTTCCAATCCCTGGAGGGATTTCAAAGCTGTGGAGATGTGGTGCTGAGGGACATGGTCTAGTGGTGACCTGGCAGTCAGTGCTGGGTTAATAGTTGGACTTGATGATCTTGAAGGTCTCTTCTAACCAAAATGATTCTATGATTCTATAAAAAAAGTTTCCCAAGTCCTGTGAAAGCACTGGAGAAAACCCGCAATCTATGACCCAACAGCCTTTCCAGTCCAAGAGCATCTAATCATCTAATCATAGTACTCTACTATCCAGTAGTAGAGCAACATTAGTGCATGAATTCCAACACTGCCTTCAGAGACAAAGAGAAACAAGCACTTACTGAGTAGCTACATGTCTCAAGGACAACAACACGGTTGGCAAAGGTCTCATTGTGGGCTTCAATGCGGAGAGTTCGTTCTTTCCAGTTCACTGTGTTTTTCTGGATAAAGAAAACATACTCTACCCCTGCAATCTGAGAAGGGTGAAAAACCAAAAGGAGAAGGGAAAGAGAGAAAAAGAGTAACTTTAGGAGCTTTTATCTATCTAAGCCAGCCAACAAAACCCAGGACTCTGTCCCCAAGGTGCCACTTGCCTTCTTCAGCAGCCTTGGAGCATCCACATTCAGTTTGCAGCTCCGTTCAATGACATGTATAGCTCCATCGTCACTCCTGGATTCATGCAGGATCTCGCTCCCCAGGAAGACTGGGATCTCTGGACATGTAGGAAAGCGCTTCTCATATGCCTGGAAGTGAAAACAAAGCAAGTTTCAGCTTCTGGCTAGATCAGCATTAATTCTTTCTGAATTAATTCACTCTCTTATGGTAGAAGTCCAACAAAACAGAGGCCCTTCATCTCTGAGGAAAGGGGAGCCAACACAGGGGCCAAAGTTAAAGCAAACCAGTTACGAACAGAGCCAGCACCCACTCATGTCAATCATGAAGCTAAGTGTGTCTTAACCCGACTTTTTCTTCACACATGAAGTAGAAACAAAAGCCTGTTGTTAAAGAGTACTAGGAAGGGACTCAGAGCAACTTGAGCACCAGGAAGCTAATCTTTAGCCAGCAAAAGCAAGCAAAGCTCCACTGATTTCTGTCAGCTAAAGACTTGACACAGAGATAGTCAAATTCAAGTCAGACATATCGTCTGTATGAAGAAGCTATCTAAAAATATTTTATGCTCCTATGCCTTAAAACATGATGTGTCAAATAGTTCTGGTTGCCCTAGACTATCAAGGGTAAGGCCACCAATTATCGGCTACTCATTTGTGTTGGAAGAGACCTTCAAGATCAAGTCCAACCATTAACCCAGCACCAGGTCACCACTAAACTATATTCACATCTTCCTTAAGACACAACCACTTTATGCAGCACATAATTTTCTCACAACTATTTCTATTCTTATCTACCACAAAAGAAAATGTTCATACAATAACGACCAAGACCAGCTCAGTTGTCAGCATGGGCACAGTGCTGTGGGCACGCTCAGGGCTGCTGCATTCGCTGTTACCCTCAGCAGCTCCAAGGCTGGTTACTCCTGTATGTATTTGCATACCCTGGTGCTGTGAATAATATCTGCTCTTAAAATAGCTCAGGCACTTAAGGACATATTCCATATCTCCTGCTCCTAGAGCTCCAAATGGAATAGAATTTGTTTCAGATTATCATATTGCTCTTGGATCAGGAGGAAAATGCAGAATGCCAGCTGGACTTCTGGCCATAAAGTGCACAGGCCTTTAAGTCATCCCCTCCAAGTCACTGAGTAATGTTCTGCTTGCTTTGCCACACTTCTTAGAAAACTTTCCTCATATCTGTGAGGCCTCTACCTGTGCTTTTCACTCCTGATCACAAGAAAAACTGAAACAACTTAGAAAAATACAAAACTTCCTGTGGCAAGAGGCTGTTTCCAACACCAACCCACCTGGCTCCACACAACAAAAGCACACTCACTGCTTTGAGAAGGTTAGTTTGTTATGACGGGAATTCATGGTTGTACGTCAGGCATTGCTGCAGGATGCTTCCAGCTCTCCAGTCCCAGGATACTACACTTTCCTCGAGGGTCACACAGCAGGAGTGCACCCCTTCTTACCTGCTCTCTGGTGTCTGCAGTTGCCAGCACATTAATCTTCTCAGGCAAAGTTAATGCTTCCTACTTGTGTCTCTACCTACCCTCTCCCAGTCCGCTACCTTGAGGTCAAACCTTTACCTTCCTAATCTTTTCTACTCTAGCACGTACAAACAAGAGTCTCTCCACACCACCCATACTTAGTTACTGGAAGTTCAGTGCTCAGACAGCAAAAGTACGAACACCTTTGTAGGCCACAGGAACACCAGAATATTTAGCAACTCATTTTCCATGGTTTATTTCACATCACTCCTTACATGTACTCTTAACATACCTGCAATAAATGTAACCGAAAACCCCACCCCAAAAGAAGGCTGTCACCATTAACCCTGTGACTTTGGAAAACAGTAGCTAGTACAGAGGGTAGACAACACCTTGAGTGCCACAAGATCACATGAGAAAGGTTCTAGGATTGTCCATGCATTTGACAGAAAATCCTGAGTCTGCCTAAACACCCATAAAATCCCATTCCTGCAAGGGAGGCCAGGCCCTCCTCATCCCCTGCTACTGGCACCAGATCCCTCAAGCCTGAAGTCAGGCAAGTTCTCCACTGCTTCGGCTCAAAGCTCCAGGCAAGCAGGTGACATGGTCTGTTCCAGGGCTCCATGTTCAATGAGCAAAGACTAACCACAGAAACCAAAGGCTGAGCCAACACTTTCTATTTCTTTGAGACAGGATTAGGGCTGGCCAAGGATTTCTTGCCCCAAGTGCTCATCATTTCCCACAAATTCAATGGGTGCAAAGCAGCCAAACTGGAAGAAAGTCCCAAGTAGGGTGATGTCAGCTTCTTCTGCTCTCTCAGGGGTCCAGCTCTGCCAGGAACATTTGAGTGAGTCTCCAGAGAAACAAGAGCTGTTCTACTAGGATAGCAAATGATTAAAGCACAGGTAACCTCCAAAGGCCCCACCTCAGCAGCTTCACAAGGAATACTGAGCTGTAAGTGCCTCCTCACTGCTGAAAGAGGACAATGGCCAATCTGGAGCCCCACCAACACTGAATCCAGGTATCTCTGGCTCCAATTTGAAGATAAAGCCACTAGATCTCAACACCCAGCTGGTTCTTTCTCCACTAAGTATGCACTTGACCTAGTTGGAGACAGGCTTCCTAACAAACTCTCATTACATGCAGCAGAACCAAGACCAGGACAACACTAACAGAGCACAGTCACTATTTCAGATAGCTAAAAAACACCTGGAGAATGAAAAAAGGTCAGGGCAGAGGTGCCCATGTCTATGCAGAGCCCTGGTGATATAACTAAGATAAGAACCCAAACTCATCAACTAAATAGCAGGAACACGTCCATATTTGAGAAAGAATCCCTTCTGCACATATGATATTAAGTCCTTTGCTAATCTTCTTTGCACTACTCTAAAAATACAGCAGCCAAAGATGCCTGAGATCATACGAAGGACAGCTGAAGCACCAGACTGTAGACATAGTAAAGCTGTACTTTTAATACACCTGATCTTCCATCACAGAGGAGATTGGGGTCTCAGGAGAGCAACCCACCTTCTGCACCCGGCATCCTCTTATCAAGTCAGTATCTATAAGCAACAGTACATTTCTGCTCCAACAGAGAAATAAAGACAGAAATATTTAAAAATTTTTTTCAAGCCACTGACAGAACTAGCTGTTATCTTCTCCTCCTCTGATTCTGCAGAGCATGAGGCAAAAAAGAGAACATCCCAGTCAAATGAAAGGCACAGAGTGCTTAATGTTAGCTTGTGTTAATACGTTGCTGCTAATCTCCTGTATTTGCTCTTTCATCTCCTTGTTGAAGTAACTCCCACTGATTAGGATAGAGGAACTATGACTTGTCTCTCCTTCAGGCCCACCAGCATCCTTCCCTAAATCAAGCTGGTTTTCCTTAGATTTCTTGCAAAAAGCAATGTTTCATTTTGGTAGTGGACTAGATACTGTATATATATTTTCCATCTGAATAAAAACTTCTCTGAGGGTGCCAGAGCCTGCCCCAGGCTGCCCAGAGAAATTGTGGAGTCTCCTTCTCCGGAGAGATTCCAGACCTGCCCAGACGCGATCCTGGACACCCTGCTCTGGGTGACCCTGCTGGAGCAGGGGTGTTGGACGAGATGATCTCCAGAGGTCCCTTCCAACCCCCACTATGCTGGGATTCTGTGATAATGTGACCAACGTACAAATATCATTTACTTTGCACCCATCTCCATCAGACTGAAATTACACAGTAAATTTCATAAGAGGGCTGGGTGCAGACAGGATTTGGAAACTGTCTGAACTCTCCAATGATGAACAGTGATATGGCTGACTATGAAATTAGTAAAGAGAGCTTTGGCCAAGGTTTTGCTGGGCAGTCTCCTGGGAGATGCATCTGAGCTGTTTTATCTGTGCTAGCTAAAGAGTTTATGGGACCAACACTGTGACAGATAAAGATACCCTGCGAGAAGAGTCTTTCAGGACAAAGCAAGGAAACCACACTTAAGTGTCCTACATTGTTGGTCAAATACACAATAACCGGCACAAGTAGATGCAACTGTGAGAAGAGATTTCCCTGAAGGTCAGCCAGATGCCAAACAAGAACAAGTTATACAAGAATATAGTGTCAAAAACAAAAAAATGACATCCTAAAGCCTCACAAGCACAGAGAAAAGGAGAAATAACCCTCCTCTCCAAGCTCCCTACTTTACCTGCTTAACACCTTCCTCTCCAGAGCACAGAGATTCTCTCCAAGCCCTTCACCTTCCTAGTACCAAGGTGTTGCACACATTGACGGTGCATGTTTCTGCAGTTTAATTTGTGAACTGACCACAGCTATATTGCCACTGCTTCCTCTACGATCCAGAGAATATGGCCAGAGGACAAGAACTTTTATAACAGCCACTCCTGTTTCTCCTCTGCTGGTTTCAACATCCTTTTCCAGCTAGTGACCTTGAAATCAATCACAGAGAGGCCTCAGGAATCCAAAACAACAGGGACATCCAAGCATGAAACAAAACACCTCAAAATCCAAATTCTCCTGGCCACATGGAGACTCCTGGCAGTTTCCTTCAGAGTCTGCTGGGTGCCGAGTGGTTCCAAAGTGCTCCAAAAAGAGGAAATTTTGTTAAATGATCTAATTTCATACCTTAATATTCCAAAGGGAGTGATACCTTCTCAATCTTGGAGCTACAAACGGACTCCCAAGGCAGCAGTCTGGCTTTGTCCCCACACCAGTCACCTAAGAGGTGATTCTTCAAGCTTCTCACTACTGCACAGCAAATGGGCAAACTGGTTTGAGGTCCTCCTACCAGCAAACAGATGTGTTAGCAAAGTAGATCTACAGAGCTTGTGTGCTAAACGCTGCTGTCCACGAAACCATGCAGAAACACACTGAGCTATTTTGGAACAGTGGTTGGCAGGAAAACGTCCATCTTCTACTTGATAAGTGATGCTCTGAAGTGGCTGCACAGCCATCATGTCTTTAGGGTTTGTCTGGTTGTTTGGTTTTTTTCTATACTGGCAGGGCTTCCTTAGTAACAGCATCATGGAGATCTGCTGCTTCAGATTCGAGCAAGAGC
>VYZX01001316.1:44103-56936 GCA_013401335.1 Brachypteracias leptosomus
CCTGGCCTGTATCAGAAGTGGTGTGACCAGCAAGAGCAGGGAGGTGATTGTGCCCCTGTACTCGGTACTCATGAGACCTCACCTTGAGCACTGTGTCCAGTTTTGGACACCACAGATAAGAAGGACATTGAGGTGCTGGAGTGGGTGCAGAGAAGGGCAACAAAGCTGGTGAGAGATCTGGAGAATGTGTTGTATGAGGAGCACCTGAGGGGACTGGGATTGTTTAGCTTGGAGAAGAGGAGGCTTAGAGGAGACCTCATTGCTCTCTACAACTACCTAAAAGGAGGTTGTAGTGAGGCTGGTGTTGGTCTCTTCTCCCAGTAACTAATGACAGGACAAGAGGTAATGAACTCAAGTTGCATCAGGGGAGGTTTAGATTGTACATTAGGAAGAAGTTCTTTACTGAAAGAGTGGTTAGGCACTGGAACAGCCTGCCCAGGGAGGTGGTGGAGTCACCATTCCTGGAGGTGTTCAAAAAATGAGTAGATGTGGCACTTCAAGACATGGTCTAGGGGTCAGGGAGAAGTTGGACTTGATGATCTTAGAGGTCCTTTCCAACCTAAATGATTCTATGATTCTAAGTGTCACATCACACACTGATCAGTGAATCACCCCAAAATCAAAAAGGCTGGCTTACAAAGTAATGCCAATCTGTCGTTGCCAGAAGCTGCTGTGAGAATTTCTACAAATTGGCCATAATTCAGGATCAAACTTGTGCAGGTCATTGTGCTTGGCAGTTTAAAAAAATCCCTGTTGGTTGAGATGTAACAATTGATGGTGGTTCTACATTTTCTCATCTCTTTTAGTCCCTGCTCAAGAGCTTAGTATTTGTCTTCTGCACCTACATGCTCTGTAGAAGAGAGAAGAGTCTTGCAGTCACTACTGGAATGCAAGATAACAGTGATACCTCCAGCTAGGTTGTGTCTCCTCGTGCTGTGCTGCAGTGCCAATGAGCTATAGTTTGCTTTAGAACTCATCCATTCCAGCACTAAACTGCAATGATCAGATGAAGCTTGGGACACGACTCATCTTTCAAGGAAATAAGCCTCCATGTTGTAGCTGAAGAAGGTGATTAAAGAACACAGGGACTATCTTGTACAGATTCTGTAAATCTTCTGAAGGTGGTGAGACTCTGGCCCAGGTTGCTCAAAGAGGTGGTCGATGCCCTATCCCTGAATCCATTCCAGGTGAGATTGGCTGAGGCTCTGAGCAACCTGCTGAAGTTGCAGATGCCCCTGCTCACTTCAGGGGGGTTAGACTAGATGTCTTTAATGGTCCCTTCTAACTGAAACCATTTTGTGATTCTCTCCAATCCACACATGGTGCCAGCACCATCCGCTCCTGAACCACTCTTGCCCAGCACACGGAATCTCAGTAGTGGTAATACAAAGCTATCAAAGAGACTTGTATGATTCCCACAGGACATATCAAGCAGGCCAGATGTGGCCAGCAGTTCTCCAGATCTCTGGAGGAATAAGCAGTTCTTCCATCTGCTTCCAGCAGCTGCGGTAAACAGCACTCAAACATTTTTCCACTGCTTGAGGGAAGATGTCCCACACCATAATCTCAAGAGAAACATCAGCTCTTTGCTCAGCCTGACTGTTGCTCACTCTTAATGTTCTTAATACCAGGAGGAGGAGGTGGTGGCAGGGCCCAGGGACCGAGCACAAGTACAGCTGTGAAGAATCATCCCAGCTCACGCAGAGATCACTACTTGCAGACTTTTGTTGCCAAGTGCTTCTCAGCAGTAAGATGATGGGATATTTATAGTGTATCTTGACAGCACAGTTTCAAACCATCAAGTCACACTGAAGCATCGTGTCTTGGGTCAACACCAGATCCACTGTAAGCGCAAGAAAAGTTAACCCAGTAGCTTCTGAAGCCACAACAAACTTACCTTCAAAACATGGCAAAAAGAAGAGACAAGGGAAGCTGCCTTCTTTAAAATACCTGGCACAGACCATGGCTGCAGACAGACCACCCACATGTAAAGATGTGCATGCAAATGCCAGCACTTGAGAGGTAATTTCTACAGACCTAACACTCCTGCCAGGGAGAACAGAGCCTGTTTTGTTGGGGACTATCCATTTCTTAACTACTGCTCAGATTACTACAGGGATGTTTCATGTCATAGAATTACAGAATCATAAAATGGTTAAGGTTGGAAGGGACCTTGAAGATCATCTAGTTCCAACCCCCCTGCTGTGGGCAGGGAGTACATGACATGGGTTGAACACCAAAGAATAACTATTTTAAAACACTTTCCCCCCTTGCACATTGATTCTCTGTCCATCTCTAGGGTACTGCCAACCAGAAATACCATTTCAGACAGTATCTGAAAACTGCGTCATTATCTATGGCACAGCAGCTCCAAAGGAGCTTTCAAGCACCGGGTGTACAAGCTCCATGCCACAAAGCCCTACCCTGTGTTATCTGCAGCTATCCAAGGTCCCAGTGTGCAGCAGACCACTGCAGAAACCTCTTCTCTGGCATTCCTGCAGATGCTGCATGGAGAGCTCCACTCCAACCTCTGGCAGTTTTGCACAGCCCTCCAATCAGCTGCACCATCGCTGCAGCTTCTGAGGGATTCAGCTGCCAGAAACCACTCCCCTCTTTCTGTAGGAAGTGCTCTTCTGGTCCCAGAGTTCAGACTTGAAAGCAGAGGCTATGAACCAGCATCAAATACTTCAGTTGGGATTCTACTTTTCTTTATTTAAAACCAGCCTGGGATGACACTAGAATAAGGACAACTTAGAGCTCCAGATGAAACTATTCCAGTCCGTAATTACAATTAATATATAAAGGAACCCCCAAAATGCATTCTGTGGTGCATCTGTGCTGTAGGCACCATTAGACAGTGCCCTGCAGTTGGCCTAGACAGCCCATCTACACATCTTACATAGCAAGACAGCAGCAGCCTTTTGAGACCTGGATGAGCTGTGAACACACACATTGAACTTGTCACTCCAAACAAACCCACAGAACTAATGTGATCCTTGCTAGACAGCAGTCTGCTTGTACATTATACTGCTTTTGCACACAGTTTTATCTCTTGCCACACACACACACACCCCCACACACACCCACACCATTTTATTCATTATCAAGGTGTCCTGCAGGCTGTCTGGGCCACACTATGATGCCTACCCAGCAAAAGAGGGCTCAGAGGTTCTGTTGCAAAAGAATCACTGCACCAGCCAGTGAAATAGTGTCCTTTAAGACACTGCAACATTAAAGGAGAACATACATAATGTATCGGGGTTTAAGCATTAATACACCCAATGTGCTAAATGCAACATGAAGAAGTCATTAAATAAAGCTACTTAATGCTCTCATATCTTTAACACAATCCATATTGATGCTGAACAGGCACAAATAAAAATAATTTTGAAAAGGTTTGTTGAAAGCAATTCCAGCCATCAGGACCTGAACTTTGGTACACAGAGTTTCTTCTCCTGCAGTTAAACCTGCAAGGAACTGCTTTCAATAAGGCTGCACATACAAGTCTCCCAATGCCACTGACACAAAAGAATCTCGGGATGACCGTGAAGCAAGTTGTTTTAGTTGTACTGGATGTTTGACTTGTGCATATAACTATGGGTGAGAACCTCAACTGCTGCAAACGAGAAAAACTTCAGTGGGTGCAGAGCGACTTGGCCAGTGTGACAATAGCCAGTGTAGCAAAGGGCAAACTGGAACCCAGGAGGTTCCATCTGAACAATAGGAAAAACTCCTTTGCTGTAAGGGTGACAGAGTCTGGCCCAGGCTGCCCAGAGAGGTTGTGGAGTCTCCTTCTCTGGAGAAATTCCAATTGCACCTGGACACGATCCTGGGCAGCCTGCTCTGGGTGACCCTGCTGGAGCAGGCGGGTTGGATGAGATAGTCTCTGTAGGTCCCTTCCCGCCTCCGTCATGCTGGGATTCTGTGAAATGCAATCTCAAACCTGCTGATCTAGTTGAGGAGACATGATCAAGCTCAGAGAGGCATGGATAACCCACTTGAGGGAACAGCCTCATTTAAAAGGAGACACACAAAAAAGATAAAATGGAAAGGAAAAACACGACAAGATAACAAAGCACAACAAATGTCAACCTTCTTTTCAAATATAAGGGATAAAGACGTGAGGCACTGGTTATAGTTTGAAGAACATAACATTTTTGATCCTTTTATGAGAGTGTGGATTAGGAACAAAGCAAGTGAAAATGATTATTGAGTTTGGAGAGGTTTGGAAAGATCATCCTTTGTTTAAATCTTTAGCAGGGAGGACTATTCTAACAAGAAAAGGAGAAAATTCAGAACTCCTGAATGACCAGAAGAGGCTTCGTAAGCTGACTGCTTTTTACTTCCTCAGGCACATAGGACTGGCAAAGAGCAGGAAGGGGAATGTGGTTCTCCTTCCACAGCCTTGGAAGATACATCCAACTTACTGCCTGCAAATGACAGAATGTAGGCTGCAGAAGTATTAGTAAGCAGCAGGGTCTAAATCCAGAGATAATGATCTAGAGACACACAATAACAAAGGTATTAACAGTGAGAGCAGTGGCTCATCTGTCAAGTGCAGGCCTGTGCTGTCTGGAGGGTGAGCCACACACACAAGCATGCTGTACAAGTCCAAGGAAGGCAAAAGGTGCTCCTGATGGCAGAGCCCAGCACAAGGCTTGGGAAACACCATGCCTTGAACAAGGCTTGGAAGAGATGGCTCCTTGGCCTTATTTGGCCATGACAACCCTATTTCTCAGACACTCATATCCAAACAAAGCACACACATTGTTTTCTAAAGTGGGGTCCAAGCATCTGAAGTTCTGGGGGACAAATATTTTTCCTACCTCATGACACAGCTTGAATAGACCACAGGCAGTGTGACCCTCCCCACTCACTAGATGAGGAATCAAGCACAAGTGTATCAAGCTGAAGGATGCAGAGACTTATAAAATAAGGTGTCTTGAGGTCACAAGTATGACCTCTGCTTTCCTACTATTAACCACAGTATGAGACCTCATCATTCCAAAGGTTTCCACAGAGTGTTTGAGGGGGAAAAGATGAAAGCAAGCTGAATGTCAGGTTCCCAGTGCCAAGGAAGCTGCTGTCAGATTTCTGGTGAAGCCGATTAAGAGCAATGCCACATACTGAGGAGCAAAACAGCTCCACTGTATGCCCACTGTCCTGCAAAACTTCCAGCAACTGACAGCTCACACATGACAGCCTTGTGAAATCTGCACCGCCTCCACGCAAACAGGAGACTCCATCCCAACATCTCAAACCAAAACCTGCATCCACCTCAGCCTATGTGGACTGCTGCTAGACTGAAACACTGACAGATTCCAATCTGCATAATAACATGAACAATGTGATTTTCACAGGACATTAGAGTGAGACTAAGGGGTCTATATTCAGCTCCCTACTCCACTGCACAGTCCTTTGGGTGACCCTGAGCAAGTAATTTGATCTTCTAAGAAAGAGGACTAAGAACTTTGCCAAGGTGATGGGAATTTGAGTTTGCTGAGCAACTAAAGGATGACATTTACAATCCCAGCCCCGAAATCCCAGGGAATTTTAAGTCCTGTTATGTTGAAAAACTGAAAGCAAATAAAACTAAAGTACTTGGAAAATAAATCCATCAACCTCCGGCCTTCAGGCATTCTGCTAACAAGCTTACAAAGGATTTGTCTGGAGGCAGCCCTCCTACATTAGCAGCCAACCTATTGACAGGCATCTGGTGTTAGGTTTATCCTGCTAATATAGACAACAGGAATGCAGAGAGGTATGCACAGAGTGAAGACTCCCAGTATCTCCATAACAAATACTGGTGTCCTATTCTAATACAGGATGTTCTGAGACAGCAAAGAACATGGTCTGAAATGTTTCACTACCACAAACATCAGTCCCAGAATGGTTGGGGCACTTCTGCAGCATGTTACTGGTTTAGCTGTTAACAGACATGGCAAATCTGGATAAGACTGGGAAAAAAAGAGGGTGGGGTGGGAATCTTGGAGGGATCCTAAATGTCAAAACGCGTGTTCATTTTGATGATCAGAGAGCATCAAAGTGAATGGCAACCACTGTCAGCTAAGCAACCACAGCTAACTTTGGGTCCATTATTCACACTCAAGACCAAACAAAAACCTCTCCCCCACTTTTAACTATCAAAATAGAAGACTGGAAACTGTTTCAGCTAAAACAACTGTTATGGCACTTATTTCCCAGGAATCTAGAAGAGGAAACATCATTAAGAGGAACATAATATTGCAAATATCTTCAAACTCTTCCTGGAGAAGCTGCCATGGTCACATTAGGTTTCTGCATCACCAGCAAAAGAACTTCAATTACAGCCCTCAAGCCCCTTGTGGAAATCACAAAATTTGGAGAGAGATCCCAGCATTTACATCATGGAGCAAACAGAAGAGCAATACAGAAGAATTTTTCCAAAGATTTCTAGCTTTTAACCAAATCAAAAAGCTCGGTATGCTTTAGAATCAAGTTCTAGATACACACATCCTAAAACACTGATTGGGATCAGATCTAGAGAGAATCTAGTATTTGGTGATAATGAAAGATGGTGTCTGGCCACAAACTGACCTGCCTGCCTGAATGTCACCATTTTTTCCCTCCATGTGAAAGAATAATTACAGAAGGTTGGGTTTTGTTGGGTTCTCCCCTCTCCTGCCAACAACTACTAAACCACCTCTCTTAAAATACTGGGATGTTGATTCTTATTTTCCATGCAAAATTGAAGAAAGGACAAAAAGCTAACAAGAGGCAAAATTCTGTTCCCGTGTTGTGCAGGAGGTTGCCACAAAGACACGCTATCCAAAACCACAGCCCCCAACCTCCTGCCAGCCTGAGGCTGCAACCCTCAGCAGCCAGAGAAGTAGAAGTGCTGAGTATTACTCACTGCCATGACGAGCTCAAAAGGGTATTTGTAGACTCGAACTGGAGACTGGTATTTCTGCACCATTTTTACTACACACCTGTAACAGAAAGAAATGGGAATGTTTTAGATCCCTTACACCAAACACTGTGATACATTCTGGCAACTTTCACAAACAGACCTTGCTTAACTCTCTCACAAATAGAGAGAAGGAGATGTTATGATGTAGAATATCTTGCCCAGCATCGCTTAGCAAGTCAGTGGCAGTAACAGAACAAAAAGCAGGTCCCTGCAGCCCCCACCCAGAGCTGCTCCCCACATGTGGTAACATCCTTTGCTGCTTCCCAACACTACTGCAGCAAATTCAACTTAGAGCTCCAACAAAACTCGTGACAATTAAAGCACAGAACGGAGATCACAGAATCGTTGAATGGGTTGGGTTGGATGGACCTTCAAGATCACCTAGTTCCAACCCCCCTGCCATGGCAGGGACACCTCCCACTAGACCAGGTTGCTCAAAGCCCCTTCCAACCTGGCCTTGAACATATCCAAGTTGGGGCATCTACAACCTCCGTCGGCAGCCTGTGCCAGTGTCTCACCACCCTCACAGTGAAGAACTTCTTCCTTATATCTAATCTAAATCTGCATTCTTCTAGTTTAAAGCCATTAACCCTCACTCTATCACTACAAGCCCTTGCAAAAAGGCACTCCTCAGCTTTCTTGTAGGCCCCTTTCAGATACTGGAAGGCCAAATTGTAAAGTCAGAATTGACTGTACTCTGGAGAAGGAGCCCATCTTAGAAGCCTTGCAAAGCTTAAAGGGCAATTCTTCCCCGATCTCCCTTTTCTGCATTACATTTGTAATTGTTACGCAAAATTCCACTTGTTGAAAGCTTCCACAGCTCCCCATATTGTGGTGGCTTAAATGTTTTTGTGCACAAAGGAGCATTCAGTTGTTTTAACTCACTAAAAGAAAGGGAAAGGAAACAGCAGGCTGGAAGAGCATGCCTGACGCTAAGCCAGAGATCACATCCCACTGCCTGGGTGCCCACTGGCTGCTTCCAGCTGAACAAAGGGAATAACTGCAGGCAACAGAACAATTCAGTTCTCGGCATTTCAATCCTCCCAGCCACCTCTCACTGTTCTCATCAGCATTCCTCCCTCATACTCTCTTGCTAGGGTTTTAACCCTCAAGTATGCATCAATAATCAGCATCTCAAGGAAGTGCATAAACCATTAAAAAATATTATTAGGCTGCTTTCTGCAATTCCTTTAAATTGCTCCTATTAATATCCTCTAGGAACACCAGAAACACAAAAGACTGGATGGCTGTTTTGAGACACGATGCTGATTCCACCCGACTCCTGAGCAGACACAGCTCTTGGCAACATGACGCAGAGTAGCACTGAACTCAGTCAGAGCATTAAGACAACTTATCCCTGACATTTTAAGCCCAAAAACGGAGGTGAAACAGGAATTAAAAGGCAAACAGTAATAGGTACTCTCTCAAAGACTGCTGCGAAATGCCATTGCACAGTAAAATCCAAGCAAGGGAGAGGCGGAAAAGACCTTAAAAAGTCTGAGTACCTGAGAATGGGGAATGTTTGTAGACTGGCCTCGCAATCGGACAGTTACTCTGCAGAGGATCACATTACCCAGGGAGCAATGTTCAGGACTTGCTGGATCTCTAGGAGCCTTACTGGTACTAAAAGCCAGTCCACACAGAGAGAATGCATCAGCAGAGCATCCAACTCCAAGTGAAGCGAGAGGAGCAGGGAGAAGCAAACACCCAGGAAGGCCAGGCTGCTATCACGTATCAGATACCCGAGCCAAGAGGCACGGGGCACCTTGTAATGCAATGCTGTAATATGATTATGCAACCACGATACCTAGGCCATATGGGAACCTTCTGAGGCAGTGCAAATATAGCAAGAGAAGCTTTGTCAAACATTTAGCTGTGATCTTGCTCCCTGTTCTGACCTCGCCTGCTAACCCAGGAATTCCTGCACCTCTGTAGGAAGGGGTTGAGGACCTCCACAGGAGGAAGTCTCAGAAACAACCAGTCAGTCTAGAATCACCCAGAAACGAAGTCACCAGCAACAGAACAACGGGATGGCAAAAGAAGAGCTAGCGACTATTATATACATGGGAAGCTGTGGAAGAAAGACAGCTGGCAATTCACACCTGCCTGAGAAACCTTTCATACCTTGGGGAAAGCACAGCAGCAGACCTTCTACACCCCCTCCTCCAAACAGAGCTGCAAAAGAGTCATTCTGCTTCTCAAAGCAACAGGGATTTCAGGTCCAACTCCTGAAAAAACAAAAACGAGAAAAGGCAGTGAAAGGTGTTACTCAGTGCCCACAGGTACAGATGAATGATTAGCATGGATAATGACATAAGATTTTCAGAGCTTTATTAGCTAAAGATGTGGATTCTCAGAGGGCTTCAGAACCAAAAAGACATATGTGTTTTTAAAGTCATTCCATGTGTTCCATTCATTATAAACACGTTCAACCACCTTGTAAAGAAAATCAGAAACTACACAGCTATAAAATGTGTCTGCTCCTTAAATGTCCATCTCTCACACCACTCCAGCCTCTACAGCGGCCCAGGCTACCTGTTCTACTTCATGTTAGCATCTGGCTAAACACACATATCAGGAAACAAAGGGACTAGCTAAATTGCTGATTGGTCACTTGGAAGCCCCAACTTACAGCTAGAGGCAGAGCTGTGGCCATTCATTGGGTAACAGCACATAAGAGGGAAGATTTCAGCAGGCCAAGCCCAGTGCAGTTTGTAAAAACTCAAGAGGAGCTGGAGCTGTCAATGCTTTGAAGCAGCATATCTAGCTAATAATCACTTTAGCAATACCAATTAGATATTAAAAGTCTTTCATAGAATCATAGGGCGACTTAGGTTGGAAGGAACCTTTAAAGCTCACCCAGTCCAACCCCCACTGCTGCAGTGAGCAGGGACATGTGCAACTAGAGCAGGGTTACTCAAGAGCCCCAGCCAACCTCACCTGGAATGGTTCCAGGGATGGAACCCTCAGCAACCTGGGCCAGGGTCTCATCACCCTCAGTGTCAAAAATTTCTTGCTTCTATTTAAATTTCCCTTCTCTTGGTTCAAAACCATCACCCCTTGTACTGTCACAACAGGCCCTGCTAAAACAGATGCTGTTATATCCCACTCAACAAGGTTTGGCTGTGCAGGATATTCAGGGTATGAAGCCATAAAACTAACTCTCTTATTAGAACTTTTTGCACAACAGAACCCCTTAAGATTTAACAGACTTTTCCTCAAGCAGGAGGCATCATCAACAACTCTTGCGCAAGAGCCTCTGGGGAATTGTGCCATAAGCATTCCAGCTATTGCACACCTGGATGCGGAGAAGAGCCGCAGCTCCCACACATCGCAAAGCAGCCCATGCCACGCTGACAGCAGTGCCAACAGCCCACAGACACCCCAGCCCGCAGCTCCCCACAGAGGCCAACTGGCACAGGTACCCCCTTCCACTGCAACCCACACAGCCAGTCACAGATAAAACAACCTCTGGAAGGCAGAAAGCTCATGACAAGCTTGAGAGATCCCAGCTGGCACCACACCAGGGGGAGGAGGGCATGGAAGGGGGCATGAAGGATATGAACCCCCGATATCAATGAGAAGTGCTGTACAGACAGCAGGTGAAGCCACTGCAACTTATCAGAACTTGATAGCCTGTGAGGACTCCCACAAGGAACACACATCACTAAACACACAGCAAAGGGAGAAGCAACAGTGATATTAACTGTATTTTTCCATTTTATTTAGAACTATGTACCCCTGAGGGATTTCCCATATGTTTAACTTTTAGTCTGCTCTTTGGAGAAGAGGCTTACTTGGCAGAACACAGCCAGATGGTTGGAAATCAGAAGTAAGTTTATATATTAAATATACATAAAGCCCTGAATCAAAGCCCCCAACCCCTGTTTCTCATCCAGGTGAGCACAAGCTCATTTAGCTCTTTCCACACTGGAGCTGCCTGTTGGGTGGTAAAACCCAGCAGCAAGTAGCTATATTAACATCTCCCACCTGTGATGGCTTCTTTTCAGCTAGAAAACAACAACTGAGCATTTTTTGTTTTGTTTTGTTTTTGACATGGAACTGCTGAAAATAGCAGAATTCCAGACTTCCTCAAACACTCAACATGTGACAGCCAGCTGCAGCACCCAGCTAAGTTGGTATTTCCAGTTAGAAGGAGGGGACTTTGCAGGGCTATGTCTTTACGCTCCTCTTCTCAGGTAAGATGGAGAGGAAGGTGTGTGATATTTCCTCTGCCTGAAATGCCTTTCGCTTGGGTAGATGTTGACATGGTAGCTGATGCTTTACATACATACTAAGATGATACCGATCTGCAGGATACTTATTAGAGTTCTTTCACATAAGAACTTGAGAACAAGTCTTTGGTGGCTTGATATAAGGAAGCCTTAAAGCAGAACGGTGCCAGCACAAGCCTTTACTGTCTTTTAGACATCTTCTCAAGGAGGACTTCACCTTACTCCCTGGAAAAGCAGCATAGAGGGCTGCAAGCCAGTGCTGCTGTGAAGACTGGCCACCACACTGCACACCTCACAGAAATGTCTGGAGTCCTCTTGGCAATCATAATAAAAAGACAAGCAACCCAAACATTCAAACAACAACATTCACACATTCTTTACAGCACAATAAGGAATGCCTCTTTGGCTGAGAGAGGAAGGAGAAAAAGGCACAGTGTACAGTATTCCACTCAAAGCCTTGTAAAGCTACCAACTTTTTACATGTATGTATCAAAATAAGCTCCGTGCCTAATACTTCCACACCTTCCTAAGTTTTCTTACAAAAGAGCCACCACTGACTTTTTATGCACAGCCACACACTAAACCCCCGGTATCTACCAACCTGCAGCAGCAGACAAGCTTTCTTGAACGAAATTCCCTCCTTTCTCACCTTGCTACTCCACAGGAAGTCACTCCAGGCCATTTTATCCATCAACACTATAGCCAATAGTTCAATACTCAAGTTTAAGAACAGAGACATGCTTCAGCTCAACACATAAACCAAGAGTAGGTCCAGTCAGCAGGTCACTGGACAGCACGACAATGCACCAGCACAGAACTGTTTCAGCTCACTCCAAGCGAAGCTTGCTGTCGCATTTCCCCCAGCCACAGGTATACACCCAATGAGTCAAGCTGTGCCATCAGCACAACCTCCTTCTCGCTGTTCTCAAGCCGATTTTCCTTCTTGAAGGAGTTAAGCCAAGTGACCCAGAGAACAGCACATGCTTGTTTTAACCCTGCCCTAAAGCCAGTGGGGTTTTATACAGAACCTAACCCAAATACATCAATACACTGAGGAGAAACTTACCGGGGTAAGACTTTGAGTTTACAAATACTCCAGGGACAGTTTTGAGGCTTTGGTGTTTTTTTAACCTTTAAGACCCAGTGAGAGCTGAGCAGCCCGGTGTCACACCAGAGCCGGGGTCCCACTCAGAGGCGAACCACCACCAGCCCTGAGCGAGAGGAGATCCAGCATTTGCCCAGCTTCCTCTAAGCAGGACAGGAACCAGCAAACTTTAAATCGGTTGGTTTTGGGGGTTTTTTACGTAAGCCTAAAGGGATCCTCAGACAGCCTGTTCCCGTTGCTCAGTTCCCACCTGCTCCCTCCTTAATCCCTACAGGATTATCACTAAAATTTCTCTCTCCACTTCCTATAGCTGCAAGAGAACGGCTCCGGGCACCCCCAGCACACCCTCACCTGTCACCCCCCCGGCTCCACAACCCCCATACCTCCTCACCCGTGTTCCCTCCGGCTCCACACTTCCTCACGGGTGTCCCTCAGGTTTCTCATCCCCTACACTCCCTCGCCGGTCCTCCCCCGGCTCCACATCCCTTCACCGGTGTCCCCTCGGCTCCACGCCTCCTCACCTGCTCCCCCATCGGCTCCCCAC
>VYZX01001316.1:57024-177601 GCA_013401335.1 Brachypteracias leptosomus
GCACTCCCTCACCGTTTCCTGCCCGGCTCCATACGGAGGGCCCGGGCACACGGGGGCCGCCCCTCAGCCCCCTACCTCCCAGGGCCACCCTGAGAGATCCCCGGAGAAGAGGAGCCCAGCGGGGCCGCCTCCCCGCTACCCTCCCCGCCCCACGTCTCCTCACCTCTGGCACGGCAGAGCCCGGCCGGGCCCATACGGAGCGCGGCGTCCCCGACCCCACGACACGGCGCTGCCGCCGGCTCCACGCGCCGCTTCAACCGCCGCGCGCCCGGCCCCACCCCTCCCCGCGCGGCGCCGCAGAGCGCTGTCCATTGTGCTGCGGAGGGGGGGGGGGAGCGGGCCGGGGGCCCCACCCCCGCGCACGTGCACCGACCGCCGTCATGTCGCGGCGCGGGGCTGAGGCGCGGCCGGGGCGTCCCCGGGCCCCGGTGTCCCCGCACCGCTGGTCCCGGCTCGTTATGCTGGTGCCTCGGGCCCGGTGCAGCAGCACCAATAGGGGCAGCTCAGAGCCCCTAGAGGGGCTTCACTCACTACCCTGTCCCGCCTGAGGAAAGGGAGGGGTGGAGGGGAGCTGATCGCGGCCTATGTGATTATTTTATTTATTTATTGTATTTATTTCATTTTTTCTTCTAAAGCAGTGTTTACTCTGAGGGTGGTGAGAGCCTGGCCCGGGTTGCCCAGAGAGGCGGTCAATGCCCTGTCCCTGGAACCATTCAAGGTGAGGTTGGCTGGGGCTCTGAGCAACCTGCTCTAGTTGCAGATGTCCCTGCTCACTGCAGGGGGGTTGGACTCAATGAGCTTCAAAGGTCCCATCCAACCTAAACCAGTCCATGATTCCATACAGTTCTTCAGATGGAGGTCTATGATCTTACTTGTGTTCTACTTCCTGCCCTTGAAGAGGAGGAACCTGCTCAGGTTCTGAACCAGGGACCCAGGGTTTGGGCTGGAGGAGGCAGAGCCACAGCTCCCAAACACACCCCAGCCCCACTTGGCACGAGTTGGGTCAGGCCTTTGTGCACAGAGGTGCCTACTCACCCTCACTCCTGAAACTCCATCATTGCATTGTATGGAGGTTTGACGACTTATATCACTTATTACACCAGCATCTTATTATATGGGCAGGCATTTCAGGAAGCTATGGTCCTATTTTTGATCAGCAATATTTCCTGAACCATTCTGCTATCTCAGACCGAGGAGACCAGCCTGACATGTAAATACCCACAAAGCCACCCAGTGTCCAAACACTCAAGACTGCAGCCTATGGAGTCAGAGCAGTCAGCTCTTTCCAAAAACCTTCACAGAACAGCTGAGCGAGTTATCCAAGGCCTGGAACTTCTACATCCACTTCATAAGTAAATGCTCTTTTCCCATTCAGAATGCAACTTTTTTGTAAGACAAATGATACTTCTCTCCCATTTCAGGATCACTGTTAAATTTCCTCAGAGAAAACAGAAGAAAAAATAAAATACTGTTTCTGCCCTCTTGCTACAAAGCTCACACCAGCCCATTACTACTCCATGGCCTCATAGCAGCAGTTTTCCTTTTGTTGTAGTCATTAAACCTGGTTGAGATTCTTGGTGAGTAACATCCCATCCTTTCTTCTGCTGGGCAGCCTCACTAGAATTCCTGTTATCAAGCATACATTTTCTCCTGCCACCAGAAGGTCACCTTGGCAGTTTCCAGTGTCAGTGGGTTACCCTTGACACAGAGCCACCTCTCCCCGACATTGCCAATGGCTGTGGAGTCTTTCACTGTCCTTCCACTGACAAGGCCTGGGTGCTTGCCTCAAGGGCTGGCATTCACCCCTCAGGATTTGTCATGGGAGCTCCTCAGAAAGAAGTTCTCGCACCACAACAACCCAGCTCAGGAACTCCTGGCAGTCTCTGCAGTTAGAAAGGAGAACATCTGCCAGGAAGGACGCCTGCTCTGGAGATACCACTCAGCCTCCACTTCTCCCATTACCAAGGGCTTTCTGCTGCAAACTCTCTCTTCCTCTCAACTTTCATGCCTCATCTGTAAGTGTAAATTTTAAAATCTCAGCAGAAATTCAAGTGAGCTGGTGCATCACATGCAGAAAAAAACCCCTTGTCTGGGTTGTTCATTGTTACTCCAATTTACCTTATTCCGAAAGCAGGTGATCTCTGAAGAAGCCACGAAGAAGGTTTGTGGCAGCACTGTAGGTAGCGAGGCCAGAAGATTCGGTGGTCTGTCTTGGAGGTGCCGGGGTAGACTCAGCCCTGTGCAGGGGGAAGATCTCGCTGTAGTGGAAAGGCAGCATCATGCAGCCAGCCCAGCCCTTTCTGCAGCATCACACTAAGGTGCTCTTCAGCCTCTCTCACACGTGTTCAACAACCCTTAGAAAATCAGCGTTGTTTAAACATTAAAGAGCAGCTTTAAAAATTCAGCAGCAAAGTTCACCTAGTTTTTAGAGCCATATTGAAAGTGTCCTGGAAGTGTATTTCCACTCTCTAGAACTGGGCTTCAGTCCAGCCTGCGTCACTGAGTAGAGCTGGGAGGAAGAGGAGGCTCTGCAGCCTCCAGTGCTGGGAGCAGGCCTGCCAGCCTCCTTCACCACAGTGCTCAGGTCTGGCTTTCACTTGCTACCTCTACATCTCTGTAGAGAAACCTTTTAGCACTTAACTCAGCTCCATTTCATGAAAGCTAGGCAAAATTTGGGTCTGTTGTTTTAAGAGCCAGCAAAAATTAAAATATTGAGGCTTTTTTCATGGAAAATGTTGATCAGCAGTATCTCGTGCCACACCATTCTCCAGATCCTTTTGTACTGGAAGGTTGTGACTTGTTTCCTATAGGTTCCTAGGGCTTTGCCTTCCCCCTGCTGCTCAGAGAAGCTGATACCGTCAGTCCCATTTTTTTTCCTGGTGAGATGAAACACGCTGCCCAAGGTCACCCAGTGAGATGGCAGAGATCACTTGCAGCAATGAAATTGGAGACCTAATGAGCTCTAGTCCAGCACATTTACAGCAGATCCAGTTACCTCACCCATCAGACTGCAGATAAACACTGTGCTAATGGCTCCCTGCTACATTCACCTTTCGAGATAATGCCTCCGTGGCTACCTGCCCATCCTTCCCTTTCTCTGCAGCTGTTCAAATAGTTAGATAGTCATGCCTTGTTTGAGTTTATTTTCTTAGGGAAAGAGGTCTCCCAACCTCTGACCCACCAACAGTTAAGAACTGAATTTCTGCCTTGCATAAGAAAAATACAAAATAAAACCATCACATCAGTGATATTTAACCCCCAAAGCTGCCAGGTCAACAACTGACCACGGTGATGCTCTTTAAATGCATTGTTATGAGTTTATACATTTGCAATGTGTTAAATGTGGCCTATCATAGATTACATTGGTGGGTGAGAAGCTGAAGATGAGCCGGCAACGTGCGCTCGCAGCCCAGAAGCCAATGGCATCCTGGGCTGCATCCCCAGCAGTGCGGGCAGCAGGGTAATGGAGGGGATCCTGCCCCTCTGCTCTGCTCTGGGGAGACCCCCCTGCAGTGCTGGGGCCAGCTCTGGAGTCCTCAGCACAGGAGAGACATGGACCTGTTGGAGCAGGGTCAGAGGAGGCCACAGCAATGATGCGAGGGTGGAACCCCTCTGCTGTGAGGCCAGGCTGAGAGAGTTGGGCTTGTTCAGCCTGGAGAAGAGAAGGCTCCAGGGAGACTTTATTGCAGCCTTTCGTTACTTAAAGGTGCCCGTCAGAAAGATGGGGACAGACTTTAGCGGTGCCTGTTGTGACAGGACAAGGGGTGATGGTTTTAAACTAAAACAGGGGAGATTCAGACTAGATGGAAAAGATTTATGACACTGAGGGTGGTGAGATCCTGGCCCAGGTTGCCCAGAGAGGTGGTCGATGCCCATCCCTGGAACCATTCCAGGTAAGGATGGATGGGGCTCTGAGCAACCTGCTCTAGTTGCGGATGTCCCTGCTTACTGCAGGGGGGTTGGACGAGATGGCCTTGAAAGGTCACTTCCACCCCAAACCAGTCTAAAATTATGTGATTATGTCCATTTACAGGGATTATTTGCATCTGCTTCAGTGGCTCATAAAATAGTTCCCATTTTCCATCTTATCCACTTGGGAAGATTTGATACCATGCAGGACTCATTTGTATCAGATACACTCCTTCTCCTTCTCATTTCTGTTTGGTTGTACTGGGACCCTCTTCAACAGATACAGCCGTTGTGTCAGCATCTCCACAACCTTACAAGCAATCTATGAGATTGCAAATTAGGAGAGAATTCAGCTTTTTGTAGAAGTCCTAGACAGGCTCTGTGTAAATAAAATGCATTCTGTTTAAATGAAAGAAAAATCCTGCTTAAATGAAAGAAAAATTGCACTCAGGTGCAAAAAAAAGAGTGTACAAAGATTAGAAATGAGGACGGATGGCCTGGGAGGACTACAAAGAGGTTGTCAGAGCAGTCAGGGTTCAGGTTAGGAAAGGAAAAACCCAGATAGAGTTAAATCTGGCCAGGGACATTAAAGGTAACAAGAAAAGCTCCTACAGGAACATCAGTGATAAAAGGAGGGCTAAAGAGGGTGTGTGCCCCCTCCAGAAGGAAATGGATCTGGCCACAAGGCATATGGAGAAGGCTGAGGTCCTCAATGACTTCTTTGCCTCAGTCTTCACCGGCAAGGGCTCTAGTCACAACACCCAAGTTACAGAAGGCAAAGTCAGTGGCTGGGAGAAGGAAGATTTGCCCGCTATGCAGGTTAGAGACCATCTAAAGAACCTGAAGGTGCACAAGTCCATGGGACCTGATGAGATCCATCCATGGATCCTGAGGGAGTTGTCAGACCAAGTTGCCAAGCTGCTTTACATCATACTTGAAAAGCGTGGTGGTCTGGTGAAGTGCCTGCTGACTGGAAAAGGGGAAACATCACCTCCATTTTCAAAAAGGGAAAAAAGGAAGATCCGGGCAACTACAGGCTGGTCAGTCTCACCTCTTTGCCTGGCAAGGTCATGGAGGAGATCCTCCTGAAGTGTCTGTTAAGGCACATGGAAAATGAGATGATTGGTGGCAACCAACATGGCTTCAGCAAAAGCAAATCGTGCCTGACAAATCTGGTGGCCTTTTACGATGGAATAACAGCATCGGTGTTATCAGGACAACTGGTGTCATCCACCTGGACTTGAGGAAAGCCTTTGACACTGTCCCACACAACATCCTGGTCTCTAAATTGCAGAGACATGGATTTGATGGATGGACCACTCGGTGGATAAAGAATTGGCTGAATGGNGAGCCCCCAGCACAAGAAGGACATGGACCTTTTAGAGAGGGTCCAGAGGAGGGCTACAAAGATGATTAGAGGGCTGGAACACCTCTCCTGTGAAGACAGGCTGAGAGAACTGGGCTTGTTCAGCCTGCAGAAGAGAAGGCTCAGAGGAGACCTTATTGCAGCCTTCCAGTATCTGAAGAGGGCCTACAAGAAGGCTGGAGAGCGACTTTTCACAAGGGCCTGCAGTGGTAGGATGAGGGGTAATGGGTTCAAACCGGAAGAGGGTAGATTTAGATTAGAAATTAGAAGGGAATTCTTTACTCAAAGGGTGGTGAGACACTGGAACAGGTTGCCCAGGGAGGTTGTGGATGCTCCATCCCTGGAGGTGTTCAAGGCCAGGTTGGATGAGGTCCTGGGCAGCCTGCTCTAGTGAGAGGTGTCCCTGCCATGGCAGGTGGGGTGGAACTAAATGATCTTGGAAGGTCCCTTCCAACCTAAACCATTCTATGATTCTATGAAATAACATATTCTGTAGCTTCTCTTTCTGTGCTGTTTGTCCCCTTATGCATTTCCCTTTTGGGCTCTTGATTGCTCTGTGAGGAAGCGTCACCCCATGACTTGCTGAGTTCTGCCTGATTCCACTTGCCAGGGAGTAAAGCCTGACACAGGTTTGTTATTCTGGGTCACTGAAATCAACATCACCTCCAGCATAGCTCTCGTCATATCTTAGCTCTCAACGTTGCTCTGAAAAGGTAGCAGTTAGTAACAAGGCTATTAATAGAGAACTGAAAGTTTTCTGTGCTGGAAGCAAAGGCAAAAAGGAACATGATAAATTTAAAGAAAATAATGAAAACCAGCTAAGAAACATGACTACTTTGCAGTGCACATGATGCTTCATCTCTGCTCAATGCAAGGATCTCCAGTGGCTGGTAGCAACCTGGAGAACTCTTTGCCAAAGAGGTTGCAGTAAACACAGGACTCTCTGGGCTTTTTAAAAGGTTAATATCGTCATAGCTCTTTCAACAGCTCAGGATACACAAAATACACCAGCCCTGAGTCAGCATCTTGCTGTTTCTACTCTTTGCCCCGTGTTAGCATCAACTGCACAATGTTCGAGCTTTGTCAGGCTTGTCTCATCCAAGCCCTCATCCACTGATACTTTTATACAAAATCTTCTTTCTTGGGACACTAAAATACAAATCACTTGACTGTGGAAGCAGCACCAAGTATGTTCTCTTTCAGCCCATGTAACAGCCCTGCTGGCACGGGAAAATGGGCTGTGCCCTTCCAGCACGCAGGGAGATGGATTTCAATACTCATGTTCAGAGAAAATTCCAGGATTCTCGGAGTTGGTAGGTTGACTTTCACAGGATTAAAGTTTGGCCTAAATAATTCTGTTTTCCCCGTGACTTGTCCCTTTTCTACTAGGTCTCTCAAGTACCACTGGGTGTATGTAATGACACAGGAGAGCTGAAGACCTGCTGCTTCCCCAAACCTTCTTAATAGTGTTCTGCGGCAAGTGTAGTGAGCAGTAACTGGAGACATCTCCCTAGGATGCAACCTCTGGCCAAACACTTTTGAAGACATGCTGCTAGGAGCAGTGCCATGCTAACCCCAGAGGAACTGGAGATGTTTCTCCAGAGACAGGGTAGACCAAACTGGTGAGACTGGATTTTGCTCTGTGCACCTCTTATCTCTGTTCTTGCAGCTTTGCCCTGTCTATATAATACAGGAGAACAAAGCCATTGGGCCAAACCCACCAGCAACACCAGTATTTATTGTTATTCCATCAAAGCAGAGTGCACTGGGGAACAACTTGTTAACTGTAGGGTGTCTCAAGATTAGTATTTTTTCGAAGTATCTCCTTCCTGGGAATATTCCTTGTGAGTGGTCCAAAGAATTATGCTTCCTTTCAAAATAAGTCCTTTAATTTCTGTTCTGAGGCATATATTCAAAAGAGTTCATTTACCCCAGGCTATGAAATTAAGTTTAACCAAAATCTCAGACTGGTTATTTATGCAGCTGTGAAGTTCCACCACACAGTTCTTTATAACTTTGAGTACAACAGATACCAGTGAGGGTCATGATTTTTCCTAAGCCTTCGTTTTAGGCTATAAAGGATCCACATACTTTGAACCCCCACAAAGGAGAGTTGAATCAATCGTAACAATTCTATGTAAAAGCCAGAGCACACCCCATGTTCCTGCAACTTCTCACGGCATCTTGCTACCAGCTGCCAAAGAGTGAGGAAAAAATGGCCCCAGGCAGGGTGCTTGTCTCAGACACCAAACATAACAGCTGCCATCATAACCCAGAGAGCAAACACCTTGTGAGCAGTGTTTCCATTTTATTTTCCAGACCTTCTGCTTATCCTGGCTCTTTAGCCCATTCATTGCTATCCACTTACAATCTTGCATCATGAGTATCTAATTTCCAAGCAACACTGAGGGCCTTTAAGATATGTTCACTATGTCCTCTCTTGCATTTCAGGGCATGCTTGGTGTTCAGCAATACGTTGTCACCGGTAGCATGTGGCTGGCTCTCTCTGCACTCTCTGTCCAACAACTAGATGAGATGGGGCTTCCAATTTCAAGCATTGCAGCTGGGATAAGCTATACAAAAAGAATTAAAAGAGAAGTACCTCTCCCAAGACATCTAGGACACTACAGATTAAGCTGCTTTGATTAGAGTCACTAAATATACTTTGGTTTTTCACATGAAATACCAAAAGGAATCTGTTGGAGACCCCTGAGTCCCTTGGGTACATTCATGCTCCTCTTACTACCCAGGATACAAGCTCTAAAAGGCTGTCAGTGAAATCCAAGCTCTTGTAGCCTCTTCAAAATATTTTTCCTATAAAGCTGCAAAACCGTGAGCAAATAGCTGTGTATAACTTGGAGGTAGACGTGCAGGGGAGGGTGCTGAAACAGTCTTGGTTAGGTAGGAAGAATTAGTCTCATGTTAGAAAGCTCATTTCTCAGCCTGGTTTGCCTGGAAGTTGAAGCACCCATGGTGTGTCCTTCCCGTCTCCCAGCACAGCAGTTGCAGTTTGGAGCAAGCTGTGGGAGGTTGATGGAGGCTACTTAGGCAGTTCATTGGTTGGACTTGGTTGCTGCGGTGGATCACTCTTGGTCTGGTTTGCTGGAGGGGGCCATGTGGTCTTCTGATGCAGGTGGCTGAAAATAAGAAATACGGTTTATGTAGTTTGGGGGAAGGATACAGAGGATCACATGAAGACAACACTGGTTATTTAGGAAAGGAAAGAGGAGGCCACAGATGTGGGATGGCTAGTGGATTATACTGGCCATCTGTTTTGTCTGAAAGTGCTTTTTGTAACCTTAAAATCATTGTTTGCGAATGTTTACTCTATACCTAACTAAAAATCTCTTCTGACAGATCTTCAGGTTGAGTTAAGGTGATCTGCTAAGACAGTGTTAGTAGACATTTAGGTCTCAAAGTGCCCTTTCAACAGATATTTTTAGGACATGGCTCTGTTAAATATAAACCATTTAAGAGGTTTTAGGGAAATTCTTAATCACCATAGAATCATAGAATGGTTTAAGCTGGAAGTGACCTTTCAAGATCATCTAGTTCCAACCATCTCACCACGGCAGGGACACCTCTCACTAGAGCCGGCTGCCCAGGACCTCATCCAACCTGGGCTTGAACACCTCCAGAGATGGAGCATCCACAGTCTCCCTGGGAAGCCTGTTCCAGTGTCAAACTGGTCCAAACAAAACATACTGAAGGTCCAAACAAAGCCCTCCTGTCCTGCTCTGGGACTTCACAGCATCCTGATACTACAACTTAAAAGATTAACACCTTCAGTGATGCTTTTTCCCTTACTCAGAACTCACAGTGGTCTATAAAAACGCCAGCTGGACAAGCTATAGAACTGTAAATTCCCATCTGGCCTGGGAGAAAAAGAACATTTTAGAAAACAAAAGAGAGATCCAGGAATTTACACCGTACTTCACTGTGCAGGGTGGAAAGTCTCTTGCTATCTAGGAAGGGATGTAGTTTCTTGACATGACCATCTGGAGGCCTCTACTAGATTATCTGGTTAAAAGTTGTCAAGTGATAAATTGTGATTGAAAAAGCCAACAAAACAAACAGGAATTTTTAGTATGTGTATTATCAAAATTAGAGACCATGGTGGTTTTGACACCTACTCCTTGTAATCTGGGATTCCTTCAGCAGGCAGGCACTGGTCCCTGTCACACAGCAAAGCTGTAAATGCAAGCAAGTATAAGTGAAGGATTAGAAACAAGCCCAATGCAGGTAGCACTGCTACATTATGATAATGCACATTTAAACGATGCAGGAACTCTGAAAATGCTGACATGCTTATATAGCAGAGGTGCTTCTGAAAGGCTACG
This sequence comes from Brachypteracias leptosomus, assembly GCA_013401335.1. NCBI lineage: Eukaryota > Metazoa > Chordata > Aves > Coraciiformes > Brachypteraciidae > Brachypteracias > Brachypteracias leptosomus. The sequence continues at coordinate 66,640 of VYZX01001316.1, forward strand.
ATTGTTTCCCTTATGTCTTGTGCTTTGATACAAAGACAATGCTGGACTGTGGCCATGTTTGGCTGGTGAAGAGCATCAAAGAGTAAAAACTGGGCACCTATTTGGGGCTGTACGCTCACCTAATCATGACATGGAGGAGACCAGAAACTTCTGAATGGAAGGAGATAAGCAGGGTCAAGTAACTGCTGCTAAGAAATGTTTTTGGCTCACGGACTAAGCTCAGAGCCCCACACTGGGAAGGTTCCTATGGAACTAGATGCCTTTTCTATGATCTTCTGCCATCCACAGCCACCCGAGGGGAAGGGAGTCTAGGCCGATTTGTATGCCAAGGAAACAGGGCAACTACTATACCCCTCTGCTCAGCATTGCTGTAGTCATACCTGGATGGTGTAATGAAAGTTTGGATTCCTGGTTCAAAGCTATTGAGAAACTGGCCAGGGTCCAGCAAAGGGAGCCCCAGGGCTCATAACCTGCAAGGAGAGGCTGGGGAGGGCTGAGGGAGCTGGGCCTGTTCAGCCTGACAAAGAGGAGGCTGAGAGGCAATCTCACAGCATCCACTCCTGCTTCAAGGGCAATTAGAAAGATGTTGGAGCAAAGATCTTGGCAGTGGCAGACAATACAACTGAGGGCAGTGTGGTCACATATTGCACCTGGAGGAGCTCAGACTAGATGCTGGGAAAACCTTTTTCATAAAGTAGCACAGGAACATGTTATCCAGAGAGGCTGTGGGTCTCCATTCTTGGGGGATGAAAGCACAGCTGTCTAAACCCACTGCAGGCCTCATCTAGTGTGATGGTCCTACCTGGAGCAGAAGATGAGGCTCCTGATCTCCAGCAGTCCCTTTCAAATGGCATTTCTATAACTATGAAACCATGCTCCTGCCTATTAGGTTGTTGGGTTTTTTTCTTGGATAAAATAGCTTTCCTCTGGCCCTGGGCATGAGTCACACCCTTTGACTCCTCACACTTCGAATCTGCATTTCAGATTCAAAGATGAGTCACATGGATGCACGGAGGGCAATTGCCTCTCACTTAGCATAAGAGATTCAGGTACATGGATGGGAGGCTTAACTGGTATGGCAAAAAAGATGGAAGGTGATGGAAACTGTAAATAAGTCTAAAAGATATCCTTGAGACTTGTTTGGATTCAGGTTTCTCCAGTTAAGTCAGTGCTTACCGTCCTTGTTGGAGAGGATTTGCGCTAACAGTTCTTTAGCTTCTGATAGCAAAAGGTCAACAAGATCTGAAGATGGAAGAGATGTATCTGAGACTGCGTCTGTTTTATCCTCTTCTGTTTCACTGTTGACTCTTATAAATATGGAAAGTGCCATCAATACTTCTATCATGGAATGGTCATTGAAAATCCTGGCCAGCCTCTCATGAGGGATATTCTATGTAAAATCTGGGTGTTGGGGGGGTGAGTTGCATCTCCATCTGTCAGCAGCACAAGAGACTCTCTTTCAGACATAATTGCGTCGTCGTGTTACAGACAGATATCAATGATTTTTTTTTTTGATTTATAAAAATTTTTCCTTCATTATATTAGAAGTAACCATCCTGGAAACTTAAAAATTGTTTTCAATCACTCCTAAAACCTGTCTTTTTTTAAAGAGCTAGTAATTGTTAAAGGGAGAGTGACCTTTCAGCAATTTAATCAGTTAAAAACACACATAAAGTTGTGAAACATTTTTTTCCAAGTGATAGGAGAGAATTTCAGGTTAAAGGGGAATCCAGAAGCCTGAACTCCTGAACTCTATGTCTGCAACCACTTGTGCAGTTCAGTGATGCCAGCTCTCTGCTTGCACTCTATCAGTTTCTGTAACTGCTAATAAAAAAGCCTAAAGCCTAAACCCAAAAACTGACTTGTGTTGAGAAAAGTAGGTGGGTCAAAATGCTGCTTCTTTGGAACAACCTGCTTAGGGTCTCTGCTAACAAGAGCAGCTCAACCAGAGTTTCACTTACTCGCTCCTTAAAAAAGCCTGAACAGAGGCCAACCCAAGTAATAATTCACCAGCAGCCTCCAGATCATCCTTTCCCAATGGCTCCACTTCCAAAGTGACAGCACGTTTAGAAACTCTGGGTGAATTGTGTGTGAATCACCTTCCCATGAGAAAGGTCGGAAAAGGACATTTCATGTTGCTTTTCAAAATTCCCAGAAGCCATCTCCTACCTTTTCTCATCTGGCAAATGACTGGGTGTGCTCAGGACCTTGTGGACGTTCTGCCATGCACCACAAAAAAAAAAAGAAAAAAAATGGGTTTCAAACTTGTAGGAAGGAATAATTCCTGAGAACAAACCCCATGGGGTTTTCCTGGTGATCATATTTAATATGACAGTAATCAGCTTCTGCTTATTCATTGCCCTTGAAGCAAATATCTCAAGGCCTTTTGCAACTCGAGCAATATTCACAGCCTATGCAAATATACAGACACAGCTAAATGATACATTTTCATACCAAGACTAAAATACATGAAATGCAACATAAAAATACTCTTTCAGAGAACAATTTTGCAGGCTACATTTCAGCAATCATCGCTACAAGCAATCCCTAGTTTCTGGATCGTACCTGCATGTGCAGGCTCTCGTTACCATGCATGGTTAGTGAATTCTCAAACATTACTGAGCGATGTATAAAAGAGGAAGATATTTTGCTCCGGTGGTCAAAATCCTGTGATATTTGACCCTGGGGGCCAAGTGAAATCCCTTTCCAAATCCGACCCTGAACTGCACCAGCACGTAATGCTGTGGGTCTAGAGGCAGTTTAATTCTTCCTTCTCCAAAGCAGAGGACACAGCACCGACACTTCCTTGTGCTTCACTGTTTCCTAGTGATTTCAAGAGCTCTTGGGACAGGCTACTAGTAGCTGTAGCAGACCTACTAAGTACTAGTGCTTCCCGTGCTGCTCAGTTGACTAATTAGACAAGCTTGTATTCCCCATACAGGTAGTAAAGTGGAAGAACACACAAATAACAGACTAAAGCAATTACGTGTAGATTTTGCAGGAAATCTTGGGGGGGAAAAAGCTCTGGAAGGGCAAAGCCGCTCTTTGAGTTCACATTTGCTGTGTAGAGAAGCAACCACCTGTTATGCAAAGGAAAAGTTAAAACACATGATTTGGACCATCATGTCCAACAGAGTTCCTGAAGCATCCTCAACTAAGCACCATGGGGGGACCGGTGAGCTGAGGACAGCAGAGCCACCAGCACAATCTGCACCATGGTGTTTACATAGCTCATAGGGATATGAGTGTGTATGAATTCATTCCCTAGTTTCTCCTAACCAACAGACAGTGCCTTTTTAGGATGAGATAGAATTAAAAAAACTTCTCTTGCTTATGGAGCAGGAAGTTATTTGGACTTGCAAAACCACCCTTAAGGTAAGAGGCCACAGTGATGTCACCAGCGCCGAGGCGGTTCAGCATTCACCTGCACAAACAGGAGCAGTTTCCTGTTGCAGATCTCCAGGCGCTTCCGTGCGACTTCTGATTTTCGTAACTGGCCGTCAGCCAGGGACAACTGTCTTTTCAGCTCCAGAATGTCCTCCTGAGACAGTGCCAGAGGAAGAAAAGAAAGGTGATGAGGACGTTCCAGCCTTGGCATTTGGAAACACCAGTTTATGACATTAGCTATGAACAGGAAACCACAGTCCTTTTGGAATGAACAGTGGAAATTATACAGATTATAATGTGGACCCAGAGACCACGCTGGCCTTGTGGTCATATACAAAATAAATGATGTATGCATTCATTTTCTCCATTATAAATAGAAGGGGAGAACTCACAGAAGAAGGATCAGGAGGGCTGTGGGCTTTGTCCCAGGCTGAGGGGTTGCATTACCTCTATTTCAGAGACCTGTTTTGCTTTTTTCCCTGCCAGCTGCATCTTCAGTTCTGCAATTTCAGCTTCCAGCAAGTGGATCACTTCCTCATAGTCCTGTTCTGCGCTGTGAGCCTGTCTCTGCACCACCTCTGCCATCTGCAGCTTGCTGTGCAGCGTCCGGTTCTCAGAGAGGAAGCCCAGGGCTTTCTGGAAGCAGCGAGAAGTTCTGGTGAATGAACCACATCCCGCTCAGCTGCCAACCACCAAAACCATCCCAAAGCCCCCCAGCAATCTCTTCACTAACCTGGTTTAGTCTCTGAAGCTCATCTTCCATTGACTTCTTGCTGTTCTCCACCTCTTTAAGGAGAGACTGTAGAAAATAATTTCACTGGATTAGAAACAGTGAGCAACAGGATGTTCTCTAAATGATACCCTGATCTTGTAGCCCCTACCCACCAGAATAATATTCTATAGAAGCAGTCGTGTGCACTCTTCCCCACCATGGCGCTTTTTGGGCTGCGACCTGCCTGCCTACAGAAATCCACCTGGACACCACCATGGTGTTGACAGCTGTTCCAGTCATCAGCAGCTAGGTTGGGATGGGAGGACAGGCAGTGCTTCTGGTCTTCAGGGACTTCAATTATTTGTGAGACATGTTTTTGTATTTTTAAAGATATTTACTCACTGCTAAAAAGTGACTGTACATGCTTTCAGAACAAGCAAGTTTTTCATTTGAGGTTGAGAGTGAGAAAGAGCAATTAAGGACAGCCAAGGGCAAGAGTCTCCTTTGTAACAAGGAACACACAGAATGCAAACTGGTGACTTCTTAAGAGGGACAGGCTACACCATTGCCCTCATGTACAACTACAATGAGCTACAGCAGAAGGCATCAGCCAAGAAATAAGCTTAGAGAAGAGTTTCCACCTTTAGCCTTCGAACTTCTTGCCGCAGATCCATCATTTCCAGTTGCAGCTGCTCCAGCTCCTCATTGCTATTACAGCTGAGGGAGTCGAAGGTCTGCAAGACAGAGGGACAGAGAGCATCACAAAACACTTATACGTGGGGCTGGCAGGGATTGTTTTCTGTATCCAGAATAACATTGGGTTATTTTGAAAAGGAGTCAGCATTTTTGTGCAACAGATGAAAAGGCACATTAAATAATTCAACTGCAGGGGGTTTTTTTTACCCCCCTGATTTCACTCTCTGATCTCTGATGTAGCTGGAATGAGTTCTACATGCTACAGTGAATTTTCTTTTTGTGAACCAGCTCAAATTAGTTGGAATTGATTAATTACAGCTAATTTTTCTCCTGCATCTCTGCTGGGCTGCTTCCTTCATATCATCCTGTATCATCCCATAGACATTGTTACTTCCTTATTAAAAATTAGAAGTTTGAGGTCTGTTATAGAATTTCCTGTAATCAAAATGATTAATGCATAGTTCTGCCTTTTCTTTATAACTGTAGAACAACCAGAAAATGGTAATTTAGCTTTTCCCATCACAGAATTTAATAGATTTCACATAGAAGATCCACGGATTCAACATAGGAGAACATTGGACTGACTGACCGGAGAGTGAAAAGCCGATGTATCCAGCAAACTGGCCACTTCGTGCTGCGTGAAGAGCATGGAGTTGGAATCCAGACCAGCCTCATCCAGCTCCTCCTGCATCAGATCTCTGAGTGCTTGGAGAAGATCTGTGAGAAAGAATCCAATTTTAACAGGCTACAAGAGGAAAGTGCTGTGTGTTGGGAGAAAATGCCACTGATTTGAGGAACATTCACTGACTGCCAAGCAGAGCAGGTTTAGACTCACGGTGTGAGGGGCCGTGTGAGACAGATGGGAGCAGATACAGCTGAGGGAAGGTGGCACAGATGTCCCAGCTCCTCCAGTCCTCAACCCAGGGCTGCAGAACAACCAGAGCCTTTACCACAAGAGTGGCATCTCCCCTGCTAGCCCATTTGCCAAATACCCCTAATCATCCTTATTTCTATTGCCACACTATGAAGCCAGTTGCTTCATCACTCACTCTGCACAAAAACATCCATCCAGGAGGTATTGTGCTTTGCAAGACTGTTCTATCCAGTGGGGATATTGCTGCTGGTGGGGACATTGCTGATGGCTTTGAATTTTTGCACCAAAACTTCTGGGGAGCATACCCTGCAGGCCATATGTGCTCTGTCAGGTCACAGAGTTTATTTTCTGTGTCCTCTGGCCAGCTCTTGCTTGACAAGCTGGAGTTTAAGGAAAGCAAGCCCTTGTATCGCCTCTCTTGTATTTTTATTTTGCATATGCTTCAACCAAACACTTGCATTTTTGACTTTTTGTAGCTGTTTTGAGGCTACATCAATACCAAGACCTTTCAGTAGGTACCTCTCTCCTTTCTCAGACTCCAGCAAAGCTACTCCCAAAATGAAGAAGCCCATCACACACAGAAGCCTGCTCACCTCCATAGGCCACCGTCCCCTGCGAGTCTGTGGTCAAGCTTTGCCGTAACTGCCTCTTCTTCTCCTCAGTCACATCCAGACCAAGATACTGCAGAACCTTGAGCAGAAACAATGAGTCTTTAAAAAGAAAAATACTGGAAAAGCAACTCTTTGAAGTAGGTGCTGGGAAGACACTTGGTGCTGGGTTTCTCCTCAAGTGACTCTCCAGGCAGCATCTCCCAAAGGAGCAGGCTTGGGCTAGATTACCAGTCTCTCCTTTCCTATGCATGTACAGAAATGTCTGTTCTTGAAGACAGGGCTACGTTTGCATCCCTCCAAGAATATTTCAGACAGACTGCAAGCAGATTTGCAGCTATGACAAGCTGTCAGGAGCTTTATCAAAAGCTGGTGGAGCTGTAGTAAGACCCTGCTGCCAAGAGCTCCGCTTTCTTTCAGCTCCTCTTTCTCTTATTGCCCAGGAATTGTGTTAGGAACCAAGAAGATAAAAGCTATTCATAGATTATTTCCTGTGGCAACAGGAGGCATTCAAACATTTTGCTTCTCTGTTGTATCTTTTGCTCTTTCATTATGCCTGATGCTCTGTCTTCTCCCGACATTTATCAGTTCAACTCCAGGCAGCACACAGAAGCAGCTAAACCTGTGCAAACACCACTTCACTGCTAGCAGCTTTTAAAAAGCTTTTTAAAGACAAAGTCTTCTAAAAGACAAAATCAAGCTCAGCAGGCTCTGGAAAAGAGCCCAAGTGAAACAATCCCCTGCACCTGCAGCTCCTGCTCACGCATGTACAGCATCCCCCATATGGTCCCCTGGAAAGGAGCTAGAAACAAGTCCTTGCCTATGTTTCTGCCACCAGCAAGCCCATGGCACCCATCTGCTCTCATGTGCTGCCGTTGAGTCCCATTCGAGTCCCACTTCTCTGCCCATCACCCATGCACAGGGCAGTGCTGCTGGCTCCTGGGCTTTGTTTTGACCTGATCCTCAGTCTGTAGATGTTGGCATCTGGTGTGGGCCACCTCAAAACCATTTTAGGTGTGTGCTGTTCTGTGTGCACCTCCTGATCACCCTGGCACTGCTGCAGCTGTCTGCTCATAACACTGACCATTTTTCTGGAGAAGAGGAGACTGAGAAGGGATCTGAACAATGCTGATCAATAGCTAAAGGGAGGGGGGCAAGAGGATGGGGCCAGACTCTCATCAGTGGTGCCCAGCAACAGGACAAAGGGCATTGGGCACAAACTGGAACCCAGGAGGTTCCATCTGAACAGAGGGAGAAACTTGTTTGCTGTGAGGGTGCCAGAGCCTGTCCCAGGCTGCCCAGAGAGGTTGTGGAGTCTCCATCTCTGGAGAGATTCCAAACCCACCTGGACATGATTCTAGGCACCCTGCTCTGGGTAACCCTGCTGGGGCAGGGGGGTTGGACAAGATGATCTCCAGAGGTCCCTTCCAACCTCCACCATGCTGATTCTGTGATCTTAAGAAGGAAAGCCAAGCCTCCTCACACCTCCTACCAAAGAAGAGTTGCTTTTACACCCATGAGGAGCAGAGGTCGGTGTGAAAATGCAATTCTAAATCCTGTTTTAGGAAGAATTATGAAGACTTAGATGAAAAGTTCCTTTTGTGAGCAGAAGGACAAGTGTAGCATCTGCCGTCGGGTGGCAGCAGATGCTCGGTATAGAAGGTCCTTCTGGAGTCCTGCAGAAGGACCACGTCCTCACTATTCCCCCTCAAATGCCAACAGTACCCAGGGTGGGGACACACCCCCCAAAACCAGCCTAGGGGCATGATCTCCCAGGGATGCTCTGCCCTTCACCGGGATCTTGGTGAGCAAGCAGGCAGCTCCACTCCTTAACCTCTGATGGTGCCTGTGGAATATATTTCCCATTAAATGCTGAAAGGAGCAGTGGTTCTGTCTGGGTCCTGGGTGAGATAACTTCTATTCCAGCCTTCCCTTGCCCACACCAGGCTGCCTGAGGTCACCCCAGCAGCAACAGCAGCACTGGGAAGTGGGGAAGGCAGCTGCCTGCACCTACAGCCCTGAATCAAATGCATTATGCCCAAGGGAGGTGCAACTGCCAGGAAGAGGCTTCTGGAGCTCCCCGAAGCATTGAGAAGTAGCCAAGATGAGCCAAGGTGTGTTTAAATACCCCTTCAGACACAATTAGGAAGTTTCACTATGCCTTCTTCTCCCTTTTTACCTATAGAGCAAACTCGACTGAAGAGCTGAGACTCTTTTTTCATTTCCAGACTTTTGGTAAGAAATACTGTTTTGTGGCTGACTCATATGCCTCTATCTCAAAAAACAATTGAATTAATTGTGGCACATGAGTGGTGTGATGCTAATAAGGCAAGGAATATTCTGAGCACTCAGCTGGCTCTGCCTTCCATGCTGCCTGGGCTGTTGCCATTCCCAGCCCAGTTGGGACACATCTCCTAGCGACATGAAGGGAAACTCTCCTTCTCTGGAGATGTTTAAAGCCCACCTGGACATATTACCATGCAACTTGGTCTAGGTGATCCTGCTCAGGTGAGGGGATTGGACTAGATGATCTTTCGAGGTCCCTTCCAATCCCTAACATTCTGTGATTCTGTGATTAGACTGGAGCAAACAGACAGGTTGATTCTCCTCGACTAGATCTATTCAGGTTTGCATTTGGTAATCCCTTCAAAAAACAAGTGATGCAGTGACCCCCATACTAGTACCTGGCCCGGTCCTCACATGCCTGAGTGAAACACTGGAGCAAGAATCAAAGCTGAAAAGTCTCCATCAGTTCTTCCACAGAAAAGCAATAGAAGGAGACTACTTGCGAGCTTATTGTGTTTGCCAATTATGTGGCAGCTGGAAGCAAGGAGGTATTATGGCAGTGGACTCTTTTTCGCATTGGGCACTTTGGGAGAGGACTGAGAGGTGACTTCACTTTGGGGAAAGGGACCCCTTCACTTACCAGCTCCAGTTTCCCATCTTTCAGTCGGATATGGGGATCCAGTGCTACCTTTGGTTTGGTGCCTGAAGCTGCTTTATGATTAGATGCCGAAGCAGGTGCTGAAAAAACAAAAATAACTGTTAATGAAGGAACACTTGCATAGAAGAAAGAGGTACCCGCAAAGCAAAATTCAAAACTCTTGTGTGTGTGCAGCAGGCCAAATACCAAAGACCAGGATTTACTAAATCCAGTCCTGGAAGGCTGAACCAGGACACCGTTGTAAAGATTAGATACTGGAGCAAACCCTTATTGAAACTGGGCTTCTGCACAGTTTAATTTGGTACATTTCATCCAAGGACCTAGGACTGCAAAAATACCACTTTGGAAATTTCCAATCACCATTTTTTCATGGAGTCTTGGGATCTATAGTTATGGTAACCTGTGGAAAAAAAACTCCACCTCTGCCTGGTTCTTGTCTTCTCTGATTAAGCAAAACTGAAACCCAATGTTTTATAACACCTTCTAAAATGCAGCCTTGGCTTTCACAACACCTATGGGAAATGGAAAAGTTGGATGAAAAGCCATGTGGAAAACACTGGCACAAGACTTTTTCCCTTGGCAAGATGGCAAAAAGCCTTGAACCCCTTTCCCTCCATCGGGTGGGCAGGTGGGTTTGGGTAGAAGGAGTCATATGCACTGCAAGGCAGACACAGAGGGAGAAGGAGGCAGGGATGGCAGCTGATGAAAAGCTGTGATGAGATCAGAAGTGCCAGCTGCTGACAGCTGGCTCAGCATTCCCAACAATGTCTTCACAGCTGGAATGGTGCAAGCACAAGCCCCCTACGTTTACTCCCCCATCTCTTGAGGGAACCCCACCTTTTGAATTATGATTAACCCTGTCCATAAGAAACTGGAAAAGGGTTGCAGAAGGTGTTACCTGCTTTGGAGCTCCCTGCCAGGCTCCAGAAAAGCGCAGAACCACTGTGCCCACAGCCCTACCATCAACCTGCCTCTGCTCACCCTCAAGCCATCAGCCCAGGTCCATGATGAAATTCCTTTTCATGCCATTGGCACAGGATTTGCCCAAGGAGAAATTTCTTTGGCTTGCCTGGAATCTAATTAACACCACGGGAAGCCTCATGTTGCCAAGTAATGATGTTTCTCCTGAACCACTCCAGCGCTTCTCACCACATCCTCCTCAACTGTCTGGGCAGAGACTGGGTGCAAGGAGGAGGAATGAGAAGCAGCGGAGGTGCTGCACAAGCATAATCCTCCTAATGCTGGTGTTCATCTGCTCTGCTGACACCAGCAGCTGGGGAGCAGCAAGAGGTAATAAATGGGTTTGCTGGATCCGCCATCAACACTTTATGCTCCAAGTTCAAGGGCAGAGCTGTTAACCTTTGATGCATGGCTAATCAGGCTTAGCTCCATGTGGCTTTGCTATCAGCTCTGGACATGGAGATATCCAGGGCGTCTATCAGGCACCCAGTGAGAAGTAGTCAATGGCCTAAGCTCCCAGACTGGCTGCTGCTCTTTCAAAGCCAGTTGTCTGTTTTCATGGATGACAACACTGACACAAAGCCTCCTCGGCATTTCACATTAAAAAAACTATGTGTAATAAAATCCCCCAGCTAAGTCAGGAAGTGATTAGGTCATTGCTATTTGCTAGATTGCCTACATGACCCAGGGCTTTGCTCCTCACCACTGGGAGCTCTGGCTGCTGGTGTTGGCCACCTCAGAGCCTGTCTGAAATCAAGGCTGCAGGATGCTCAGGGGAGGACAGCCCAAGAGCAGGCCATGTCCCAGGGTGTCTGCAGTGCAGAGCATGGAAGGCAAAGCCTGAAGCCTCCTGAGTTTGCCCAAGGTGAGACAGGCACCCTAGGGAGCAGAGCACTGATACACACCCAGCTCAGTACCGTCTACTCCCTGTCTCTCACACTAATTCCTGGTATAGACTCAACAAAATTTACCTTGCAATGCTTGCTTTTAGCCTTCCAGATGGGAATTATGGCACAGAACAGGGATACACAAGCAGGGCCAGTGCCTTGGCAGCACAGGAGGAAGGAAGAGCTGTTGGATTTGTGGCCATGAGGATAATGGGTAGCGTTCGCCAGGGATTCAGTAGGGAAAGTACGTCTTTTTCTCAGGGCAGGAGTAACCTTCACATTGTAGGGATACGGGGTATCTCGTTGGAGGACATCTCCCTGGACACTGGATCATGGGAGTTATTGAGGTTTCCTGTGATTCCTAAGCCACATGGTAAGCTGCAGGGTGATTTGAGCTCACTCCCCATTGCTGACATCCTATCAGGTGAGCAGAGAAGGTCTCTCCCACAAAAGGTAAGAGCTCAGTAGAGGACTCGGAGCATGGAGGGAAAACACAGCATGGAATAATAAGCAAAAAGTGAAGCTTGGATGTAGAGAGAAATTGGACTTAAGCACATCTCTAAGCAATTTCCCTATTTGACCAACTGAGGGCATCCTTAATGCCTGTGTAGTGCCCAGGGTTACTCTGTACATTACAACTACATTACAACTGTTTCTTTTAATACTGTCTCTCCCAGGACCACCCATTCTCATCAGAAGGGAATGTCACCTGCAATGAGAGCTGCTGCATGCGAGTTTGACATAGAATCACGGAATGGTTTGGGTTGGAAGGAACCTCAGAGATCATCTAGTTCCAACCCCCTGCCATGTCAGGGACACCTCCCACTAGACCAGCTTGCTCAAAGCCCCATCCAACCTGGTGTTGAACACCTCCAGGGATGGAGCATTCACAACTTACTTCCCTGAGCAACCTGTGCCAGTGTCTCACCACCCTCAGAGTGAAGAACTTCCTCATTTCTAATCTAAATCTCCCCTCTCCCAGTTTAAAACCATTACCACTTATCCTATCACTACAAGTCCTTGTAAAAAGTCCTTCCCCAGCTTTTTTGTAGGCCTCCTTCAGATAATGGAAGGTTTCAATGAGGTCTCCCTGGAGCCTTCTCTTCTCCAGGCTAAATAACCCCAACTCTCTCAGCCTGGCCTCATAGGAGAGGTGTTCCAGCCCATGTTCGTCGCATGTGGGCGAAGACACTGCTGTAAATGAACCACAGGCTGAGAACAGAAGAAGTTGCCTCATGTGAATATCTTGTCGTCTGAATATGCCTTAGTAAAGAATTTTGCTACTATGGACAAACATAGACATAATTATTACCCATTGAGTAAGCCAAGATGCTACTTTCCCTCTCTCCTAGAAGCCTGAGTCTCATTATCACCCCATTAGATTCCTCTACAGCAGTATTAACACTGATCAAAATTAATTTCATCATCCTCAGCACTGAAGAGCCAAGGCTATGTTTGTCACCCACACAAAGAAAACAGTTTAGTGGGATTCTTACCTGAGACGGTAAGCTCTGGTGGGCAAACATCTGGTGACAAAGAAGGCACAGGAAAATTATTTTCACGTGTATTCTAGAAAAGCAAGACAAAAAGACACAGACAGTTGCTAAGCAGAATATTGTGGTGCAAATAAAGAGCAGAAGATGGAAGTATTCAGGAAAAAGCAACCCATTTGGCCCATAAAGAGCAAAAGCACCATGTACACCTCTTGTGCAGATGGGCTAAAAGAGTCTCTGTGGGCTTCTCTGGGAGCTCTTTTCACAGGTATGTTCTTCAGCCATCTCAAGATCTCTGGGCACACACAGAAAAATGAGTTAGTTGTTATTGTAACTGTGATCAAGAGCTGCGGATGAATTTGACTTTGTATGGTTTCTCCTTCGAGGTTCACCATAAAGCTTTGCATCCAACCTATCAGTGAGGTCCTGAGTATGACCACAGACAGTTGTATTATTTACCCAAACCACATAATTATCACAGTGAGCACAACAGGAAGCCAATGCCAGCACACAACCTTTCTTAAGTGCCAGCTCATGGCTAAAAGCACAAGAGGGGAAAATAGTTACAGGGTAGACCTGCTGAGCACCACCGAGACAGTGCTTCCACAGCTGGGAACTTGGATGCAGAGAGGGGCACAGGACTGGTGCTGAGTACATACAGGTAGCATGGGTGTCTGAGCATGTGGAAACCCAGACCTCATTAAAAGTTCCATCTTTTAGCAGCAGTGAGGAAAGAAGCAATTTCATTCCAGCCACAGTGTAATTTCATATAGGTGTATGACATTACACAAGCACACCTTCTGCTGGATGGTGAAGGATCTAACTATACCACTCGGCTCTATGTCTATGGGCTAAGGCCGACTTTCATAAGCATGTCTCCAGCCTGGTACACCCAAAGGCAACATCCATATGACATTCTTGCAAGTCTGTATCTCCACAGAGTCTGGAAAGAAAGATGTTTTGTGGGTGATACTTGCATGAAAGGAGCATCCAGGTGGCCTTTTCTGAAGGAAGTTTATGTGGAAGAGGGTGGAAGATACACCTGGCATTGCACCCATCTAGGGGAGGAGTGACAAATGCACAGAATCCAGCCACAGAACTAAATTACTGTTGAGGGTGGTGTGGTTAAACCCTGTCTCACCCCACACAGCTCCAATACTGCAGGCACAACGTGGAGCCAGGCTTCCCAGGAAAAGCAATCCTGGCTTATCATTAGACTAGTGAAGAACAGAAACAGGCTGCTTAGTAACACTGCAGATTCATCCTCATCAGAGGACTGTAAGAATAAAGAGTTGTTCCTGCCTTTGGGTACAAGACGAGATAAAACTGGCTCCAGAGATCCCTTCCAGCTCTATGACTGGTATTGAATAAGATGCAGGTTGCTATCCACAGAAGGGTTTTGGTTTTTTAAAACCAGAGACTTCTGAAATGCAGGCCCTGGAAATGAAGCTCCTGTCATTACCTCCACAGATCCTTCACTGGGACAGAAGAAACAATATTTTAGATTTAAAATACCTGGCTGTAAACCAGGGTTGCATACATCAGCACTACAGACTTCTCACCATCCAGAAGGGCTGCCATGCAGTCCCTAAGGAGGAATTTTCTGATCAAAGAAAGATCAAAGAACTGATGTCTGTGGTCTTAGATAGGAATTTCAACCTACCTCTGGGGACCTCATGTGGACCTTCAGTCTACAGGAACTCAGACCATTTCCCACGGCCTTTGGAGGTGGTGATGGGATGTTGTTATGAACTGACAGTCCAGGATGTAACCGTCCCCTTCCAGGAATAAAGGCCACTTCTGTGTTTCCCTCGTGTCTTAAACAAACAACAAATACAAAACATTTTACTAATAACAATAAAAAGGCATAGATTTACAGAACTTCCATGCTTGTTGTTCTCTCTCTAGGATAATCTCACTTAAGGCTATGTAGCCTGCACCAGTATAGATGGATCTCCACAAGCTCTGTTGTTTGTTTGAACTTCAGTTCTCTTGCAGAACTCTGCTGGGCTGTGATAGGGGATATTTACAAGGACCAGAACATTGGAAATGTCTGGATTACACTTCAGGATGATCCATGTGTTCAAGATTTCCTTATATGACCACCTATCAGGACCATCTTGAAGCACCATTTAAGACTAATAAGCCTCATGCTTCTTGAAGCCAAACATTGAAGGATTTCTGCCTCAGACTCAACAGTACCATGACGATAACAGGAAACGTGTTATGTGCCCACCTGAGTTTGGCTTTTGCAATTATTTTTCTGGCCTCTTCATGTGTGCTGCCCACCAAAGAATCTTTATTGATAGCAATTAGTTGGTCACCAGGTCGGAGCCGACCATCCTAAACAAAGAGGGAGAAAGTCACAGCATTGGGAAGGAATGTCTCTCTGCCCAAAGTCTTCATCGTCACTAGTCTGTGCAATACATTGTTCGTCTACTCTTAGAAAAGCTGCTTCAGAACAGCTACAGCCTTTAGGAGAGGTCCCCATTGCAAAGTCACTGAGGGTCTCCATACTGACTTACCTTGTAACAGTCACCATCTGGCATAAGCTCTTGAACATAAATCATGGGGCCATCAGGCCTGTTAGATCCACCACTGATTGTCAGCCCTAAGCCGGAGGATTTTGCTATAGAAATGCTCTGGATTCCCGATTCAATGGAGTAGCTGCAAGGGAGAGATGTTAGCAGGTAACTCAAGATGATCTGGTTCATTTTCCCCTGTCGCTGAACAAACTGTACCTGGTTATCTTTCTGTGCATGATCCTTCTAACTTCTCCCAACCTTTTCTGCCTTTGCATCTTTTTTTCCACCCAACCTTGGAAAGAGATGGTGAGGACTCCTGTTTCTCAAGAGACATTGCTCAGCATTATGAAGATGACTGGCTTGCACAATCCCAAATGCCGGGGAATACTCATTTGCATTTGGAAAATAAAGAGAGGAGAAACTAAAGGTTTAACCAGAATATATTTGGCACTCTTGATTTTTATAGCCAAAAGCACACAAAGGGTCAAAGCAGTGATTGTTTGAATCCAGCTAAATCACCAGACAGTGATAGTTGACAGATTGGTCAATTATGAAGCAACCCTTGGCAACCATCAAAGTGAAGCTCAGGATACACAGCTGACCATGTCTTAAACAAGGTTTGGACTCAGAATCTTGCAAGATGCCTTAAGAAAAGAGCCCTTAATCTCCTTTACAGCAATACCCACCACACTGCAATTTACTTCTGTGGCAGTGGTACAGATGCCTCATCCAGTCAAGGATGTACTGCAAACAGAGCAGTAACAAGGCTGAACCCTACCCTTAAAGAGCCAGACAGGACCCAACAGGTCACCAAGGCCAGGTCACCACACGTGGCTCCATGCTGGGAGAGAGGTTTCATGACGGCAACGTTTGTGGGAGCACAGATTTCACTGACTGCCCATGGGAAGCGTTGCAACAGGGAGGTTTGGGGGAAGGACTTGGTGGAGTCTAAGAGTCCACCAGCCTTTTCCTCCTCACGAGGTGACTACAGCTGACTTTCCTCCTTTTTGGTTTAGTTCCATAGCAGCCATGCACCAAGTGCTTGGCAGCTTCTGGTCCTTCTTGTGTTATCTGATAATTTTAGCCACAATGCCAGCTGTGCATCTCATGCCTCACAGTGACACTAGTGTGTAACCTCCCTGCGCACCCACCAGTGCCATCTCCAGTGGTCAGACACCCTGGTGACACAGCAGCATGCTGCCAGCATCCCCCAAACTGGCCGTGTGCCCCTGGGAGAGCCAGTGGGCTTTATGGGGAAATGAGCTGCAGCATGTGGCTTAGTCTTGTAAGAAAATATCTCTCTAAGAAATATTTTAGGAAAACGACATAGCATTAAAACCAAATCCAGATATCCAATACTATCTGTGGTGAGACTGAATCATATCAGAGTCCTGTTGCTCAGTGGAGTGGCAGGACCTCAGATGATGCCATGGTGAGAGGCCACAGCCTGGGAACAACTTGTGGTGAGCAGAAGGGATAGCAGCCACATGCATGAAAACACCCCTGGCCCTAATGACATCTCTATAGCTGACCACCGAGGTTCAGCTGCATTCAATGGTCTGTGATTTCAAACAGCTCATGCTGCTCCCAGGAGAAGACCACTGGGGCCTGGCATTGGCTTGGAGACAAGCAGAAAATGGCACAGATGGCAGTGCTGAGCAAGGAGACCACCAAACGAGGTCCCCTCTAGCCTCTGCCATGGCCTGGAGTGGGTTAACAGCAGAGTGGGAATGTCTGGTTCATCCAGACCAGCTGCCGAGTGGATGAACTGGCCTCTCCTCTGTAAG
This sequence comes from Brachypteracias leptosomus, assembly GCA_013401335.1. NCBI lineage: Eukaryota > Metazoa > Chordata > Aves > Coraciiformes > Brachypteraciidae > Brachypteracias > Brachypteracias leptosomus. Next base: position 83,513 of record VYZX01001316.1, read on the forward strand.
GGTCTCTCACGCCATGCAAACAGCTTAAACCTCTGGTGCCAAATATTTGTCCTTTGCAAATCCCTAATAAAGAGCTGGTATTTAGCACGAGGATTTACTGGTTCTGCAGTGAGGGCTGATTCTCTTTACCAGAGACTTGGTTTGTGTATGCTGCCAAAAGAAGGGAACCTGCAAGCCCTGGGGACAAATGGTCCCATTTCCACGACTGTTAACACCCTTTGAGTTGTCGCTCTTGTGAAGGGCAACCCTGAGCACCCTGAAGATGAGACAAGCTCTGCCTGTCCAGTCCTCTGACCCTGCAAAATATGAAAGGGACAGATGACCACATGAACACGTGCTCCAGGAGATGCTCTGGAGACAAAAAGATGCAGTGTATGTAGGCGACTGCTGTTGACACCAAAGCAAAGGACATCAGGAGTGTTTGCATCGAGAGGGCAGTGCTTGTTCTCTTGTTGAAGGATATCAACGTGCCAGAAGCAGGGCGATGGAAAACAAGCTCCTGAAATACCTTCTGAAAGCACCACTGACCTTGCAGAAACACTCTGCTCATGTTTATGTTTATAAAGGTGACATGCAGAGGCCTCTCCACTGGCTGTAAGCCACGGCTTCTCCCCAGATTCCAGAGGTGAGTAGGAGGAGTAGTTGCATGGTTAACCATACTGTAGTCATATTGACTGCCTCAGCAGGGAAGCTTTTCAGCTCTTGGGCATAGGATTCCCAGGAACAGTCAAGATGCTACCATAACAAGGACTTCTAGAACTTTCAGTAGTCTCCTAGTCATTGTGGTGATACAACAGTATAGAGGACATAAGGATGAACAACGCATTTATTGAGCACTGGAATTATTTACTCAATCTACCCCTAAGGCAGTGTTAGACATTGGGTGGTATCTTCATGAAAGACCAAGGGAGGGGCTTTGTGGGGCCTGTACGTACTGTGCGTGAGGGAGGTGAGCCGAGTTCCCGATGAAGGGGCTGTGGGAATTGGCAGGACTCAACAGCAGTGGGCTCTGAGAGCGCGAGGAGGAGCCCGAGGATGTACTTTCCAGGTACCGACCTGAACAGCAAAGTCAAAATCAGTCCAGGGAACACAAATACTCCAACATCACCCTCTTCCCCTGCTCTACCACTGAGCCAACACCCTTTTTCTAGCTTTATTGGGAAAACCACGTGGGAGTTAAAGACATTATTATATCGCTTACGGAAAGCGGAGAGGAAACATTCAGCCTCCTCGGCACAATTCCAACATGGGACTGTCATCCCTGTACCAGCCCCCCATAACTCTGCCGCAGGGGAAGGGTTGGCAGCCTTCTGGTGGGATGCCAAGGCAGAGGGACAGATTCTTTCTCCATGCATATATGATCTGATGCACTGGCATCTCGCTTAGGTGGACCTTATTGCATCTCATGAAACATTTCCCATTTGCCAATGAAAAATAATGATCATTGAATGAATCATTACTGAAATACTTTGACATCCATGGCAGAGAGCTGCACCTCCAGAAGTGGGTAGTGATGGGGTTATCTGCCCAGCCTTGCTAAGCAGGGTCTGATGATCTAGGAAACGGTTATGACCCCAACTCAATCGTTCTGTGTTCACCCTGAGGAGTGAACTCGCTTGCTGCCTTGGTCTGTGCAGACAGGACTGGCCACACTTGCTTCTCTGCACCCAGGAATGCACTGACTGCTTGCAATAGGGACAAGCAGGACTTCTCTCCCTTCAAACCTCCACTCAAACAGCTACATCAATCCTAAATTCCTTCAAAAATAACACTGGGATAAAGAAAATTCTCTCAGCAGAGAGGGGCGGGGGTTTTGGGTTCCTACAAAGGGATGCTGAGCTACTCACTGCTGCTGTGCAACACTGGTGAGCTCCGTGCTGAGCCCGTATTGCTCTGGGAGCCGAACTTCTCCAGCAGCTCAGAGAACTCTCTCCTGGAAACAAAAACACAGTATAGTCAGCTGCTACTCAAAACTATTCCCCACGTGATTGCATGACAAGGGTGTCTCTGATGGCAGTAACTTACTACCAAGTCTGTGGGGCCGATGCCTTCCAGCAGTGGGGAGCAGACAGAGCTTCCTCACACATAAAGGTAACCCCCTTGGGTTCAAGAGTCTGTGTGAAGCTTAAGGTCAATAATCAATCTCATGGCAGTACAGCTTTCCTGCAAGAGGCTGGAGCTTCAGTGTGCTCCTTTCCTGTTCTGGAAAGTGGTGAGGGTCCACATGGACAAGAGGAGCTGGGAAGGAACATATGGACAGGCACTGGTGCTGGGGACTGTCTCTCCTCAGAGAGGGCAGATGAACACAGGAGCCCTGTTTTGCCCCCCTGTCTTGCACCTTACCAAATGGAGCATCCTGGGAATCAGCTGGAATAACTTCACCCCCAACTACAAGGCTCAGAAGTTTTGCTAACACACCACACAAGCAGATTGTCAGAAGGAGCTGCAACTATGCAAACATAAACCAAAACTACTTGGCCTCTTTGTGACTCCTGCTAGAATAATGTAGATTATTACCTGTTTTTTCTCCTCCTTTCCTAGACAGAAAGCCAGCTCTTGCTTGGGTAAAGATAGGAGATGGCTTCTGGAGCACATGCAAAAGAAGCAGCCCGCTCTCTGAACCCATCCACAGCGATGTCCTCCACCAACATCACAGGCTAAACTCTTGGAGCATAAGACCTTAACAAAACCTGCATGCATGAAGCATGCTGGGGCAGCACAGGCTTCCACACTCTTCCCAGCAGCTCATACCTGAAGATGCTGAACCTGCAAGCACGTGCTGAATTTTCAGGTATCAAGATCAGAAGGGATTGACAGTGAACTCAAGAACAGGGAGAAATAACAGCCCACAAATGTTTAGCATGATTCCTCTGTCTTGAGGTAAAACCCCCTGCTATTTTGCCTTTCTGCAAAGCAATCTCACCCACAACATCCCCTGGAAAGTTGGCTCATTAATGCTTCACTTCCAGGCTGAGTTTGACCACCATATAACTACCCAAATGTATTGAGTCCTTGATGAGCTGTAACTACCTGTACAACAAATGAATTGCTTCATGACCTCTCTTTTGCCAAGTGTAACATGCTGAGTTTTTAAACCCCTTAAAAGCTACCATTAACCGTGTTTACCAGCTCCTGCATCATTTCTGTAACCCTTCTCTTGAGCTGCCATGAGCCTCTCGCATCCTTTTGGATGAGGAGCATGGAAAGGGGCTGCCATGTTTAACCATTAAGCTTCTGTGCCCATCCCTGCCATGTTGGCTCTTTGCTCCCAGGAGCATGCTGTCCCTCTGCAACTGTGTGGTCCTCTCCCTTCACAACCCAACACTACCTCATCAATCCAAGCTTTTGGCAGAGAAGAGCCTCAAGGGTGACTAATTTCTTGCAGGTGTCATTAAATAAACAGCCAGGCAATGGATAGGGACCCTGAAAGTCTTGTTTCTGTGGCCACGGTAACAACATTAGATGTCCACTTTGAAGGCATGAGGGAATCCCCATGGGAAGGTGCCCCCCTGATGCAATAGCCACAGGAAAAGCCAAGTTATGAGTGACTTGCTCTCACACTTGACAGTCAGACAAGCTCAAGACAGAAATCTGTAGGAAACCAGCCACAGCAAAGTGTCCTCAGTGAGGAGACTCCTCTTATGCACAAGCAGACGCTGTGTCATCCGCGTACTTTACCGGGACAGATGTTATATATTATTGGCTAGACTAGAGTCAACAATATTAGATGATGAATGAATCATTAGCTCCTTAGGTTCCTGCTGGAAATGCTCTCAGTAATTTACATCTTCCCATTAACAACCAGCTCATTAGCAAACTTCAATGACCAATGCTTGCCTTATCTAATATTATCATCAAATTTATGCCTTATTCATTCCATTTAATGCTAATTCTAAACCCAAGTGTCACACAATACTCAATGGAATGCCTCGGTGAATCCCAATACTTTGAATCAACGCTATTGTTTTTATCAACTAAACCCACGACCTTAAAAAAATCAACTACTTTATTCAGAAATCCCACCTTCCACAAAACGGTTCTAACAGGCTGCTTCATGGTGTTAGACCCTGAAATAGATGTGAAAGCACTGAGAAAGTGGAAAGACAACTTAGATCCTGTAGCAGTAGGACAATGGTTGGCTGCTCTGTGGTTCTGTGCGTTAAATCTTGGATCTATCTTACCTTCACTGGCTTTTCCCAACTTTCCAGTAAAGTCTCTGTGTTTCTATGGGTGGCTCACACTCCCATTGCACTGGTAACTTGTGCACTGATGGCCTCTTCCCTCCCTGACCTATTGCCATGGCAGGTCTAACACTCAGGAAGCTAAGGTATTATTTCCAATGGTTACCAAGCTGGTTTTTTTTGGGGGCTGGGTGTTTCTGTGGTCATCTATTGTTACGTTTTCCTCAGATAATAGTCCATCAGAGCACAGAACAGGTTATGAACTTAAAACAATGGCTAAAAAACTCTTAGTCAATGCAAATGCAACTAGTCTGGCAGCTCTTAGGCTCTTTAAACCCTGCTAAACAATGCAAACACTGATCCATGCTGTCAAGCTCTGTTATAAGCAAGAGTATGGATGACTTGAGCATTCTTTGTTGTTGTTTATTTCATGTCGTTAAGTTCAATCACAAAGAAGTACTTAGCATTATTTGCTCAGGAGCCTGCACAACGAGCTCCGAGCCCAGGGTTGCTTTGCAAGCCCAGGTCCAGCCCAGCCGTTTGCTCTAGGGACAATGTGACTAAATGTTACATCATGCACCACTGTCCTGGCTCCTGCTTTGCTGGTCAATGCTGAAAGCCCCAGTTCCACCAAGGACATAAACACATGACTAACTAGAAGCACACACTTCTTCCAGCAGCAAGCAATACACTTTCTGGTGTCAATCTCCCAAGAATTAATTTTGTGCTCAGTGCTGTATTTGAAGGAATTTGCAAGCAGGCAGACGATGCCCAAAGGTTGCCAATTAATGAACAAGTAGGCTGAAGGAATGCCAACAGGTCTTGCTTTGTGCTTTCAGACACCAAGAGACTTACTTTAGAAGATGTCTTTCATATTTAAAATTTGACCCTTACTAAAGCATTCTGAATTGGCAGGTGCCTGCAGGACTAAAATGCCCAGCTTTATTTAAAAAAAACCAGCCAAGCCATCAGGTTGTATTAGGTGGAAAGTTAATTTTAATAATCCTTTCTCCAGCTCTTTTTCATTAAGATGTAGACATTTGAGGTCTGGAGGATCCCTGTAGCAGAGCTCAGACCCACAGACCCTTCAGCCAGCCCCATGGCATGGAGCAGGATAATGGGGTTTATCAGCAGCAGCCAGCTGTAGGCCGACTTTGCTACAGATTAAGCAGTGGAGGGGTCAGTCTTCCCGCAGAATATTGCTATTTTATCTCATAATACCTTTTGGCCCCGCCCTTTTGTTCTTGGGAGAACAAAGGGTGAATCCTACATCAAAGGTTAGGGGAGAGCACAGCGTCTGGAAACCTCAGCTCTGCATCACAGCTGGCGGAGAAAGAGGAGCAGTAACACCAGATAAATTAATAGCTTGTCTCAAAAAACCCAAAGCCTGCAGCTCACTGGGAACCATGAACCCAAAGCACTGCAAAAGCACCACAAAAGGAGGTTTTTCTCACACCCAGCTTGCAGCAGCTGCAGCCGAGTCACTAAGATGAAGCGAGGGTGGAACACCTCTGCTAGGAAGACAGGCTGAGACAGTTGAGGTTGTTCAGCCTGGAGAAGAGAAGGCTTTGGGAAGACCTTGCAGCCTTTCAGGACTTCAAGGGGCCTGTCAGAAAGATAGGGACAGACTTTTGAGCACGGCCTGTTGGGACAGGACAAGGGGTGATGGTTTTAAACTGAAAGAGGGGAGATTTAGAATAGAGACAAGGAAGAAATGTTTGACGCTGAGGGTGGTGAGAGCCTGGCCCAGGTTGCCCAGAGAGGTGGTCAATGCCTCATCCCTGGAACCATTCCAGGTGAGGTTGGCCAGGGCTCTGAGCAACATGCTCTAGTTGCAGATGCCCAAGCTCACTGCAGGGGTGTTGGTCTAAATGACCTTGAAAGGTCTCTTCCCACCAAAACCAGTCTCTGATTCCGTTATTTCCTCTGCTCCCTGGGTGGGATGAAGCTTTGGAGCAGCAGCTCCATCCCAGTATAGTCCTGATGAGGATGGGACTGTGCAGAGCCAGCACATCCCAAGCTGTGAGCCCTTCTGTTCCGGCTGCGTGAGGCAGCACATCCCACCTATTCTGGCCCTTACTTTCCCATTAATGCCTAGGAAGACGTGACACGCACAGGCACATCTCAGCTCCTCTGTGGAAGGATGCATGTTTTCCCCCAAAGCACAGCCCATGGCCCTGGGACACCCCAGGCTCACTGGAGCCAGACCTAGCATTGCCTTCCAGTTTAGCACCAAGTGCTCAGATGACCAAACTTGTTCGCTGTGAGGGTGCCAGAGCCTGGCCCAGGCTGCCCAGAGAGGTTATGGAGTCTCCTTCTCTGGAGAGATTCCAAGCCCGCTTGAACGCGATCCTGGGCACCCTGCTCTGGGTGACGCTGCTGGAGCAGGGGGGTTGGACAAGATGATCTCCAGAGGTCCCTTCCAACCCCTATCATTCCATGATTCTCTGATCATGCAGGGCTTGCAGGAATAAAGGGCTTATCTTGCATTCACACCAGGCTGGGCATGAGCTGCAGCAGAGACCTCTCTGTCGACTCCTGGCTACTGGCTGTGCACTTGCAGAAAGCAGCCTGCTTTCCTTACAGCTTCTTGTGCAAGCCCTATTAATATCACAGCCCATTTTTGCCGATGGGACTGCATGTATCATGCGGAGATGAAACATATTTAGCATTTTATCAGGCGAGAAGAAGGAGGTGTGGCGCAAACTGGCTTTCTCAGAGTGATAAACCTGAAAGATCAGGATGATATCTGTGCAATGCATAGAAGCGAGGGACTATTGCAACTTTCGGGCTGAGAATGAATAAACAGTAATTACACATATGCAATAAAATCATCCTTGTTTGCAAAAGATGAGCACAGACAAAAATCAGATCCTAACACAGCATGTCCAGCTCTAAATCTGAACTTTCTGCTTCAAGCCCTGGCATTACTGCTCTCTCTGCAGGACGCCTGATGCGACAGGCCGAAAACATGCATTTTATACACACCAGGACTGAGTTCCATTAAAAGCACAGGTAATTTGGCTCTGTAATTAACTCCAGGGACAAATAATAGCGTTTATGAGTCAAAATCAACCGAGGGCAACCACAACAAAATGCTCCTCAACTGAGTCATCAGGAAAATTGGCAGGCGGGTTGGATCACCTTCCAAACCCTGAGCCATTATGTTTCTTCTTCCAGCATGTGGAGGGGTTTCTGAAGACAACCTGCACATGAGAATCTGCAAACACACTAAATTATACTCCTCCCCGTGTCCTCCTTCAGCTTTCATGCCTCATGAGCCGCTTTGCTGGGCAGTGGGATGCTGTCAGGATGCCCTTGACTCATGGGAGTTCATGGGACAGCATCTCCATGGGCAGTCCTTGGAAAGTCAGTTTCCACCCAGACTTAAGGCTGTCTGCTCGCCCACGCTCAAGGATAGACTTAAAAGATAATAGGGCATCAATAAAATAAAGACAAAATGAAGGAATAAAAAAAAAATAAAGGAGAAAGCAGAAAAATCCTTCCCCCCTTTCCACAGCCTTTAATCCTGGAGATGTGTATTCATGTATTAAACAGTTTGCGAGATGATTATGTAAGTGAAATCTCTGCAAATCTTTTTTAAAAAGTAAAAATAAATAAACTGATTACTTCCCCACTCTCCCGCCAGCTAACCATTTGCAGACTTAACAGATAACCAACAGCAAACAGAGGCCAAATAAATTGCTTAAAGTTCCCTTGCCCTCCCAGTTTCCCTCAGCTCGTTCGCAGGGTGACCGGGGACTGATGACAGATGAACGAAGGAGCTGGAGCTGCTGGCAAAGCCACACGTGCACGTGTTTTAAGAAACATCTGCTGCAATTTAAGATATTAGGAGGCACATCAAGACGCATGAGCAGCTTGGAACAGATCAGGATTGAGGGAGGCAGAAAACCTGCTTTGGGGGCTCTGGCTGAGAAATGAAGTGTTTTCCTGAGCGAGTTGTGCTGCAGATGGGCATTGGGAACCTCTCAGATGTTGGAACCCACTCCTCCTGCTGGGGACCAGCCCTGGCAACAGTCACCCAGAGGGGAACAGCACGAGATGACCATTGCCACTTCCCCCCTAAGGCCAGTGCTGGGGACCACTGGGCACAGAACTGAATCCTGAGCATCCTTCCTTGTCCAAAAGAGGGTCAAACTCCTAAGTCTAGCTTTGGCGACCTGCTCGCTTCACCTAGTGCTTCCTCAGCAGCTGTTGAAGGACTTGCAGCTAATAGAATAGTTTGAGATATTAGTTTCCCAGAAGAGCATAGGTAAAAATCAGTCCATCATTAATAACAAATAATTCTTCCACCAGTATATTACTGTGCCAAAATTAGCCTCACCCCTATCATTACAGCACTCTCATTATCTGCTAAGGCAGGAATGCTTCACAGCTGCTGATGGATAAGGAATGAAACCATCATTGCCGACACTAACAGGATGCAGGTATGTTGACTCTGTGATCTTCAGCCATCCACATGTGGTGCAAAGCCTCAGCACCACCAGCCTGTCTGCCCATGGCCATGCTCAGCCTAAACCCACTCTCATTTCGGTGGTTCCCAGTGCACCTCAAGTTTCCAGACCTGTGTTTCTATTGAAGGGAAAGGAAGCTCCTGCACATTGTGCCAGATCTCCCAGAGGATGCAAGCAAAGACCCTGCTAATCCCATACCTTGGTTTCCACAGCCTTGCTCTCTTTCATGATACCATCATTGTTCCACACAGCTTAAATCTAGCCAAGACCAAACCGAACTCTGCCCTTCTCCTGTTGAATCCTCCAAGCGTCTCTAGAGAAAACAAGGTCTTCCAGGGAGCAGCAAGGTTTTAGGGAGAATCTGCTTGTCCTCCCTGAGAGTCACAGAATCATGGACTGGTTTAGGTTGGAAGGGACCTTTCAAGACCACCTAGTCCAACCCTCGTGCAGTGAGCAGGGATATCTGCAACTAGAACAGGTTGTTCAGAGCCCCAGCCAACCTCATCTGGAATGGTTCCAGGGATGGGGCATTGACCACCCCTCTGGGCAACCTGGGCCAGTGGGCCATCTCACTACCCTCATTCTAAAAAATTTCTTCCATCTGGTCTAAATCTCCCTTCTAGTGAGCAGCTCTTGGTGACTGACCAAAGAAGAAGAATCCTCCGGGGAATGAAGAACTTAATTCAACATGTCTCATTGGAAAATAAGATCCTGCTCTCCCTGTATATCTTCATCCAAAGCTCTGTGCAGCATGTGTTAAGCCACAAAGCAGCTCAGAGCTGAGGAGGCCTGTGCCACCCTCCAGCTGAGGCTGTAGCTGCCCTGGTTCTCGCTGGAGAAACACCTGCACAAACCTTCTTGATACCAGGATGTTCCACAGACCTGGCACAGTCTGGGGAGCCACCAGCTTTTCTCTCCTTCCTGTTATAGCTCCAGCACATTCCCACTGGTGTACAGTTATCAAAGACCTTTGGCTACCTCTGTCTTCACCATGAACTGTGAGCCTGGTTAGCTCAAAGGCAGTCCAGCTACGGTGCCAGCAAGCATCGTTATTATGGAATGGTTTGGGTTAGAAGGGACCTTAAAGATCATCTCCTTCAAACCCCCTGCCATGGGCAGGGACACCTCCCACTAGACCAGGTTGCTCAAAGCCCCATCCAACCTGGCCTTGCACACATCCAGTGATGGAGCATCCACAACTTCCCTGGGCAACCTGTGCCAGTGTCTCACCACCCTCTGAGTGAAGAACTTCTTCCTAATTTCTAATCTAAAATCTTCTCTCTGCCAGTTTGAAGCCATTACCCTTTGTCCTATCACTACAAGCCCTTGTAAAAAGTCTGTCTCTGTCTTTCTTACAGACCCCCTTCAGATACTGAAAGGCCACGAGAAGGTCTTCCCTGAACCTTCTCTTCTCCAGGTTGAACAACCCCAACTCCCTGGAGTCACAGTAGGGGGATTCCACCCTCTGATCATCTTTGTGGCCTCCTCTGGACCTGCTCCAACAGATCCATGTCATTATCCCCCTTTCTGGTGCAAGATAACACCCCTTACCTGGCATCATCATCGCGAGCTATAAGAAGGCGCATGTGGCTGGTGGCCGACGCTGTCCTCAAGATGTCCACAGCCCTTTGAGACAAGAAGCACAACATGTCAATGCCAGCTCACAGCAGTGCTCCACCAATCTCTCCCAGACATGTATCAAAGCTCACAGCAAACTGGGAAGAGACCCATTGCCTGGGCAAAACCCATCAGCAACCAAGTGACCTTTTTTGGCTGGATGCCTCTGGAACAGTCCCATTCCCTGCCCTGACAGCCAAGTTACAGCTTGATTTTCCCACTCCCACAATAAATTAGAAGTCCCTGATACCAAAGCAGACCCAGAAGATGCATGTGGTGGTGAGCAAATACCTCCCAGTACATTTCCTCCTTTGGGAAATTTCCATCTCAGGGATGGCCACTTTCTGGTTCAACATAGGCATGTCCCCTTGGGGGCCAGGGTAGTGGGCTGGAGACTAGACATAGCCTCCCTACAGCTCCAGAGATATCCTCAGGGACCTCCTTCATCAATCCCAGTCACTCTGGGGGTTTGGGAGCAGGAGGAGCTCCTCATGCTCTTTCCCAAGCATCCTTCCAGCCTAAGCCCACTATGTAGAAATACAAGGCAGCAGCAGGCTAGCCCCATGTTTAATGGAACAGGGGTGCCCCAAAAGTGCAGTACACCCCTGGATTTTCTTGACAGGGAGCTGAGGAACTGGATTGCAGCTCTGGAGGGAATCCCCCGTATAAAGCAGCACTGTCAGGCTTGGGCACTGGCTGATCTCCAGTACTGGGAAGCTACAGCAGATGGAGTGGGGGTGCCAGGAGCTGTTAAAAAACAGCATTTTGGGGAAATGTCTGAATACCTCACAAATACAGTGTAAGTTCACCAGTCTCTTGTGATACAGAAAGTTTTTGTTTGATAATTCCTAAGCTGGCTCTCGGAAGCAATGCTGGCTGTGCCAGAGCCCACCCAAAGTGATGCCCTGGTGTCCTCTGTACAACCAGCAGCTTAAACCACTTCACAGAATTATACGAAAGCAAAAGGAATGCAAACTTTCTGTTTGGATATGGTACCTCTCGCTTGTAACCCCAATTAAGGAATCTCCATTGACCTCCAGGATCTGGTCTCCTGGCTGCAGGCGCCCTAGAAAAGAAAACTAATGGATAGAAACCACGGAAAATACAGCTGGAAGGGACTGGGAGAGGTTGGGCCATTCTTCCCTTTGCCCAGAGACAGGATGAAATATGCATAGGTCATTTCTGAGATGCTCATCCAACCGGTTCTTCAAGATGTCCATAGATGCAACCTCCCTGAACAACCTGCACTAACACCGACGCATTTCCTCTGCTGTAGGAAGTTATGAAAGTAAATACCAAAAAACGCAGTAAAGCTCTTACTTAATTCTGCTTGAGGTCAGGTGAAAAACCATGAGTGGCCCTTCCACCTGTTCAAGATTTGTTTTTCTTTATTAGGTGGAAAAATGATGTTGTAACATTTGGGAAAAAAAAAAAATAAAAATCTTTCTGGCTGAAGTTATGAAAGGTGAACTCTGCAGAGCCGCCTAATACCAACTTATCCGAAGTTGCTCAGAATGAAATTAGTGGCCCAGAGCAGAGCTGAATTTGCAAAAGGATCTCGGGTCATTTTGGGGCTACATGCAGTGGGTGGCACGTGGGAAAGGACAGGCAGCAAAGTGAAGGTCTTTGTGTGGCAGAGATGGATCTTGCCTTAAAGACATGAAGCAATCACATACATGCTGAGAGGCTAAGACAACACTGCCATCAGAGGTTACAAACATTGCCACAGTAAAACTATACCCTGCGCTGCTGGAAAATCTGGGAGGAAGCACCTGAAATATCTAATAAGGCAATGTATAAAATAAATACCCTGGATTTTTGGCTTTTCCCAGATTTTGTGGTACTCCACACCATGTTTAACTCACCGTCTGCGTAAGCCACACCACCTGGAATGATCCTCTTGACATAAACTCCATATTCTTCTCCGGTGAGTTCCTTGATGCCACCAATTACCTTAATACCTGAAAGAAAAGAAGCGTCCATGACACAAAGGCAGAAGAATCGCAGTTTCCATGGGCTGTCTCAGAGGGATGCAGCCTCTGGGAGAGATCCTGGGCACCTTGGTGCCACCTGGCACCCCTGTTACAAACCCTTTGTGGAAAGTCCCATGTGTTCCCTGCACTACACAAGCAGCAGGAGTAGCAACAGGATACTGCCACTGACACAACACAAAGGCTAAAGGCATCTGATAGCACCTGCTTGGAGCAATGGCTGCAGAGACAAAGCTTCCAAGAAAGGCATAGGCAAGCAGTGACCACCTACCCCAATGCCAAGTTCATAGAATCATGGAGTGGTTTGGTTGGGAAGGGACCTTTCAAGACCATCTAGTCCAAACCCCCTGCACTGAACAGGGACATTTGCAACTAGAGCAGGTTGCTCAGAGCCCTGTCCAACCTCACCTGCAATGGTTCCAAGGATGGGGCATCGACCACCTCTCTGGTCAACCTGGGCCAGGCTCTCACCACCTCAGCGTAAAATATTTCTTCCTTCTCTCTAGTCTAAATCTCCCTCTTTTAGGACGAGAAGTAATGATTTTAAACTGTCACGACAGGCCCTGCTAAAAAGTCTATCCCCATCTTTCTGAAAGGCCACAAGAAGGTCTCCCCGGAGCCTTCTCATCTCCAGACTGAACAAGCCCAACTCTCTCAGTCTGGCCTCATAGCAGAGCGGTTCCAGCTCTTGAATCATTTTTGCGGTCCTCTTCCAGAACTGCTCCAACAGGTCCAAGGTCGTTACTGATGGGAAAGGATCTGATTCTGCTGTGGATGCCTCAGCCTGCGTTCATGTCTCTGATAAGACTTGTCATAGGAAACATTACTGAGGACAAGCATCTCCTCCAATAGAACCCATTCAAGGTCCAACATGTGGACAAGCCCCAGTTCAACATGGTAGTGAGAACATCCCCGCTGCAAGCTCACCTGCCTGCCAGGCTCCAGCAGCATCTCCACCACAGGTTTGAAGCTATCACTGATGGCAGAGCTGCACATCAGGAGCAGACCCAAGACCAGTCACTTTTTATCAGTGTTTGGACATGAGAGGAGCAGCCCAGAGGCAGGAGCCACGGTGCAGAGATGACCTTTGTTGTGGCTCTGAAGCCCCCAGTTGTGGCGACATGGCTCAGGAGCCCTGTAACACCTTAGCAAAGGGCTCATGCTCTGCATGGCCACCTCTCCAGCCATGGGACCTGTCCCAGCCAACATGCATAAGCTGGCTGGCAGGAAAAGGCCCAAGAGACTTATTTGTTCAGGGCTCATTAAATCCTGCTTCAAAGATCCAAGCTGTGGACAGAAGGATTAAAAAGCCTGGCTTTAACTAACAAATGTCCCCTGAGAGCCGCCAGTCAGGCATTTTGATGCATTTTCACACCGACCTCTGCTCCTCATGGGTGTAAAAGCAACTCTTCTTTGGTAGGAGGAGTGAGGAGGCTTGGCTTTCCTTCTTAAAACCACAGAATCAGCATGGTGGAGGTTGGAAGGGACCTCTGGAGATCATCTTGTCCAACCCCCCTGCCCCAGCAGGGTTACCCAGAGCAGGGTGCCTAGGATCGTGTCCAGGTGGGTTTGGAATCTCTCCAGAGATGGAGACTCCACAACCTCTCTGGGCAGCCTGGGCCAGGTTCTGGCACCCTCACAGCAAACAAATTTCTCCCTCTGTTCAGATGGAATCTCCTGGTTTCCAGTTTGTGCCCAATGCCCTTTGTCCTGTTGCTGGGCACCACTGATGAAAGTCTGGTCCCATCCTCTTGCCCCCAGCCCTTTAGCTATTGATCAGCATTGGTCAGATCCCTTCTCAGTCTTCTCTCCTTCAGCTCAGCAGCCCCAGGGCTCTCAGCCTTTCCTCCTTATTACATTAAAATTATGACTAAAACCAGAATATAACAATTTTTCACTTCATTCCTATAGGCATCAATTGCCACTTCTCCCAAGCAGAAAACCCCAGAATGAAGTTTGTTCTCTGGACTTGATGCACTAAACCAACACAACCCCTGGGTAGGAGGAGCTGTTTTACCAATGGCACTGGGAACTCACAGCAGAACACTTTGAGAGCAGGCACCAATGCTGTTATCTGTTGCATTTTGAAAGAAATTCACTGAAATTGAAATATTGCCCACAAGAGGTATCTCCAAGTGGCATGAGCCTTGCCGAGGCAAGGGGACCTGTGGACCTAAGCAGGGAAGAGATGCTGCAGCCTCAAAGCCCACTGACAGGAGGTGAAAACTGCTCATCACTGAGGATGCTCAGCTAGAAAGCTTCTCAGCTTCTGACCAGGCTGAGGTGGCTTTTGCCACCAGCTGGAAGAGAGACACTGGGGAGCAGGCTCACACTTGGGATGGGTTTGGGAAAGCCCTGGCATGGGGGTGGTCCTGCAGAGACAGAGCCCCGTCGGTTTTCCTGGACATGGAGGTCACTGGAATTCTGGCTTAAGCCAAAGCGACAACTCAAGGAGCCATCCTATGTCTATTTTCACATCAGAACATGAAGTAATTAGGAATGATAAAATGCGTTATATGAATCATGTAAAAATCTGCATCTTGGAAGACGCTCAGCTGCATCACCCAGAAGCCCGTGGGACCTGCCCATGACAGGCCTCTCTGCTGAGGTATCAAATCAATAATGACTCATTTCCCTTTTGTGTCTGCAAATCAATTGTAATAATGGCTTAATATAGCTGAAGTATCTACAAATCCTCCTTTATCCCCAACATTGTCAGGAGAAAATCCGATCTTGTTATTAAAATCAGCGATTACTCACAGTATTGCTCCCAGACACACACAAACTTTGGCAGAGGGAGGCAAAAAAAGCCCCTGACTTAACTCCCTTGTTGGCAAAGCAGCTGGGTGCTGCCAGGCTTTGCCCTCCCACTTAGCGCATCACAGATGCTGGTCCTGTTCCCCTCCATGAGATGTACCAGGGAGTCCCCACCGAGGAGGAGGAGGAGAATAAGGAAGGGCTCACCCCTGCCAGAGCCATGGGACAGCCTGGGACTGATTGAGACAAACCCGAATCGTTGAAAATTGTGGTGGGTGCATTCCTGGAAGTCTTCACATTTTATAAACACTTTGGTCAAATTTATGTTTGGGACTCAGAGTAGGTAAATAACAGCTCTTTAATTATCACAGCATCAAAGTCCCAGTATAATGCTTATTAAGTCATACTTAGGGCCAGATAATCTAGCCTATTTTGGATCCCTCTATTTAATCTTTCCTTTCTGGCAAAGGTCCTGGAGCTGATGTCCATGCCCCCAGTATTTCCTCTTCTGCAGAATAAATGTTTATGGGAAAGCTCCAGGTGGGCACACAGATTAGGCTGACGGCCATGGTGCTTTCTTTACATTCTTAGCAATCCTATAAATTTCTTCAAGACCCTCAAGCTTCTCCGGTGTGTCTAATCCTGCTCCCACTACTGCCAGTGTCACAGTTCTCAGCTGCTCAGGCTGTAATCTCACCTGCTCCCGGCTCCCTGCACCATGGGTCAAGGGGTGTCCTGGCTAATCTGGTTGTTTAGCCCAACTGTAATCACCTCTGGCGTATCCTGACCCCACAGGCCACCATGCCATGGTCCGCATGGAGAGAGGCCGCCCACTCTGTGCCTAAGCTGGCAATGTTCAATTACATTTCCCTTAATCCTTCTGTTGATCTTGCAGCTCCGGCCAGCTTTTTCTGTCTGGAGGAAGGGACGGATTGGAGGTGAATCACTCACTGCCCTGTCCTAAGAAGATGAAGGTCAAGATAATGGGATCTTGGTGTTTCTGAGAAATGCTTCTTAATCAGCACTTCTCTTTGATGGCTATTCTTTAATTCAAAGTTCAGGTTTTAGGAGCTGCCAGGTAACCCCTTTGAACTTCTGCTGAGGTTCATATGTGGGTTTTCACCTAAAGCCACAGAGCAACAGACCCAGGGCCAAATGCTGACCTGCCACGCTGACACTGAGCAGGCTGATGCTGCTCTATAGAAACTCTGCTGGAATAACACCCGCATCTGAACATAACAAACTCATGGAGGCACCTTTTTTACCCCAAAAAAACATATTCTGGGCAGCTACACCTATGGCAGACATGGGGCTCCTGCAAGCACCACTTGGTCCTCAGCAGAGACGGGTGATTTCTGGAGGACAATCACTTGTATTGGGTGTTTCAAGCCTCGCAAGAGAGGATGAAGAAAGCTGATGGCAGCATTAGAAAATTGACATCATTATACCTTCCTGCAGCACATCACAAGACCTTGTAGAGGGTCTGCAAGACCCTGCAAAGACCCTCTGTCCACAGACTTGGGGAAAGGAGGAGTACTGGAACCCAGCAAAGTGGTTCACAGAGGGCTGCAGTATCTGTGCACTTCTTCCAGAGATCAGTGACAGCCTGGTCAGGCTTCTCTGGGTCTCCTCCTTTAACAAGCTAATCTAACCCAACAGCTAAAATCCCATCAACTCAACCAAATCCATTTCTGGAGATTAAAATATCATATTCACTGAGTAAAGACATTTCTCTGAGCTCCCATGAACCTCACGAACAGAAGAGCAGGGGAAGAGTCAGCCGTTCCTCCATGGCAGAAAGCCCTGGGGAGCTGGAAACAGCCAATAATTAATCTATAATTAATCTCAGGCCTCAGGAAACCTGACTTTGTTCCTCTGGTGAGTTTGACTTCTCAGGAGGGGTCCCCAAATGGTCACCCAGGGGCCTCACTAAGGGGCCAAGAGCTGCTCTGTTGGATCACGGGCTAAGCTTGCAATTAAAACGGATAGAGGAGACTGCATGGTGGACCCCGAGAAATCCCAATGCAGGATTGCAATCGTTTATAAAGTCCATGGAAGAGCACCAGTATTTCTTCACTCTCAGGGTGGTGAGACACTGGCACAGGTTGCCCAGGGAAGCTGTGGATGCTCCGTCACTGGATGTATTCAAGACCAGGTTAGATGGGGCCTTGAGCAACCTGGTCTAGTGGGAGGCTGGAACTAGATGATCTTTAAGGTTCCTTCCAAGCCAAACCGTTCTATGATTCATGCAGCTGAATACACAGAGGTCAGCCGAGATGCTGTACTGGATCCTTCTCGGCTGAGTTTCATGAACCTGCAGCTATTTCTCACATTCTGATGGACGTGACCATCTGTTTTCCCTTCTCTTCCATGCTTTGATGTTCAGAGCACCATGGAAGGACATCTGACTCACTCGGTGCTCACACCCTTACCCATGGGTCAAACTTTCTAACACCAACTCATCCAGGCCGGTCCCCAGGAGAGCCACAATGCCCTGCGTTGCTTATTGGGGTGGCTTTCCCAGGGGTCCTGCCTGCAGCAAGGCAGAGGCAGGCAGCTGGGAAGTGCTTAGGTGTTTATTTAATTTTGATTATTTTAATTTTTTAATTTTAATGATTTTTTGAAAATAATTAAGTCAGAAAATTCTGAAGAGCCATTTTCCCTGCTGTCCTGCTCAGAGGAGGGGCTCTGCCTCCAGGCTCCCGCCCAGCTCTCAGCACTGTGGCTGCTCACCACCAACAGGGAATTAGTCGGGATTTGGACATGATTTTAACCACCCAGCTCCAAAAGGTGCTCTCAGATGCTTGACGCAGGCAGGCATAAGAACCAGTATTTCTGTGAGATCTCGGACTTCACATAGGGAGACACATCACGACACAGGTGTTGGGGATCTGGGGGGATGCTCGAGCTGCCTCAGCCCACTCCGCTGTCCATCGCAGAGGTTCCTACTCACCCAACCCATTTGCACAGTCGTAGAAATCAAAGCAATGCGCGGTTCGATCCATCCCATATGGTCCCATGAGTGTCCTGGGGGAAAGAAGAGAAGCATCTTTCTTTCACAGGCTAAAATAAATTGATACACAGATGCTCAACCAACATGTGCACAGGCACATCCTTCCCACCGCCCTGGATGTTACCCATGAAATGATGTAGACACAGAGGATGAGGGATACAGCCCCGCATATTAAACTCGTGCCAGAAAAAATCAACCTCACTCCCACCCTGCCCCAAAGTTTATACAGATAAATGAGAGAATATGTGCATGGCTGGACATCATCCTCCCCACCCAGCAAATCTGATGGACCTGTCTGTGATTCATTACTCCAGATTAACGGGGCTGGACAGCTGTCCAGCTCCCAGGAAATGAGATCAGAGCTCGGACCAATGTTCCGGGAATAAACCAGTTTCACAAATACAGACATCCTATAATGAAAACAGCCAGGCGTGATCTGCTCCCGAGGTTTTGTCACGCAGGCAGCCTCCATCCCTCTGACAGGGGGTCTGGAAAAGGGGGCTGCCAGATCTGCTGAGGTTCTTCAAGTACCTGCCTCACCACACTGAGGGTGGGAGCTTCTCATTGCAAGTCAAAGTGGGTGGAAGAGCACTGTACACCTGCGTTTTCCCCATGCCAAGTAACTCTCCCAACAACCTCAGAGTCTTCCTCCTGGCAAGGTGAGTATCCCAAACAAATGACACCTAAAGAGCCCAGCTCCACTCTGCCCTAGCTGGGAACCTTGGACTCCAAACCTGGGACCACCAGTACCTCCCTGGGTGGCCTGTGATGCTCACCCCCATGAAGATAGGTGGACCTTGACCTGGGAAACCCAGAGCCAGGCATGCCAGGTGGAAAACCAGGGGTGAGGGGCTCCCAAAACACTCCACTTACAAGGATTTAAATTGCAAGAGAACAGGAGTTTCTGAATCAGTATTGGATCACAAGTCTGGATGCAGCTGAGAAGGGACAATGCTGTGGGGCACAATAGGCTCCTTCAGGTCTAACAGAATTCAGGAGTAATAAATCTCAGGGACTTCTCTTTTCAGGCATCCAAAATGTCTTTCAAAATACCAGACTGTTATACAAAGCCAGTAACACCCATCTCTAAGATTCAGACTGGAAGCTTTTTCTCCTCCTTAAAAATACCCCCGCTTGATATCCTTGCGATGTTTCACGTATTCAAGAGACTGGACAAACAACTGGCCACATACGGCTGCCAGAAAACAGATCTTGAAGGCAACCCAGGAAGCCAGAGCATCCCTGGGCCCAGCCTGGTTCAATTTACCATCCAGAATTTTCAGAGTATTTTGAGTAAATTGCCAAGGCAACTCCACCGCAAATAAACAGAAATAGCTCAAACCGAACTGAAAAGCAACATAAGGACAGAGGTTTGGGTGAAGCAGATGCCTACTTGATACGATCAACTTTTATCCCCAGTCCTACGCATGAATGGCAGAGCAGAATGAGCTTTGCTAATGCTGGAGACAAGAAACCCAACAACAGGCGCTAGATCTGAGTTCCTCAGCTCTTTCTGCTGCATGCCAGACATCCCTGCTACCGCTCCCTGGTCTTGGGGCAGCCACAGCACATCACCCTTGTCTCTCTAAGATGGAGATGGCCACCGGGACCCCCAGGACTGCCCAGTGCTCCCTCCCCGATTGTTGTCCCGGCTGCGGGGGGGTTACCTGCTGATGATGATGGCTCCCTTGTAAAGGACAGAGACAGTAGGCATCTTGGTGGCCACGGCAGCCCAGCCCTGCTGGGTGCCAGCCACTTCGATTTGGCAGGAATCCGTTAAAATGATGAAGAAAAAAAAAAAATAGTGGAAAAAAGGGGGAGGTCAGAGGGGATCACGTGGTGTCCCCATATGCATGTTAATTCCACCCAACATTAACACAGATCGGCTAAAAACATCTCCAACTTTAGATTAAAGCTTACGCAAGCCAAAGCCAGCACGGCCCATCCTCGGTGCCTTCCCGAACGAGCTGGGAGGGAGCCCCGCCAGCCCCCCCAGCAAGGCCCTCGTACGCTTTGTTAAAGCAATGGGAGAATTATTTGCATGCATCCTATCATGTGTTTTAGGAAACAGCCCCTCCAGGGCTGGAGGGCAGCACTGGGTGCAGGTCCCATGTGCTCCCAAAAGACGATCTATAGCAAAGCTTTGGAAGTAATAACAGACTGTATCACTTGCGGGTTTGGGGAGGGCGTATTTTTTCCTTTCAGCATCTTTTCCAGCCCACAGCATTTCCTCCTGAACCAAGTTCAGCTGTTACACTGTCTGTTGGGAGGTCAGAAGTAGAACTTGCCTTTAAACAGCATCTCCCACCCTTGTCTTGATGCACATCACCCATCTGCAGAGACAACGTGACCACTGCTTTGTAGGATGTGGGGATGGAGGGATGAAATGAGATTATCCAAGGTTGGCCAGTGAGCAGGGGCAGAGCTGGAACAAGCCACCTTGGGGCTTGAAAGGAGCAGGGCTGGGATTTTGGTGGGTTTGGTGTGAAATGAAGAGAAACTGCCAGGGAATACGCTCCCCTGGAGCTGCGGGCAGTAGGAGGACACGGGTCCTGCATCCCTGCCAGCTCTGAGGGACATCTGAGGTCACAGCTCTTGGCCCTGACTCCATCAACAGTATCTTCCTCATGCTGTTCCCACAGTATCTCTCTGCAGGTTCCTGGCCAGACCCCATTAGTGGTACCAGACCTCATTAGCTGAGCATCAGCATACATCAGTACAACTCAGCTGGGGATCAGATACAGACGCGCTTGCCTGGGACCGCAAACTCTTTGCCAAACATTCCCTTCAATCTGGTGCTCTCGATATTCCTTTTCCCATGTGTGAACAACTAATTTTATTAGCAAGAGCTTCCCCAGTTGCTGTGAGAAGACTCGCTGGGTACAAGGTGCTTCAAAACAAATGTGAAGTTTTCCTGCATTTTAATTGTTTTTTTCTTTTAAAGTGACTCCCATTTGAGGGCATTCAGATGAAATATTAAAAGCCTGAGCACACTAGACCTTTAGGTGGCCAAAACTCTCCCAAAACTTGAATTAATTTACCTGCAAGATAAAATTTGGATAAATAATTCCAACTAGACACCAGACACATCTGATGACACATTACACACACTCTACCAAACCCAGGCATGCCCAACACCTTGTCCACATCTGCATAAAACCTTCGTCCAAGTCAGGCTAAGCATGAAGGGTTGTAGATGGGGCCATTTCCCAGTTTGACGGATGGCTGCTCAGCCTCACAGCAACCCTGTGGTGGGGAGATGCTCTTTCTCCTGCCATCCCAAAGATGATGCCCAGGGCATGGAGAGCCCAACATCATGCTCCATTAAGTCAGGAAGGTTCGAGTGCCTGGTGAACTCTAGCTCTGGCCCTAAGTGACTCAGTCAAGTCTAGCCAGGAAGGTTTGTGGCAGAACAGATGTGAATTCAACTACCCCCGGGTATGGTAACCCTCCATTCATGCCTGTTCTACCGTGGGGAGCTGGTCCATGTCAAAGCACAGCTCCACAAGGGGCCAGTGCACCCCAGCACCATGCCCACCTTGGGGTGGCCTTTTTGGGAAGCTCACCTGTGAATAGATTCCCAAGCAGCTCTCACTCACCAGCCTCCTGCCAGATCATACTCCAAGTCCTGGTCATAGTAAGAGACAATTCCTATCCCACCACCAAAATTCAATGTACAACCTTCTGAGATCCCTTGAGACTTTGCTAACAAATTCTTTCACAGAATGAGCCCTTTGAGCCATGGGCCAGAGCCTTGACTGGAATAAATCAGTGCTGATGAAGGGAAGGGATACCACAAGCACTGGAGGCAATCTCAACAGGACAAGATGACCTCTCTGACCAGCTTCAGAGGGACTACAGGAGAGCTTTCTGGAGCCGGGCCAACCCAACACATGTAGGAAAAGAGAATTTCTGCCTGGAACTCATTATTTCATCCACCCTGGTTTCTGCATCTCAGGGAACAATTTCCACACTCAATGCTGAGCAGTCATGTGTGTGTTTGGGGCTTGGGTGCTCAACATCTTCAAAACCAAATCCTTCAGCAGCCCAACCACGGTCCCATCAACCATGGTCCCTCTGACTGCTGCCAGCTGCACTCAGAGTGATGCTCACCCTTCCCATGAGCTGATGTTCCATACTGGCTGGGTGGGATGTTGCAATAAACCACACATTTGTCTATGAGGTGGTGAAGTACATGAAAATCAGATCAAAGAAGCCCTCAGGGAAAAGGAGCAGGGCTCAGCTTCCAAGTTTACCTCCAAACTCCCAGATCCTCGACTCCATCCTCCAAAACACAGACTGACCCAGGCAAAAGCATAAGACACTGATGCTGCTCTTGTTGATTACCATGTCTTAGAGAAAGTAAAATAATTTCAGAAGTAAATAAATTCATCAAAATCATTTCAGAAGTTTGTCAGTGCTTCAAAACTCAGGCTGACATTCAGGAAGAATTTGCAAGCCATGCAAAACCCGCCCAAGGACCTCAGTCCTGCTCCATAACCAGTGTCAAAGGCAAGCATTCCACCAGCAAAGGAGACACGCCATATACTCAAGCTCTTTACTGAGCTGGGACCCAGCTGAGCAGCTCAGAGTAAATCCAGCCAGAAAGCGCAGGCTTCTTACCCCAGGGAACCACCAGCAAGACTTCACGTTTTTAAACAAATGACTGAATGGAAGTAGCACAAATTAAGCACAAATTAATACCACAGGGCTGGACAGTGCATCAACATATGCTTAACTTCCATGTGTACCTCCTTATTGACTGCTAGAAAAGCAAGTTTGAAAATTCATTGAAAAAAATTTTTTTTTCTATGTAAAAAGATATTTTTGCTTGAAAAAAATGTTTTTAATATAAGAAGTTGAGTGAAACTCTATCAGTCAGCTTTACATAACACTAGGATGTGTAAGCAAAGGTGGATGAAGCAGTGAGTGGAATCAAAATAAGCCTTAGAGTGGGACCATAAGATAAAAAAATGCCAATGGCAATTACAGCACAAGTCAGATGCATTTCCACTCCATTTTTCTAACAAATCATGAAGGGGAAATAGGGGGAGAGAGAAACTGGGAGCACTGGAGAGAGGCATGGAAGGGGAGCAGGTTACATACTGGTGGCCACACCTGCCGCAGCAGTGCTCTTCCTACATCCCACAGCAACCAGTGGAATTGCTGCTTCCTGCTGAGGGACAAGGAAGCAAAGCAGCTGGTACTGGGGCTGGCTGTGTCCTACACCACCCCACCTTCACCTCCTCCTCCACAGCATCACACCTTCTCAAAACCATCCAACTTTAACCACTGCCAAAGGTGGAGAAGATGGTGTATTTGTCTGGGTTTCAGGAAGAAAAGAGGATGCCTGAAACAAGCACAGGCAACAGTAAAGTTATTTTTTCTCATCATTCAAGGCTCCCCTTGCTCTTCCTACCCAGACTACAAGCAAACAGTGCTGGGAACAGCTGGCCCACAATAGGTAGAGGTCATGGGTTTCATGTCATTGGGAGCATTGGCACCACATGGTCAATACATGAGCAGAGACATGGACAGTGGTGAAGTCCCTATTACTGTAGGGGTTTCAAAGCTGTGGAGATGTGGTGCTGAGGGACATGGTTTAGTGGTGACCTGGCAGTGATGGCTTAATGGCTGGACTCAATGATCTTAAAGGTCTTTCCCAACAAAAACGATTCTATGATTTATGTCCAGTAGAAAAACCAAAATTGCATGAGAAGACATCACTCAAGGCTCATCTTTTGTGAAACACACTTCCATTTGAAGTTGAGGGGTTCAGTGAGCGCTTTTCCCAGACAAACTGTCCTTTGCAGCCTGTCTGCTCAGGCAGGGTCATCTCCAGGTCATGTTAAGGCCACACAAGCAAAGAAATAGAGCCTTTGATCTCCTCAATTACTGCAGCCCCAATGTTGAGGCTACAGCCCAGGAACCAATCTTATTGTGCAACTTGGCCTTCAGATCTGACTGATGGCAAAGAGATCTAGAAGGCTTGTGCAGCCCAAGCCACAGCCCATGGAGCTCCTTTGGCAGATGCAGGAGCCACCTTGCCCAAAGATAGAGCTAAAGAAATATCTCTAGCACATCAAAGGAAATGTCTATCTCCTGGTGGGACAGCCAAGAAGACAATTCCACTACTTCCCCAGTCGAAGAGGATCCACATATATCACTGTGCCAGAGCAGGACTGTTTGCCCCAGGACACACAGCACCTCTGCGCTTCCAGGCTTTGAAGTGACAATCTCCTGGACTTTCAAGATGTTCGAGACCTTTGCGAAGGTCTGCAGACTCCATGGGTAGGATGCTCTCTCCTGCTTCTCTCTCTTCTGCTTCTCTCTCCCCTGAGTTTTACTGACAGCACATTTTAAATTTGAATTTTCTATTAAATTCAATTACACAATGCTCCCTGCCCCCATCTTGGCTGCCCCCAGACTGCCTCCCCTCATCACCCAGTCCTCTGCTATGCTATAGAATCACAGAATCATGGAATCATTCTGGTTGGAGAAGATCTTTAAGATCACCAAGTCCAACTGTTAAACTGGCACTGCCAGGTCACCACTAAACCATGTCCCTCAGCACCACATTTCCATGGCTTTGAAACCCTTCCAGAGATGGGGACTTCACCAGCACCCTGGGCAGCCTGGGACAGCCCTTCACAACCCTTCCCAGCAAGAAATTGTTTCTCATGTCCAACCTAAACCTCCCCTGGTACAACTTGAGGCCATTCCCTCTTGTCTTATCGCTTGTTTCTTGGGAGAAGAGACTGACCCCACCTGGTTCCAGCCTCCTTTCAGGGAGTTGTCAAGAACAAGCTCTCCCCTGAGCCTCCTTTTCTCCAGTCTCAACAACCCCAGGTCCCTCAGCCGTTCCTCACCAGACTTGTGCTCTAGACCCTTCCCCAGCTTTGTTGCCCTTCTCTGGACATGCTCCAGCCCCTCAATGTCCTTCTTGTAATGAGGCCCAAAACCGAACCCAGGATTCAAGGTGCATCCTCACCACTGTTGAATTATTATCCACCCCTTCTCTATGTGTTGGTTAAAAGACCTTTGGGGAAATCATCTCCCTTCATCTGTGGATAAAAGGCTTTTCTACATTTCTTTCTTGGTCTATCTTCTGTCTCCTTCTTTCCCTGTTTCTCAGAAAAGTCCAATGCAAGCAACAATGTAGGTGAACGATGGTCACCAAATCACACCTGCATCTGGAGAAGCCACAAGTGGTTGTCCCCACAAGCCAGGGCTGGCTCCTCACAGGCAGGTACTCACTGCAGGACAGGGAATTGTGAGATTTGTGGTGAAAACAGCTACAGAAAGAGAGAAGACCCAACCACAGGGGCAGGCATAGTAAGAATGAGAAGAGGTGCATCCTTTGTAGAAACAGAGGCAAAAGTGAGAAAGTCAAGAGAAAGGGCCAGGTACAAGGACCTGGTGCCCTCAGCCCCACCAAGGCTTTGCCCCCCACCAGCCCCGCAATTGGGGCAGCCAGGCTGGGCCACACTTAGTGCGTGAAGCAGCCAAGCCTGGGTACAGCCAGACATATGGGGGGGGACCCAGCCTAGCCAGGTCCCACAGCGAGCATCTCTGACTGAACTGGGTGATTCATCCAGGACCAAATCACCCATAATGATGGGTGGTGGCTCCAGGCAGGATCCTGAGCTCAGCAGAGCAGCAGCATGAGGATGCCACAGTTGAGGATCATAGAATCATAGCATGGTTTAGGTTGGAAGGGACCTTCCAAGATCATCTAGTTCCAAACCCCTTCGCCACAGCAGGGACACCTCCCACTAGATCAGGCCTCCCAGGACCTCATCCAACCTGGCCTTGAACACCTCCAGGGATGGAGCATCCACAACTTCCCTGGGCAGCCTGTTCCAGTGTCTCACCACCCTCTGAGTAAAGAATTTCCTTCTAATTTCTAATCTAAATCTACCCTCTTCCGGTTTGAACCCATTACCCCTCATCCTACCACTGCAGGCCCTTGTGAAAAGTCGCTCTCCAGCCTTCTTGTAGGCCCTCTTCAGATACTGGAAGGCTGCAATAAGGTCTTCCCTGAGCCTTTTCTTCTGCAGGCTGAACAAGCCCAGTTCTCTCAGCCTGTCTTCACAGGAGAGGTGTTCCAGCCCTCTAATCATCTTTGTAGCCCTCCTCTGGACCCTCTCTCCTTCTTGTGCTGGGGGCTCCAGAGCTGGACACAATACTCTAGGTGGGATCTCACAAGAGTGGAGTAGAGAGGCAGAATCACCTCTCTCAACCTACTGGCCACACTTCTTCTGATTCAGCCCAGGATACGGTTGGGGCTTTCTGGGCCGCCCTTGCACGTTGCTGGCTCATGTTGAGCTTTTCGTCAACCAGCACCTTCAAGTCTTTCTCCACAGGGCTGCTCTCAATCCACTCCTTGCCCAGCCTGTATTTGTGCTTGGGGTTGCCCCGACCCAGATGCAGGACCTTGCACTTGGCCTTGTTGAACTTCATGAGGTTGGCATGGGCCCAACTCCCAAGCCTGTCAAGGTCCTTCTGGATGGCATCCCTTCCCTCCAGCATGTCGACCACACCACACAGCTTGGTGTCATCCGCAAACTTGCTGAGGGTGGGTCATGCTGGCAGCAGCATCCCCAAGCCCACAACAACCTTCTGTGCATGGCTTAGCAGAGAAGCAGGGTCCCAGCACATTTACATGGGTAGTAATTAGAGGTGGAAAGACATCCTGCAGTGACAGCAAGGTCTGGCTGAGGGCTTGCAGCTCCAGAAAGCAGCAGTAAGGAGTTTTGAGGTGGGAGGGTGCAGCCCATGGCAAAACATTGTGTTATGGTCTCTGCCCACATCCCACCAACTCTGAGAGCTGCAGTGGGAGCAAAGGGCTCTTGCAGGCACTTGTTAATAACAATCCAACCATTGTTTTACAACAAAATAAAATTATTGTAGAACGAAGGGGCATTTACATCTGATTAGAAACAGGAAAATGCAACTGTGCTGCTTACGGGATCAGCTACAAAGCACTGATAATAAATCAAACAAGGTAAACTGGTGGCTGTGGAGCTGGGAAGCAACTGCCCACAGCTGTGGTGCAGCCCATATCACTTCCATAAATGTTACCTGTGGAGTGGCTTCAGATGAGCTCATAAGATCAGGGACATTCACAGACAAGTCTGAACAGAAGAGGGAACAAAGTGAACAAAGGCTCGGAGGGGACCTTATTGTGGCCTTCCAGAATCTTAAGGGAGCCTACAAGAAAGCTGGGGAGGGACTTTTTAGGATGTCGGGGAGGGGTAGGACTAGGGGGAATGGGGCAAAACTAGAGGAGGGTAGATTCAGATTAGACGTTAGGAAGAAGTTCTTCCCCATGAGGGCGGTGAGACACTGGAACAGGTTGCCCAGAGAGGTGGTGGAAGCCCCATCCCTGGAAATTTTTAAGGCCAGGCTGGATGGGGCTCTGAGTAACCTGATCTAGTGGGAGGTGTCTCTGCACATGGCAGGGAGGTTGGAACGAGATGATCTTTAAGGTCCCTTCCAACCCTGACGATTCTATGATGGAATCACAGAATCTCAGGTTGGAAAGGACCTCAAGGATCACCTGGTCCAACCTTTCTTGGGAACAGCCTGGTCTAGACAAGCTGGCCCAGCTCCTATACAGATGAATCTTAAACATGTCCAGTGTTGCGGACTCCACCACTTCGCTGGGGACATTATTCCAATGGCCGATTGTTCTCATTGTGGAAGATTTTCCCCATGTCTAACCAAATTCTCCCCAGGAGTAACCTGTACCCAAACAAAACTACACTGCTGAAATTCCTGGTGAAGAGAGCAGGCACATACTGTGGGGAGCACTCAGGGACCCGCATCTCCGTGCACCCATCCCAGCCCTGGGCATCAGCAGCTTTCCAGGCACCCACCTGCAGATGGGCAGAGGGGTGGCAGCAGATGAAGGGATGCTGCTGGGCTGGCAGCAGTCACTCATCAGCATCTCCACACCCTATGGGCACCTTTCTCCTCCCAATGGCCATGCAGACCTCAGACCCCAGGGGAACAGAGAGGCTGTCCAGGGTCAACTACTGCTTCCCACCATCCCCTCCTCCCTGAAGTGGATGGCCAGCCCTGGTCATGGTCACACACCTCATCTCCCCAGTATTCCTTCCTCATAAAGTGGCTCAGTCCTCCAGGACAGAAGGGAAAGTCATCACCCCTTCTCCAAAGAAAGCCAGAAGCCATAGAACCCCTATCCCACCCTAACAATCCCCCTTGCCAACCCACCTCCACTCCCTGCAGCTAAGCATGGGTTTCCTCTAGCTGCAGAGATCAGAAGGTGGCTCCTGGAGAGCATTTTGTCTTCCTCAGTCCTTGTGGTGGTGGGTCATCCTTCGCTCCTGTCCAAACCAAAGCCTGCTCATTAGTCTAAAGATGGAGAGGTGAGGAGTTTTTAAAGCTGAGACAGTTTTCCACTGCTAACTCCCTCCTACTGTTGAGGGAAGATGTCTCCACTCTGGGCTGGATGCATCTCTTCTTCCAGGGCATTTGCCTCATGAACCAGAACCACTGGGCCACCAAGACCATGGGCAGGTGGAAATGCCATCTCTCACTGCTGGTCAGGCTTTTCTATTCTTCAACCCTTTTTAAATCACCCTCCTGTAAACTTCATCTCCATTTTCCAATATCCTTCTCAGCCAGTGGATTGCTTCATCACAAGGAATTCATCCCAAAGAACCTTTGCTGTCTAAAAGCCAGGTCCCTGCTGCCCACCACTTACATCCTGGTGGGGACAGGGGCTTGCAGGAGGGAGCTGATTTCACCTGAAAAGTATACAAGCCAACTGAGGTCCAGTAAGAAGCAGCTCAGCCCATGGGCACCTGCCTGACAGAGCTGGTCTCAGACTGCTGGGGCTTGCAGAAGGGTTACAAGTGTTTTCCACATGGACAGACCCCTCCATCAGCATGCAGCTCTTCCTGTGCTGCTCTGAAAGGCTTTTATTGAGGAAAAGGCAAAAGGGCTTCTTTAATTAGCCTGTCCTGCAGTAATTAAGAAGAAGCTGTTTCAGATGGAGGTGAGGTCAAGCTTGGTCTGCCAGAGGTTTGGGGAAAGGTTTGCCAGAGCCCTGTACCCAGCCGAGATAAGCGTCCCCGAACATCCGCTCCAGCCCACACCTCAAATGTACCCACTTGAGATGGGGATTAACACAATTTAAATACAATCACACAGGACAGCTCAAACCAACTCGCTTCATTTTTGCCCCAGCAGGACCAATGTGTGGTAGCATCTCACACACCTTCCTCCATCCTCCTCCTTCTCATCGCCCTTCCATGAGGCAGGTGATCTGCTGCTCTGCCTGGGGACTTGTGCTGTGGCCATGGTTTGGGTGTCAGCTCCTGTGAAGGGTTAACAGGATTATAAACCTCCCTGCCTTTCTAAATCCCCCGGGCTGTGGGATTGGACTAGTTATAAACTTATTAACAGGGGATGGTTGCTGGTGGGGGCTGCGGAACCTGCTCTGCCAGCCGGGCCACCAGTCTGTCCTCCTCAGATTAATTGGGAAAAACAGAAGAGCAATGACAGAAAACTCATGCAAGTGAACCCATAAGAAAAAGATGGAAAGGAAGGGAGGGAAATGGCTGGGTATGCAAAGATGGGAAGACAATATATTTTGGGGAAAGATTTTGGCATGTGCACCAAGCTGGGAGCACAGCAGGTGCTTGAGAAGATCTTCGACTCATCCTCGAGCTGCAAATATCCCTGTGCTCAAACCCACAGCCCAGAACAAGGTGCAAACACATCTGCAAGGTGCAGATACAGAGAGGACGGGGGACAGTACCATGTCAGTCTTGTACCCTGGCCATGCCCAGTGAGGAACCAGCAGCAGGTCTGCACCCAACCAGGGCATGCACATGGTCCATGTCCACCAACCATAAGACCTGTCCAGCATCAATGGGCACTTTGGGGCTGGCTTTATTTCCTGCTGGGTCTGGCAAAGCTCCTACACAAAAGCCACCATTACAAAACCTGCTTCCAGCCTTTGGAGAAGCGAAGCCCTATGGGAGAGTCCCGTAGATTGACACCACCATCACCACTTGAGCAACCGGTGCTGAGGGATGATGAGCCACTGGTCCAGTTGCTACAATCACCACCCCATGCCCTGATGATGCCAGGCAAGGTCCCACTGGCAGCTCATGTTTATTTATTAAAATTCTATTTCAAACTCTAAAATTAATCTTTTAATCAGCGGCAGAGCAGGGCCATACTTATCGGAGCACCGAGGAGGTGTTATCTTCCCACCATCTGCTCGCCACCCTCCACCGTGTCCCAGCAGAGCCGCCAGACAGCCAAACACCAGCCAGTGGCATCTTGCACTCATCACAAAGCCGGCTGCCCCTGGGCTGAGACCCTCCATCTGCACAAAGCGCATCCCAGCACATAACGTTATGGGAGGTTTCAACCCAAAACCCCATCATAGGAGCAGATTTTTGAGGCAGAAAATGTTTTTCTGAGCCTTTTTGCCTTGCAAGTGCAGGAAAGCATGGCTTAGGAAGTTTACATAGCCAGGGATACCTGGGGGACCCTGGTGAGGCAGCTGATGCTGTTGGGCAGGGGTATATTTCTGCCTGCCCCATACGCACACAAGAGCCCTGTAACATCAGCACCAGGCTGGAAGCACCCCCCAAAATGCACCCAGTAATGTCCAGCCTGCCCAGCACCACCTCCTTCCAACTGGCAACGGATTCTGTCTTTTTTGCACCCAAAAGCGGCAGGGAAGCATTAGCATAGCACCCTCAACCAACCGCTCTGGTGAAGGCAGCTATCACCCTGGGGTGCTGCCCTCCCCAGCCTCCCTGCACCCCCCTGGGGTGCTGCTGCCCCACAGCCCCCCCAGCCCTCACTCCAATGACCTACTTCAGCAGGAGACGGCTGGTGCCCCAGCAGCATCCATGGTCCCCGGTGACTGCACGGTGCCTGGGCTCTCAGTCCCCAGGAGGGACATGCAGGCTCAGCAAGCTCAAGAAAGCCTCTGCCAAACCTCAGGGTGGCCCTGAGAGCCTGGAGGGCCCCCCGTCGGCTTGGGATCCGGCCCACTGACCCCCAGTTAATCGGCTAAAGCTGCACGCTTTGAACCCTGGCCCCGGCCACAGACACGCTCCTGCCGGCTCTCTCTGCCCTACATAGACATCTGCAGCCACCCAGTGCCCGCCTTCACCTCCCATCCCCTCCACCCTCCCTGCACCCACACAGGGGTCCTTGCTTTGCACCCACCTGCCCCCCAGCACTGGGTTGACACAGTCCTATCAGAGAGGCTGGTTTTGCTGAATGGGAGAGCCCAGCACCGGGGCTGCAGCAGGAGCAAGAGCATCCACTACTGCTTGCAAAGACTGGGGGGTTTT
The DNA here is from genome assembly GCA_013401335.1 of Brachypteracias leptosomus. Classification (NCBI taxonomy): domain Eukaryota; kingdom Metazoa; phylum Chordata; class Aves; order Coraciiformes; family Brachypteraciidae; genus Brachypteracias; species Brachypteracias leptosomus. Next base: position 114,899 of record VYZX01001316.1, read on the forward strand.
CTACAGCTCCTGCCTGCAAAATAAATCCCCTTCCCTACCCTGGGCTGATGGCAGCCTCACCTGTGCACTGCCCCTCCCAAGGGAGCTCAGGTGTCGGTGCAGTGACAGCCCCAGGAGACCCTGCCCTCTAGAGAGGGGCCACCAAAATGAATTTAATTCAACCCCACCAGAGCCACAGGGGTCACCAAACATACCCTCCCTAAGGCCACTCCCAAAGATGGGATCTGAGATGCCGAGCAATGTCCCCTTCCTGGAGTGGCAGCATCCTGCCCTGCTTACCAGTAAATGAGAGAAAGCCCATCGAAACGCTCCAGGTCACGGCCAAGGGGCTGGAGGTAGGACATCATCTGGAGCCACCGGTCCCCACCAAGCCCTCAGGGCTGCTGCAGCTGGCTCCTGCTGCCCTGGGCCATGGGCTCAGAGTGCCAGTGGCCGGCACAGCTCCTTGGCACGGCTCCCCGGCACGGCTCCCGGCCGCAGACAGCTACATCTAATCCCAGACGGGCAAGCATGTGATCGCCCCTCTCCCAGCTCCCCCCGGCTAAACCCCGCCGATGCCTCCAGTTCTGCAGCACTGGATGGGCACGGAGTGCCTGGGTCACTGCCCAGGGAAGCTGCCACACAGCTAATTCCAACCAGCAGGTCCAAATCCCCCCAGGGTGGGAGCCACCCTGGGACCCCCTTGGCACCCACCAAAGGTGTCCGATCACCAGTGTGTGACCATCAGCAGGGCACATGTTCTACTCTCCCTGCCCCCAATTCAATAAACCCAGCATGTATTTTAGCAGGATGACCTCTTCACCCCCCTAACAGCGATGCACCCCCCTCACTTTGCGCTTGCAGCTGCTGTTGATGATGATTATAATCATTAATGATGGTTACAATCGATGGTTAACCTGCCACCACCAACTATTTAAAGCCAATTTTCGGCATTGTTGACCTGCACCAAGCCCGGGCTGCGGCAACACGCACTGCTCCCCCTCCCCAGCCGCTGCCAGCAGGCTCCAGCATTTCTAATTATTTATGTAATTTGGGGCACAATTCTTGTATGGGGTTTTTTTCCCCCCTTTTCAGATCATCTGGTCACACCACAGCATCTGAATGGTCCCTTGGACCATTAGGAAAGTCCTGGGAGCAAGCACTGGTGGGTGGATGGAAACTGAACTGGGGGAGCTCATCCGTGTAAATTATCCCAGAGTGGTGGGGTCATGGCTGGCCCCATCATGCTTCCCTGTATCCAGCTGTGGGTGGGACAGGCAGACAGAGGGATGAACAGACAAGTCCCTGATTCAGGACATTGAGAAAGACTCAAATGAGCATCAACCTGCTGCATGGTGTATATTTTGTCTCCTGCTCCCCATCAGGCACAGTCCCGTGGCACCAGCCTGGGGTGGCCAGGACCTGGGGTCTAGGGGAGTCCCAGTGATTACAAAATACATCCATCTGTCCCCATCCCACATGGCCTGGGAAAGCCACCAGACCCCCAGGGGCCAGGTCCTGTGCCCACCATTTCCCCCAGCTCCGGGTTATGCTGGGACATTTGGGGACTAGCTGGGGGAAAACCAAGCGGTAGATATGGTGGCAATCTGTCTGTCTGGCCATTGCTGCCCAAGCTGAGGTGTCCCACAAGGGGACTCAGTGGTGACCAGTGGCCAAGGCATGAGCATCCGTGGGATACCTGTTGTGAGACCTCAGTCCTTGGGATCAATGCAGCTGCCCCACGCTGTGATGAAGAGGGAGGAGACTGGTGGGTGGGCCAAGGACAGACAAGAGCACATCCCGCAGCACCTAGCAGGATGTACTGTGCCCAGGGTCACAGCCCTGCTCGCCTGGCATTAACAAAGCTGCTAGGTGAAGGGGGTGAATTAAGGCTGGTCCCGCTCAGCATCCTTTCCAAGTGACTGTGCAGGATATGCTGGTGCCAAAGCCCTTTTCACCTGCCAGCTCTGAGCTTGGTCCCCTGAGGAGGCACAGTCCCTTGCCCAGGACGACCACCATGGCTGAGGCTTCATCCCCTCACACCCTTAGGAGTGCAGCATTTGGGGTGCAGGACCCTCCCCAGCCCAATGACCCTTCACTGGTGCGAGGAGAGCCACCTGCTCCCAGGGCTGTCGCAACCCTGTGCCAGGTGGTGCCGGGCGTGAGCCCCAGGACTGGTTACGCTGCTAGGAGAGGATGGGCAGAGGGTTTGCCGAAACTGCTGGGAGCGGGCGGGATAAGGGGTGTCGAGGTGCCGCAGCTGGCTCGGGGCTGGGCTGGCCTCTCCCAGTCTCACCAGTTAGGATCGTCAAAGGTGATGTCACCATGCTCCTGGGCAGGACAGCACCCAGGGGCTGCAGGGATGGTGAGGCCACCCCAGTCCTACCATGGTGGCAGCAGTCCAGCTCTGCTGTGCTCCGGAGCCTCATTTCCACCTACCTCTTTGCAGGTGCTGGGAACCTGCAGGGACACCCCATGGATGTGTCCCAGCCCCTTGCCCACAGCCCTGGGGGGGTCACAGCATCCCCCAAGCCAAGCTTGCGGAGTGACTCATAGAGACATGCTGGGGAGCAAGGTATTGCCAAGCCCTTTCCTCCGAGAGTTTCCGTGTTGGCGGAAGCAGAACATTATCTCCCTCGCCCATCAGAGGCAGCTGCCCCTGGGTGCGCTTCAGCTGCGTATTTATACAGATGCAAACATTACACCCTGGAAATTCCCAGCCTTTACATCATGGGCCAAAGCCTACCATGGAGCCTTGACCTTTTTCTCCCTCTTGATGGGTTCTGGGGAGCCTGTGCCAGGGCAGACCCTGCCTTGGGACAACCCCGTTAGGACTTTGGCTGTCCATTGCGGGCAGTGAAGCCCCTTCAACATCAGGACCACTGCAAGGGTTTGGGGCTCCAGGGTCATGGAGATCACCTCTGAGAACCCATGAGACCAGTGTTCCTGCATGGGTGTCCAGGGCTGCAGCACCATGTGTCCACTCTGGGGAGCTGGGCCTCCCCTACCAACTCTATCCCTTCATGAGACAGGAGAATAAGGACCAAGAGCAGCTGCCAACACCTTGTATGCAGCAAGGGCATTGCAATCTTAAAGTCCTGGTGCCACCAGCCCCATCATACAGTGCTCAGTGCCTTTCTGGAAGACGTGGCTGGGGATGCAGGACCAGGATCTGCCAAGGCGGGGGTATCCCCTCTGTCCATCCCCACAGTTTGTGCAGGTGCCCCCCCATCCCTCCTTGACACCCACTGTGTGTGCCACCTCTTGATGCCTCCAGCCTGGAACCCCAGCACCCCAAACCCACCACTCCAGCATGCTCAGCTGCACCATGGGTGACAAGGCAGCTTCTCGGCTCTGTACTGCACCGGGAGGATGAGGAAGAGCCAAATTTAATTTATTCCATGCTGCATTTTCATGCCAAATGAGTCAGAGCGCTGGCCTCACTCACCCTTTGTTTTGCTTGGCTGCCTGTGCCGGCTTTTGCTTGGTGTTTGTTCAATATTTAACTCCCTTGATGGCACTTGGGCTCAAACCAGCAAGTGCAGCAGAAAGAAGTCACTTTCCCTGCCTCTGCTGCTGGGACAGGAACGATGCACTTGTTTCATTTTATTTCTCACAGTTTGACGAAGCCCTGAGCTCGGTCCTGTGAGCCACCACATCCCACAAGACACATTTAAACCTATTGGGGCTTTCTTGGGCTGCAGGATGGGGCTGGAGCAGCCAGGCTGGCTGCTGATTTCAGAGCAAAACCTGCCTTAAACAGAGCAGAGAGGTTTCGCCCGGCACAGGACCAGTTAGGAACGAGCATGGCCACATTCCTGAGCGAGTGGGAGCTGGTGAGAAGGAAGCAGCAGGCAGAGGTGTTTCAGTGCCCTGCTTTCCTGCACCATACCAGCTGCTAGGGACAACTCCCTTCCCACCCCAAAAGCCAGCAACCCCCTGACACGGGATCGAGTGGTTCAGCTGGCCCTCTGAGGGCTGTCAAAAGGTTCCACCCAGAAAATAAATGAGATATTGGCTGATCCCCTTTTGGTTTGTGTTCCACCAAGTTCTCAGATTTTGGAAGAAATTTTTTTCGCCCCTACTCTGCCATCTAAACCTAAATTCTTCATTGGGAAACACTACTGAGAAGCCCCCAGACCTGAGCTGAGCCCAGCAGGCTCCTCTGCTGCACTGTTTCCCCAAAACCTCTTGGCACTGCAGGACGTGTCAGGGTCATGATGCCTTTCAGGGCATGTGGGGAGGGAGATGCCACTGCCTCCATGCTGCCTTGACCCACCCAGCCCTGATGCCTTCCTGACTTAAGATAGGCTTGCATGGGGTGGGATAGTGGGATGTGGTGGGATAGCCAAGCCCATCGCAAAGCAAGACCCCATCAGCTGATGCCTGTCCCGCACCTCTCAGCAGCGAGGTCAGCTCAGCTGGTGGTGATGGGGATGGTGTAGGGTGGAGCAGGGCAAGCTCAGCAGGGTGTGGGATCCACGCCGGAGAAGGGCTTGCCAGGAAAATGCAGTCATGTTGCATAAAACGTGCTGCTCTCTTGCACTCCTCCTGTGGCAGCAGCTGAAGAGCTTCTTACCCTGGTTAAATCAATATTGGCACATCGCTGCCTCTGTCAAGATGCTCGCCCCCATGGAAGGAGCTTCATGGGTGTTTTAAGGGAGAGGAGCATGGATGTGGGGGGCTCCAGCCCTGAGCCTGGCTTCCTCGGGTCCCCAGGAGCAACATCCCTGGGGCTCAGCATTCCCCTGTGAGCTCCCAGCTGACTCACAGTGGGGCCAAAGCCCCCTCCCCAGCACAGGCTCCTAGATGACGGGACACTCTTACTTCTCAGTGCTCAAGACATGTCAGAGGAGCCAGCGGCACCAGTCTGGGTACTGGCATGGGGTGTACCATGTCTGGCAGCACCAGGAGCTGGGGTTCACAGAGCACAGTGGGGATCAGCCGCATCACTAAAGACTCCAAAGGCCCATTTGCAAAATAAACACTGCAAAAAAACCCTCACTTCCATCTCAGGTCTGAGCTGCAGCTCCAGCAGACCCCAGCCAGGGAGGAAACCTCAGTGTGGGCTGTGCGGTGCTTTGGGCAGGCACTGGAGCTCATACAAGAGCTGCCAGCACCCCCAAACCACAGGCCCCCAGGTCCCCAAAAGCACACTGTGTAATACAGCTTTACACAGAGCCTCTGATCCTGAGCCAGCGTAAAGGCAAAATACCTGGGCAGTTTACATAAGACATAGTTTTCCACTACAATGGAGTTTCTCTCCATCCGGTGTTTCACCCAGCAGCTGCAATTTTGCAGCTCTCAAGGGCATTCACACACAAAAATGAGCCACACGAGAGATGCGGGGAGATTAGGAGGATTAAGGCTGAAGAGCTGGAGGAGGAGACGATGTAATATAAAAACTCTCCAGTAGGCAAAGGTATTTCACCCCTAAACCCAGCCTCTGCATACCTTCAAAATGGTTGAAGAATGAGGAGGGGGTTACAGCTTACGGGGGAAAGCTGGAAGAGGAGAAGCTTCTCCCCCTAAGTACCTGGGAATGTGTTGCCGTTAGATACTGAGTGGGATCCAAAAGCGTGAAAAACAGAAAGTGTTTCTAGAGCAAACAAAGACGTACAGAACTTCACAAAGTAAAAATCAAAGTAGGTGGGTTGGGTTTCTCCCTCCTCACCTCCCCTTGTTTTGGGATTGGAGGCAGGGCTGCCTCTGCAGCGTGGGGATGCTCACAGCCTCTGAATGAGCCACAGCATTGGGCAAATCCTCCTACCCCCAGAAATCAGAAAAGCCTCATCTCCTCCTTGGCCTGGGTGGGAGTGTGGCTGCGGCAGGAGTGTGCCAGCCTCCCAGCATCGCCAGCATGCGAGAATTAACTGGTACCAAGGGGGTCAGATGCATGATTCTTACCAAGAGGATTCGTACAAACTGAATTATCTAGAAGGAAAATTTGAAGCTGAGCACCCTGGAGACAAACCTCAGTTACAGTTAAACAGAGCCTTTATGGCTGGTAACTGATAAAGCCCAAAATCTTGGCCTCAGCCCCTGTGGGTTCAGGCCAGCAGCCCCAGTCCAGGCTGGTTTGGGGCAGGTGGGAGAAACCTGCTGCTGTCAGGCTGCTCCAGCCTCACCCCATCACCCCCTAGCAGCGGACGGGTATGAGTCTCACTGCACAGCTTCGCCCCATGGAAAGCTTGATCCCAGCAGGACCCTTCCACCCTCCCAGGACACAGCACTGCCAGATCCAAAGGCTTGAAGATGCTCATCTGGACAAGGCCATGAAAACCCAAAGCATTGCTATTTTGTAGGGTGATAGCCCAGCTGTGAGCAGGTTCAAGGCTCCATGAGGCTGGTTCTAACAACTAATTCACCACCAAGAAGTGGCTGGCAAAGTTGAGGAGCACAGTCAGACCACTCCAGTGCCATGGAGCCTCTGGCAGCCTCCCTGCCCTGTGCCAATGCGCTCAGCCCCTCCTCACTCTTCAAAAACAGCACAACCCACACCAAACCAAGATGGAGGAGACCCTCCTGCAAACACACCCCCATACACTTGCCTTGTGCTGTTGCCACCAGGACCTGCAGCCTCCCAGCACCCCAGGCAGGCGAAGTCAGACAGGGGCAGAAATGTCTTGCCGTCCGGAGGGCTCTGCACCTTGGACCAGCCACCCCAGAGCAAAGACGATCTGAGGGATGCAGAGGATCAGGATCAATAGGTCACAGCATGCACTGACTTGCCCCCACAATGAAAATCAGCAGAGGATTTGGGACTGGTGGGGAAGCTACAATCAGGCCTTTAATCCCACATGGGCACAAAATCCCAGGATAAAAAGGCCAGAGCTGGTCCTAATTGCTGAGTGCTTGTGCATGTGTGAGCAAAATCTCTTAGGCTGCACAGGCCTGAGGAAGGCATCTTGTTGCCTTCTTGCTGCCTGTACAACTAAGCCTCTCAGGAGCAGGGGATCCCCCTTTGTAGGGGGGACCTGCCCCAGGACATTCAAAGGCAACACTGGCTCTGGTGTCCCGAGTGGGGCTGCAGGTCCTGGGGAAGGATGCATCTGGATAGTGCTGTGATGCTCAGCACGTTAGTACCTTCTAAAGACAGAAAGCACCCAGGAGGTGCTGGGGCAAAGCAGGTGGTGCAGGGAGGCTGGGAGAGGAGGCAGTCAGCCCATTTGGCTGCCACTCTGAGCCTGCACCCTGTGCCCATAGAATCTTAGCTGATTTGGGTGGGAAGGGACCTTTCAAAGTCATCAAGACTAACCTCCTTGCAGTGAGCAGGGGCATCTGCAACTAGAGCAGGTTGCTCAGGGCCCCAGCCAACCTCACCTGGAAAGGTTCCAGGGATGGGGCATTGAACACCTCTCTGGGCAACCTAGGCCAGGGTCTCACCACCCTCAGTGTCAATTTCTTTCTCCTCTCTCGTCTCAATCTTCCTCTTTTAATTTAAAACCATCCCCCATTGTCACCCCTGACAGCATCAGGGCTGCACGACCACCCCAGCTGCTCCCTGCTCTGCTGCTCTATGCCCTGACCCCAAGAGGAGTATCACGGTTGACCCTGCACATTCTGGGGGGGTCCAGCCCCTCCGAAGCCCTTTCCAGGCAAGGCTGAAACTGGGAGCGCTGGGCTCCACCAAAACTCTCCTGGAAGCCGGGGAGCAGGGTGGGGAGAATGCTGCAGGCAGAGGTGGGGCTGGGCCGGGCCGGGCAGGGCGGGCAGAGGCGGGCAGGAGGCAGGCAGTAGGGAGGCAGGCGGGAGGCGGTGCAGCCCCGTCCCCGCCTCCCGGTGCGGCCCGACCCGGTGGCGGTGCAGAGGCTGCGCGCGGCGGCGGGGGAAGCGCAGGCGGAGCGCGGACGGAGCCGTGCTGGGGACGCGATGCACTCGCTATTCAGGAAACGCAATAAAGGGAAATACAGCCCCTCCGTGCAGAAAAAGAGGTGAGTGGACCAGCCCCCCCGCAGCCCCTCTCCTCCCGGGACGAGCGGCCCCGTGATCCCGAGGCTCCCACCCTGCAGTATTCCCGCCCGGCGCCGCGGCTTGGACACCCCCGAAGTGGGGGGGAAGTCCCGAGGTGAGGTTACCCCCGAGGTGGCAGCTCCTCTCCGAGCTGGGTCCACGACTCTGGTGCTCGGTGAAGGCACCGAGGTAGCTTTTCCCCAGTCGCAGCAGCTCCGGGGAGCAGGTTCCTTCGCTTCCCAGGCGTGCGCTGGATTCGATTTTGGGGGCAAAAACTCTGGCTGCCCTCAGCCTTCATCCACTTCTTCCATCAGGGCCAAGTATTCAGTCCATCTTCTGTTCCTCAGTTCTTTTTGATGGGGTGGAGACGAATTTCGGTTGTACTGGTGATAAAAAAAATGAGCAGCATGTTGAGTGCTCCCTGGGAAAAGTCACTGTTAAAAGGGAAAGGATGTAAAAATTCCCCCTACCCCGAGAAGACTCGGCCCTCTCTGGGCTGTGATGCATTGCACAGGAGGGGGGCTGTGGAACGAGCAGCCCCCAGACCCTGTCTGCACAAGGCGGGTGACACAGGGGACACTTTGCCAAAGAGGTCAATGTTTGGATCGATTCAGAAGTGCATCCTGCATTTCCCAGAGGAGCTGCAGGGGCTCTGAGCATGTTGATTGGAACAGTGGGTGCAGATTCAAGCCCATGGCTTGTTCATCCCTCTCCATCGGTACATGCCCTGTTCAGTGGGCTTGGAGCAGCCACCTGGCTCTCAAAAATTTGGGAAGGAAACTGGGGAGCTAGCACAGAGGCTGAGGTATCTCCGGGGATCCAGAAAGGAACTGGGGAGCCCAGAAAGCACCGACATCTTCCAAGCTGGAGAAGTCCCTCACTGTTCCCTGCCCATGGGTGCAGTGCTGTGGTGTGTAGGAGAGGTGTCCCCCAAGAGAGGAGGGTGATGCCTGGGCACAGGGGTGCTCAGGCATCAGTAGCCGCTGAGCAACCTCTGTTGGGGCTGAGGCTCCAGCAGCAGCTCCCCTGGCAGCCCATCTGGCTCAGCAGGGCCACTCAGGCTCCTGCTCCCAAAACCTGGGGTACGCTCTGTTGCCAGCTCCTGCCCTGGGGAGGGCTGGCAGGAGGAGACGGGTGGCACGGAGCCCTCTGAGGCTCAGCATGTACCTCCCTGATGGCCCCAGCCCCGGTGTTCCAGTGGTTGAAGGATGGTGTAAATACCTAGCTGCACTTCTGCTCTTCAGAGGTGTTAGTGGAAGGCTTGAAAATGAGAAACGCCACCCTTGGGTCAACATCTCAGGATGCTGAGCAGCATCAGGGTGTCAGGAGGCAGGAGGAGATGGACCTGCTCTGTGCTGGGTACCCACCCTGCAGTTCCCTCTCGGGGTCTCCACTGTGGCTCTCTGAGCTCTGCCAGCGCTGGGTGCCCCATGCTCCAGTCATCCAATGGCGGATGGGGCTTGAGAAGACAATGCTCCCTTCGCCACCCTGCCCGCAAGCCCAGCTGGCTCTGGGCAGGTGCCAAAGCACCTTTGAAGGCTGCGGGCCAGGCTGAAATCTTTATTTTTCCGTCTGGCTGATGGCAGCTGAGGAAGGAGTGCAGCGCTGTGGCCTTGGGCCACCCTCCTTCCCTGTACCCCAGCTGTCCACACACACCTCGGCAAGGGCTGTGCTCATTAGCCCCAGTTTGTTAATTCCTGCATTGGAGTTTACAAACATCTGGGAATCCAGGGAACACTCCCACCGTGTGGAAACAGCCCCACCATCAAGATGGGGAAGCCAGTGCTGGACCGGTTAAACAACTCACTGGAGAAGGATTGCAAAGAAGTGAGGAGCTCCAGGCACTGCCAGGCTCCCAGCCACCTCCCACCCAGTTCTGCTGCTAGAAAAACAGAGCAATGCTGCTAAAAGCAACCGACCGCCCCTGCCGTAAACAGGGGTGGAGATTTCGACACCATGAACAGCCCAGTTTCATCCTGTGCTTGGCGAGGCTGTGCGGCTAGGGTGCAGGGGCTGGACCTTAGATCAGGGCTTAGTGCCAAGCCTTCAAAAGCGACTGAGCCTTCAAAGCACAGTGACAACAGGGCAAGAACCGAGCACCGGTTTGGCAAGCGTGTGAGCATGCTGGAATGTTTCGTGCAAGCAATGAGGAACCAGAGCTAAGAGCTCAGCTGATTTAGGTGGGGGTTGCCTGGAAAGCACTGTCCTACAGCAGTTTGTAGCCTACTGAGGAGCCACTGTGAGTCTTGATGGTTTCTTCAGCCTTGGGATGAGCCCTTCCCGTGGTGGGGCCATCTCGATGGGTGGCATCAGAGGCTCAAGATCTCTGTGAGTCTGTGCAGCTCAAGCCAAGCATTGCGATCTGCTTGTGAACACCACTCTTTGTCCCATAGACAGCCACCCTTCCCCAACCCCAAACTGGCCCTTCAACCCCTCACCATTTGTGACAACTGCCTCTGCGTCTCCAGGCTGCTTGGTCCCACACTTGCCTGCTTTGAAGCTTTAATAAGGCAATGGCAGGGAAAGAACAGGAGCAACATTAAATCCTGCAAAAGCTTAAAGGCTTGAAGACAACTTGGTGCTGGGTCCTCTGCCACAGCTCGTCCGTCCTCATCAACACCAGTTGAGTCTTGGAATGCACCAGCCATGCTCTGTGCTGGAGGAAAACCACAGCAATGATCCATATCAAGCACCTGGACCGCATTCTCCTCCATCCACCTCTTAATGCCATGCACAGCACCAGCAGTTACTCCATCCCCAGCAGGATCAGGGTCCAAGACTCTCCTCAGGAATATCTGCTGCAGCTCTGGCCTGGGCTTGTGATCTCCAGGCTCAGTGGCTACTCCCATCCAACCCTGGGCACAGCAGTAGGTGTGTGGGCATCTCCCTGCCTTGTCTGGACAATGTGGATGATTTTTTTGGTCTCATGGACTTGGTCACTTTATGCTCTTCTTGCTCACCTCATCCCAGTAGCTTAAGGCCCTAGGGATTCATCTGGGACTGACCATGACTAGTATGTTGTTAGCACATCATATGTATCGCTATGTACCCCTAGAAGGGAAGGCAGAATCCTTGAATAGAGATGTAGTTTGGGGGAAACCCATCCTCCTTCTTCCCCATTATATTCACCAAATACTTGCCATGCTTAAAAAACAGGAGGTTGGTTTCTCTCTTAGAAAGTCCAGGCTCGGGAAGTAGAAAACACAGCTCAGCCTTGAGAAGTTGCTGCTGAAACTCACCCTCCTGCCAGCAGGAAAGACATTCATCCTCAGATGGTGAGAGCATCCATCCAGGAGAGCTCCCAGCCCTGGAGACCCTTAACAGTGCCAGGAGACCTAGTCCCTGTCCAAGAGGGGGTGCAGGCAGCTGGGACAGAAGCCAGGAGGGCTGACACCCATTTCTAGAGGCTGTTTGGTAGGGCTGGAGCCAGCACAAAAGACCAGACAGCAGGTGAGTCAGGGGAGCAGCTCTGTATTTACAGTGGAGCAAGCCTCGCCATCACCCAGCCTATTTCTGCCTTCATTTCCATGCACGTTACAGTAATATCTCGCTACGAGGGAAGATAAATATAATTTAAACAAGCTGGACCAAGCACACAACCCTGCTGTCCAGCTACGCCCTAATGTGGGAAGCTCGATGGCACACTGCTCCTGAGTGTTGAGCCTGATCTTAATCTCTTCCAAACCTGAATCACACCAGCCACAGCCCAGCCCTTGTGTCCTCTGCTCTGCTGCAGTTTCACTCCAGTGGCATTACAAGCAGCACAAGGGAATATCGTGCAGTGGTGGGTGCAGCTTGGGGAGCTCCAAGGGCATTTATAGTTCTGTTCTGTGGCCTTCTGGAGGATTCATGCAGTTTAAATCCCTCCTAAAGTCCAGTCTCCAGCAGCAGTGCTCACATGGGCATGGTTTTTATGGAATCTGTAAAAATAGAAATTAAATAGAGATGGAATTGAGAGGAGACTATAAATATCTAAAGGGCAAGCGTCAGGATGAGGCCAGACTCTGTCAGTGGTGCCCAGAGACAGGACAAGGGGCAATGGGCACAAACTGGAACCCAGGAGGTTCCACCTGAACAGGAGGAGAAACTTATTTGCTGTGAGGGTGCCAGAGCCTGTCCCAGGCTGCCCAGAGAGGTTGTGGAGTCTCCTTCTCTGGAGAGATTCCAACCCTGCCTGGATGCAATTCTGGGCACCCTGCTCTGGGTGACCCTGCTGGAGCAGGGAGGTTGCATGAGATGATCTCCAGAGGTCTCTTCCAACCCCCACCTTTCTGTGATTCTGTGGTCACTGCCTGTCTGTGCATCCCAGTAGTGGGATGCAGGAAGCAGGACCAGGATCCATGCTCAGACCCTGTCCTCAGCCGACTTGCTTGTCTGTGGCCAAGGGGTCCCACTGTGGAGAAGCTCCTGGTATGGGCAGGGCCAGCATCACTGAGCTGGGGGAAGGAGTAGGATAGAGCCCTTCCCATTAACTCTCTCAGCAAGGGTATCATTCACGAGACAAGCTCCCAACAGGAGCCATCCCTGGAGCAGCCAGAACTCCAGGAGTATCTACCTGAACATCCTCACATAGGATTAGTGAAATACTTCAGGGGAAAAAGAGGCAGAAACATCAAATGGATTTCCTCCCACCTGCCAGCAAGTGTCAAGCCAGGGTGTGAAGCTGTGGGCATCCTGGAGATGCCGGCCTTGGGGGAGTTGGCTCCAAAAAGTGCTCTTATCAGTGTGGGTGCAACCTAATGGGATGAGAGAAAAAAGTAGGAACAGAGAAAAAAAAGTCCAGTTTTTAGCAGCAAAGTTTCCGTATCACAATAATTATCATATTTGTTGAGAACCTCTCTTCAAAGAAAAATAAACAACCCCACAAACAAAACCCTAAGAAAACCCCCCAAAACCCTAAGAAAACTCTAAGCCCCTCTGCACCACAGCATCACATGAGATCAGGATTGTGATCCATGGGTGCAGGAATGTCTGCTCCAGAGCAGCTGCCTCTTTCCAGTTTCCCAGCTGGGAGAAACATGAAAAATCCCTCTCGTTCCTCATGGGAATCATCTGAAGGCAGCATTGATAAAAAACAATGCTTCTGCTGAGCGCAGCTTTTATGAGTGATATCATTTTTTCCCTTCTATCACAAAATGTTAAAGTTCTCCAGAAATGGCAAAGCGAGTTTTTCCAGGCTTTTTCTTTTCCCTCATCTTTAAAACAAAGACTTATCTATTTTAGCAGAAAAGCTTTGCCTTTCCTTTCCCTCTACTGGAGCCTTGCAAGGGCCATGCCCTGGGCACCTTTGCTCCTGCCTCTGCTCAATCTCACATATGCTGTCCTTCCCAGCTGGGCTATGGCCAAATCCTGCCTTTCTCCCTCCCCAGCTCCACTCTACACTCCAGACATCCCCTCCTGCCTGGTTTTTGGCCCTGGCAGCCCTTTCCCTGCCAACAGCTCCACTCCAAAGCATGGATACACCCATAGTTCTTCCCAGCAGCTTCCCAAAAGAACCATCTCCTATGAATCCCATCCACGCACCTCACCCAGGCCAGCCAAGGATTCTTCAGCCCTTCACCCATCACTTTGTGCTCCTCCTGCATCTTCCTCCTCTCAGCAGATGAAGGGCACAGGGAAGCCGACCTCCTCCATCCCCTGGCACAGATATTTCAGCCAAGCTTCAGCTTTCCCAGCCAATCCCTCTGGCACCTTGCTTGACATCCTGATGGATGCAGGGACCATGCTCATCCTCATGGTTTATTAACTCAGACCCAGCTTTGGAGGGAAGAGGCAGGTTACCAATAGGGCTGATGTTCTCATACCAGTAATGTCCAGGTTGGTTGGTTAAGTGGCACAGAAGTGATAAATATGAAGAAATAAATACAGAAATAAGTGATTTTCAGCACAGGATGGGGTGCAGAGGAGCAGTTCCTCCAACGCTGCAGTGGGTGCTTTGAGATCCAGCTCTCGTGGGAGGGTGTTACTCAATTTCCCTGTGCCAAAACCTTGGCTGGTGACAGTCACCAGCTCTGCCGGTGACTCTCATGCAAACCACAGAGGTGGAGAGAGCAAACAGCTTGTCTTGTGTGCATCAGGAAAGCCGAGGCTGAGCAGCAGAGACGTGCCCACATTATCACCGAGCATGTCCTTGCTTGCTCTGAGTGAGCTCTTGCATTTTCTTTTCCCTGGTCACCCGTCTACTGCACAGTGAAGCAGGAGTTTCTCCATTACCAGGCAAACCATCTTCTCCAACATAGGGAAACACCATCCTCTGCCCTCCCTATTCCCCCAGCCCTGCTTCTGCTCCCTGCAGCGATGGAGAAGGGGCCATCACCCCCTGGGTACCACCGGGGCTAGGGGTGGAAGGTGGCTCTGCACCAGTGCTAGGTTCCCTGGGTCATGGGGAAGGATGGCCAGGGCAACACCACCAGCTTCGGAACCAGATGGCGGGGCACAGGCAGCCCTGGCTTGGTGGTGGGGTGGTTAATGGGGGTGATCAGAGATTAGACCAAGGGGAAGAGCAGGGAGAAGGGGACAAGAGGCACATCCTCGCCTGGACACTTCATCCCTATCCCAAACCAGCCTGGCTCCTCCAGCAGTGCATCCACGGAGGATGCTCCCAGCAAAGCCAGTACCTCAGTGAGAGGGTCAGGATCTGGGTGTTGCACTCACTGGTTCCTGGCAACCAAGATCAGTTTTGCCAATGCTAAGTGAGCCCAAAGGCCAGCCAGAGTCTTCAGGCTCAGCTCTGCTAGAACAGATCTGCAGCAACAGCTCAGAAAGCCGTGGCTGAAACGCAGCATTGTCATGGATCCCAAACAATTCCTGGCTTCGTTTTATTTCCTACATACAATTTAGAAGCTTCAATCAAAACCAGAACCAGTAAAAACCCAGACCTCTTCTACTTTTTAGGATGGTTTTTCCATCCATACTATAGATCTACCAAAACCCTAAAGATTCATCCTTGGACTTGCTAAAAAGCACCAAGGGCAAGGTAGGGAACATGGAGACAAGCTGGTAAGCCCTACCAGCTCTTCCCAAACCCCGCTCAGTGCTGGTTCACCTCCCAGTTATCACAGCGAAGAATCCCAAGCTTCCACCTGGATAATCAGTCTCTCCCACCCTCAAAGCTCAGGTGGCCTCCAGTTCATTGGTGGGAGATGAGGAAGGCTCCTTGGTGGTTGCAAGCTCTCTTGGCATGCAGGAGATGCCAGCTCTGAGCAACTGTCACATTTTAGCTGCCCAGCTTCAAATCACTTTTCTCTCCTCTGATTTCATCTGATGTGTTCCCTGGTTTTACATGGGATGATGTGCATTAGAAGAGACCCCAAAGTGTATTTTGAAGAGCTGCTTCTACCATTGCAGCAGACCCAGCCACCCATGTCCCATCTCCTGGCGTACCCTTGCACCCTCCAGCCATGATTATTGAACAGAAAACAAGACTCATCCTTGCAGTTATTGCAATCAGTTACATGACTCTCCCCTTTGTTGGCTCCTCTGCTTAGGAATGCCCACTTGGGTCATTTCTACTGGTGTGAGAGAACCCGTAATTAAGGCAATCCCTCTGCTCATCAGGAGGTGCCAGGCAGGCAGCAGCAGTGGTGACAGACACAAACCACCAGCCATGCCAAGTAACAGGCTGATGATGCAGCTTCTATAAAAAGAAAAAAATCAGTGTAAATCCTGCCCACACCAGAACTTCCCAGGCAAACATGAACTTTTGTGGAGTTGTCAGATGCTCTGAGGCTCCTGTAGCCCAGGACAGGGTTGGAGTTAGGGAGGAACAAGCCCAGAGCTGGGTTTTAGGTTGTTCTGACACACTGAAAGCAATGGAAGGGAGGAAAGTGCCCTGAAGCTCAGCACCAGGAGGGAGGCTGGCCAGACCTGGGCTGGCCAAGCTTTTACCCTCAATGCCCACAGTAAAAAGGTAGCAAGCTGAGATGTCCCCACTGCATGTGGTCCTCAAGATGCACAGGACTGATGAGGCCACATACTACTTTTACCTGCTGGTAGTTGAGCACTGGCACATGTCCAGGGAAGCCCCTGCAAAGCACTGGAAGAGGACTGCCTTGGTCAACAAACCATGTCCACCCTCTGTGGAAGGGGAGGACCTTGCTGTGGAAGACCGGAGGACATGTCTCGTGCTGTCCTGGAGAAGCTTGGTGCTGCAGGACCCCTCAGAGCTGTCCTGGAGAAGCTTCTGGATGAGGCTGTATACCTGGGAATGCAGGAGTTCTCCAAACCACAAGCCAGCACAGCTAGGATGATGGTGCTCCCTCCACCAGAAACTCTTCTCACCTCAAGCCTGCCCCACTGACCACCATTCTTCGCAGGAGACACACAACTCCTCTACTAGTAGCTATAACAGCAGTTAGTATGTCTAAGCACCATATAAAGGTGCTTATACGGGAGAAATTTTTGAAAATGAGGGTAGAGAGACCCTGGTCCAGGTTACCCAGAGAGATGGTCAACACCTCATCCCTGGAACCATTGCAGGTGAGGTTGGCCAGGGCTCTGAGCAACCTGCTCTAATTGCAGATGTCCCTGTTCCCTGCAGGGGGGTTGCACTAGATGGCCTTAAAAGGTCCCTTCCAACCCAAACCAGTCCATGATTCTATGAAAGATTAATTCTACCACCATGTAATGAGGTCATTAAGGCTCATTATTGATTCTATGAAAGATTAATTCTACCACCATGTAATGAGGTCATTAAGGCTCATTATCCCCACTCTATAGGTGTTGGGATTGGAGTGAGCCAGCCCTTGGCTTAAGCCCACATGGCAAAGCAGCAGAGCTGGGACACAAGCCCCAGCCCTGCCACCAGCCTTGGCTCTATGAAAACTCCATCAGCAGGGACTCTCAGGGAGCACACCCCGCTTTCTGCCTCTGGTCTGCAGGGGTGGAGAGCTGCAGGCATGGCCTGGCACACAGGCCTCTGGGGCTGGCCCTGGCATGCTGCAGCCTCTCCTTGCCG
Organism: Brachypteracias leptosomus; assembly: GCA_013401335.1. NCBI lineage: Eukaryota > Metazoa > Chordata > Aves > Coraciiformes > Brachypteraciidae > Brachypteracias > Brachypteracias leptosomus. The sequence goes on from VYZX01001316.1 coordinate 131,787, forward strand.
CCCATGTGACAGCAAGAAGATGAAATGTTTAAAATAACCCCAGCGATGCAAAAGCTGCGTCACAGGTTGTTCTGACTCTGCTCGAGCTCAGCCAGCCCTGCAGCGAGGCCACAAATATTTGGGCTGGCCCTGCACCCTGCCAGCCTGGACCAGCATCACCCCGGGACCAAAAACCAGTGCCTAGCAAGAGACAAAGCACCAAAAGATGCCATATGTGCTGTCCCATCCCTTTACTTGCTTTAAATTGTGAATAACTCCTCACAGAGCAAGAAAGCCCTGGTAGTGGCATGGAAGGGCACAGCAGGGGCTCCAGGGCCAGGCTGAGCTCCGTCATGGGGTGCACACAGCGCTGCCCAGGGCATGGGCAACAGCCTCAAACGGGCCATCTCACCTGCATGCGTGGGGTCCACGTCCTGTTCAGGCTCCTCCACCTCCACGCAGGACCCCCCCTCTTGCTGTCCCCCACAGATTGCTCTTTTCTTCCTTGCTCCAAAGGGTAGGGAGGGTCAGGCTCACCCACAGCATTGCTCCCATTTCCAGCATGCGGGAGACACTCAATCCCCACCCACCACCCCCTTCCTGGCAGAGCAGCCGCGTAGTTTGGAAAGTGTTCGGAAGGCAGCAGTGAGTCACGCACAGCTGCAGTGCCTGGCAGGCTCGGCTGGCCCCAGGCCACCCCCCGGGGTCATGGCACCCATGGGCAGCCCCTGACAGCACTTTAGGGCTGTGGCTGTGCTTGTGGGGTGACCAGTCCCTCTCTTTCTCCTCCTTTTTCTCCCCAGCATCTCCAGCAAAGAGCTGACTGAGCTCATAGAGCGCCTGCAGAAAAATGCCGACCAGGTGGAGAAAAACATCGTGGAGACCGACTCCCGAATGCAAAATGTGAGCAAACCAAGACCCCGCGAGCACAGGAGGCTCTTCCGAGCAGCACTGGCCCCCCTGCTCCCTTCTGTCACAGCCCTTCCCGCTTTGCTGCCATTTCCTCTCCTCTCGTACAGCATATGTGCATGGTTGCCCTGCCCTGCAGCGGGTACCTGGGCTGTGACGATACGCAACAAGGGATGCATGGGTTCCCCTGATTTGTGGGAAGGAGGTGGGAGGGTGTAACAGGTGACGTCACCCCAAAATTCATCCCTTCCCAGGGCTGGGTAGCACTGTGCAGACTGGGGATGTGCAGAGTTAGGTTGATGCTTGGACTCGATGGTCTTGAAGGTCTTTTCCAACCTAAACGGTTCTATGATTTTCTGATCCCTGGATGTGCATCCCAGCAGGGCGCTGGGATGGAAGAGAAGGGGCCTGAACCATTCTCCTTTCCCAAAGGGTATGGGGCATCCCACACAACACAACCCCCCAGCCACAGCCTTTCTTTAGGGTTAACATCGTCAAGGGGAAAGCAAAATATATCACCGGGAGGACAGGAGACAGCAGATCTCCTGCCCATCTTTGGTGCCCAGGGACAGTGTGGCAGGACAACCTCTTGGATCCCATTTATTTTCCCCCTGTGTCCGTTCCTTCCGTTCTCTGCCTGCCCAGGACTTGCATAAGATCAAGGCATGCCAGCTAGCACAGTACAAGGAGCTGACGGCTCAGAAACTCACCGAGTCTGACAAGCTGCTCTACGTGCTGGATGGGGATGCAGCCATTGCCCGGCACATGAAGCACCCCCAGGGTGATATGATCACAGAAGAGTGAGTACTGAGTGGGGGAACATGTCCCCAGAGCCCCGCAGGGGGAGTGATGCTTCCCCAAGGGGTCCTGCCTGCAGCTGGGGAGGGTCATCATGGGTTCCTCTGCATCCCAGTTTACATTAAGGTGCATAAACCAAAGCCTTGGGTAGAATGAGAATGGCTGCATGGGTGCTGGTGGTGTGAGTGGGAGCTACCCTGAGCTGGCAGACACAGAACCTTTGCCCTCTCCCTCCCCAGCCAATTGCACAACGTGGCTTCTGGCAGCGCTGGGCTTGCCGAGGTCCCCTAAGGACAGTCACCTCCCACCCCCGACTCCTTGGGGCCTGGGAGAGATCACCTACAGCTAACAATGCTAATGCTGGCCCATACCCACAACCTCCATCCCACCCTCATCTTTCCCTTCCCGCAGCATCCGGCAGCTGAAGGAACGAGTGGCAAACTTGCGTGTGAAGCATGACCAGATCTACAACTTCCCCCTGCAGCATATTGAGCCCCAGGTCAACTGGACAATAGTGATTGAGGAGAAACAGGTACAAAGGAAACCATTAGGGCCGCTGCCTGGCCAGTAGAACCAGCCAGACAGGACCTCGTGCATCTCCCCATGGAGAAACAGGGTCTTGGAAATCTTTTGGCAGCTTTCTACTGGGAGCTGCAAATAGTGTAGGAAGGAGGTGCGGTGCTGAGTTGCATGGGAGGGTATAATAGAAGGGATGGGACAAGGCCAACTGCTGCGACACCAGGAATCAGTGCTCAAAGTGGCACCGCTGGCAGCCAGGCTAAGGAAAAGCTCTGGAGGATCAGGGGGCCATGCAGGAGCTCACTAGCCTGGCCTTCAGGAGATGGGCTCCTAGACCCAGCCTGGCCATTGACCTCCTGGCTGAGCTTGGGTAAACCTCTCCCCTTCTCCACCCGAGGATGAAGAGCACGCTCCCTCTCCAGGCAACATGCTCCAACACCTCACTGTCCTAAGAGTGGAAAAGCTTCTCCTTACACCCAGTCTGCACTTCCCCCATCTCAATTTACGCCTGTCATCTCTCACCTTCCTACCACACAGCACCTTACAGAGCCTGGCCCTGTTTTCCCAGCAACCTTATAGGAAGCATGCTATTAGGTCTCCCCAAAGTCCTCCTCCTCAAGCTGAACAAGCCCCAGCCTCTCCTCTTGAGTCTTTGCCTCAGCATCTCCAGTCACCACCTGCTTTGGGCTCTACTCCATGGCCCGTAATTTTTATTTTATCCCACTCCCTACACTCTTTCAGCCAGAAAAGGGTTAAAAACCCCAAACTGGCTTGCCCATGGCAACCCTCCAGCACAGTGGATTTTCTTCTGGGCACCAGCAGAGCCTGTCCAAGCCCAGCTCCATGGCCTCCTCCAAGAGGAGTTTCCTAGGTCTCAGCCCCCACATCCCGTTCCCCCATTACTAACCCCAACTCTGTGCACCGCAGGACGCATTAAGCAGCAAGGGCTTCGGGACTGACCTGCCACTGGTCAACAGCCAAGTAGAAGAGCACAACATCTTCCACAATGAGGTCATGGCCATTGGCCCGCATATCGTCAAGGAAGGCAACAAGGTCAGCTCTTCTGCCCCTATCCCTGCTGCCCCGTAGGGTTGGCCCTCTCCCAAGTCACTGATAAAGGTGAGGGCATCCCACTATCAAAGCTACTACAGCCTGGACCAGGTTGGGTGGGCACACAGATCCACTCCTAACCTCAGAGCTCAGCACCATACACCAACTCTAGCTTTACAATGAGGCAAATCCCATAAACCCCATGTTCCCCTCCATCATCAAGCCCCCAACAGACCACCACTCTCCAGGGACATGCTCCTAACTGTTGCCTTGCTTCTCCTCTGTTTCTAGGAATACCTGAGTGACTTCCAAGCCAAATACCAGAAGCTGCTGGTAAGAGACCTCTGGGATCCTGGGGAGAGAGCCCTTTTGCAGGGGTCCCTTGCCAGGATGGCCAGACACCCCCAGGAGACCTGCAGAGAGGAGCTTTGGGCTGAGCTCTCCCCTCTGACCCTTCCCAGGCTAGCTCCCAGCAGCGGCAGCAGGATCTGAACTCCTTGCAGGACTACATGCAGCGCTGCACCAACAAGCTCTACTGGCTGGATCAGCAGGCGAAGGACAGGACCCACTATGACTGGAGCGACCACAACCTGGACTACCCCAGCCGGCGCCGCCAGTATGAGGTCCGTGTGTGCTCACCTGCAGCCTGGCCCCACACTGGCTGGGGGCTTTGTGACAAGGGAGGTGGGCATGGAGCTGGGCAGCGGGCCAGTGGTTGGACATGGGCGGGAAACATCCCTTCCCCATGCCTCAGTTTTCCCCGCTCCATTGTGAAGCACTTTGAGATGTACAGATGATAGCAACATGGATAGGAAGGTTAATCCATACCTTCTGCCAAAGATAAGGCAATGAGGAAGCTCACAAGTTGCCTCCTCCTCCTCTCCCTGACTTCAGCAGTTGCTTGGCAAGAATCATGTCTTTAGCAACACCTACAAGGAAAGGAAAAGCGAAAGCTGCAGTGGGGGAACATCATGCCTTCTGTCTTGTGGAGCTGTTCAGGCCCTTTCAGAGTAGCTCAGTCACAGGATGCAACCAGAGTCCACTCTCTTTGCGTGGGGGTCAGTATGTCACCTCTCTCCATCTAGAACTTCATCCACCGAAAGCTGGAGGAGAAGGAGGAGGCCATCAACAAGCTGCATGCAGATGGAGATCAGCTGCTTGCCCAAAATCACCCTGGGAAGAATGCCATTGAGGTGAGCATCAGGGATGGGTTCCAGCTTCCCCACCCACTCTGGAGCTCAGGGGACTCACCTAGCCCTTCTCTAGGGGACCTGGTGCCAGCGTGACTCTTGACTTTTAATTCCTGAAATGCCAAGTGGGAAAAAGTCTCCTTCACCTGCAAGTGTGTAAACACCATTGGAGGAGCCAAGAAACCTAAGGAGCTCTTCCCACCTTTCTCATTCCTGTGGTGATTAACCTGTACCTGCCTACAAAGGACCTGCCTATGGTGGCAAGTACCATCTTTCATGGGAAGATGGACGTAAGGCCACAGGATTTGCCACCCCTTCTACCCTGCCCCACACTCCAATTAGAGTATCCCAGCTTTGGACTAGCTCTCCAGTATTCCCATTCTAGCTCTGACCTGAAAGCACCTGGGTGACTTCAGAGGCAGCCAAGGAGCTGTTTGCTCAAGATGGAAACCAGTACTTTCTGGTAGGCAGCTCAGGCTCACCTCTATCCTAGGATGTCCTGCTAACATCCACCTCGCACCCCTGTGTTGCAGGCTCACATCGAGGCAGTGCACGCTGACTGGAAGGAATACCTCAACCTGCTGATCTGCGAGGAGAGCCACCTGAAGTTCATGGAGGACTTCCACAAGGTACCAGATCCCCAGGGGCAGTGAGGCACTGAACTGTTCCAGAGTAGATACTGGGTTGCAGGAGATCCCAGAATGCAAAAAAACTCCTGCTGCTCTGGAAACAGGGTAGAAGAGATTGAGTCCTATAGTCTACCGTGTTTTTAAGGCTTGGAGGACCATCTCGAGCTGATACAATACAAGTCATAATTGCTCAAGCCCCAAAGGTCAGTAATTGCTTGGCCAAAGCTTGACTTGCAGAAAGCACCAGCTCCAACGCTGAGGTTCCAGAGCCACAGCCCGGTGTCAGCATCCTTGTCTGCAGGAGGTAACTCACAGAGGTACCTCACCCCCAGCACAAGGCATGGAGAGACCTTGCATGCTTGGCTTGAAAGCAGAACAGGAAAAATAACATCTGCAGGAAGCCAAGCTGGTCCCTGGGGAGCCCCACACCAGGGCTCAGCACCTCAGCCAAGCTCGGCAGACAGATGTCTGCTGGATAAATTGCACCCAACAGCCAGGGAGGCTCTGCGGGGTAGCAGGTCGGGCTGGATTCCTCTCCCACAGCTTGGGCGTGTTGACGACGATGTGATGAGTCTGTTGCCAAAGCTGAACTGTGGTGCCCAGCCCAGGCAGTGCATTTTGTGGGTTTCTGCCAGAGAATAACTGCCCCGGGAGGTGGTTTGTGTGTGGAAGGGCTTGGCTATGCCTTCTCCTCAGTGTTGGCGGTGGAGACACCACACACCGTTGTGATGATGTCAGAGTGAAACAAAACTGAGGGCAGGGAAAGGATTTAACAACTCTGCAGGAGAAGACCATGGAATAAGCTGCCCCTGGTTGTCTTTCCCCTAGTTCTGCTGTCCTGAGCACGGGAAACAGTGATTCCTCACCTTTCTCCATGTACTTCTGGATATCCAGGTGCCCATCATAGCTCCTGGTGGCTGTCCCTGCTCTAGGCAACACAAGGACCAGGGTGCTGGGGTGGCTCTGCTCCATGTTTCGGCAGGACCCTCTCTCACAAGAGGCTTTTCCTTTCTGCAGTTTCAGAAAGACACTAAGGATGCCCAGGAGCTTTTGAAGAAGGTGGATACGGACCTGGACCAAAAATTCAGCCCAGAGTTCAAGGACAGATACCAGCTGGAGTCTCTGCTTCGGGAGCTGGATGTGAGTATGGGTGCAGGCAGGACCACAGGGGAGGCAGCAGCAGGAGCCACTGTCCCTGTGGCACCGATGAAGGGACATCTCTGCCGGTGCAGGCATCTAGCCCAGCTTTCTCCATGGAAAGCAACAGGACCATGCTGCTGCCTCCCTTTGCCCAGCCTTCAGCTGACTCTTCCTTCCCCTTGAGCTAGAGATTGCCTCTCCCATAGCAATGCAATTGCTCACTGGGCTGGTTTTATTTGTTCTCTCATTGAGTTAGCACTCATTAAGGGCGGGAGCATAATTAGACCTGCTGCCAGATGAGGTTGTGGAACTTGCTGTGCTGTCGAGAGCCAGGCTGCAAGATCACCCACTTGGGAAGGGCTGTGCTGAGCTGAGCCGCTGGCCCAGCTCAAGCTCAAGCTCAAGCTCAAGACCAAGCCCAAGCATGCTTCAGCAGACCCCGATAATGCACATGTCCTGGGACAGCTGATAGAGAATAGTTTGGGTTGGAAGGGACCTTAAAACTCATCTTGTCCAACCCCACTGCAGTGAGCAGGGACATCTGCAATTAGAGCAGGTTGCTCAGAGCCCTGGCCAACCTCACCTGCAATGGTTCCAGGGATGGGGCATCGACCACCTCTCTGGGCAACCTGGGCCAGGCTCTCACCACCCTCACAGTGAAGAACTTACCTCTGATCTAAACCCACTTTCTTTTCCTGAGAGCTGTCCCTCTCCTCCTGCATGCTCCATCCCATCCAACATCACGGGATACCCACCTGCACAGCTAGAATTAAAGTAGCCAACCAAGAGCCCTTTCCTGGGGCTCTAATCAGAACTAATAGCTGGGAACAGGGCTGTCCATCAACATGCAGCCAGACAGATCTGAACCATGAACCAGGGAATGCCCGTCAGTGCCTGGTGGCCAGTGCCCGGTGGCCAGTGCCCAGGCATGGCAAGTCACAGGGACAATCCCAGCCCTTGGCCTGGCTGCAGAAGTAGAGTGCAGGAGCACTTGGTGTAGAAACCCAATGGCTGAAGACCAGGAGCCAGGAGCTGTTTTCACCAGCATAAGCAAAAGCAAAGCCACAACCTCTGCCCCAGCACCATTGGTATGAGCTCCTGAGGAGCTCGTTCTTCTCGCGTTTCCCTACTGGTTTTGCTCATTACTCTGTGCTAGGACCAGGAGAAGGCCTTGGAGAAGTACGAGGCAGTGGTGAAGTCCCTGCAGGAGCGCAGCCAGCAGGTCCTGCCCCTGCGATACCGCCGCGAGCCGCCACTCCAGCCCGTACCCGTGGAGGCTCTCTGCGAGTACGAAGGAGAGCAGGTACCATCTCTGTCATCCCACCAGCAACACAGAGGTGCTGCTGGGTCCCATCTCCTCACAGGGTCACCGGGGATGGAAGAGGCACCTGGGGAAGGAGTTTTTGCCAGTGCCCAAGCAGCAATGTCTCCCGCAGCAGGGACAAGATGAAGATCATTCTCAGCCCAGTGTGAGAGCAGGTTTTGCAGCTCGGGAGGAGCAGTGCAGGGGGGTCTGGTGGAAACGCAGCCTCAGCGTGCCTATCACACACCCTTCAGGAGGTTGCAACAGCTCAGCTCTGTCACATTCCCACGCTCCCTGCACTGGGATGGTGAAGATATCTGAGCATGTTTCTGATCAAAGAAGTTCACCCCACCATCACTGGCAAATCTGCATCCCCCCATTCTGGTATCTTTGCAGGACTGATGGGTTGGGTTGACCAAAGGGATGGGGCAGCAGCACAGGCAGACACCACAGCAGGGGCCCAGAGAGGAGCCAGTGGCTCCAACTGACTCAGCCACCTGCCTCTCCACAAAGGGAAAGCCCCAGCACAGGCTGGGAAATGCCTCCTTGCCTCTGCCCCAGTGGGAATTTGCTCTCTGGGGCTTTTGCAAGAGGAGCAATGGCTTCAGGCCTGCAGGCTCAGGGGAGGTGGAGCAGGCACACAAGTTTTTGGCAAGCACCAGACACTTGGAGAAGCGAGAGGGTGCTGAGAGAATGGGTTGGGATTTATGCCAGTCCTGCCTCCCCACAAGCGCGTTTCCCCGGGGCTGCCTGCATGGATGGAGCAGGACTGGTAGAGTTTCCTGACCTGCTGCTGTGACCGGTTCCTGTCCCCCAGGGCCAGATAAGCCGAGGAGCCCACTACACCCTGCAGAACAACAGTGGAGACGTTTGGGAAGTGGCAGACAACTCTGGAGACAAGCTCAGTGCCCCAGGGGTCTGCTTCATGATTCCCCCGCCCGACCCAGAAGTGATAGCGCTGGCGGACCGGTATGTGCCCCCCACTATACCAAGCCAGGTCCTCCTGCTGCCCCTCACCTTCACCAGCCCAGGCCATGCCACCAGTGCGGGGGACTGGAGGGGGCTCCTGACCTGATTCCCACAGTGAAGCTGTGCCCATTCCAAGCCTCAGGCTTCCTCCAGGAGGGATTCCTGCTCCCTCCTGCTTGCACACAAGATCACACCTGGCAAACTGGGGCCAGCTCAGAGTCATCCAGGTCCCCCCTTCTTTGAGGGTGAGCTGTCCATCCCTCCTTCAGCAGGCAGGTACCTGCCTTTGCTGCCCACCCATGCTCTCTCCCCTCTGGTGAAGACGCTGCTCTTTGCCAGCATGGGGTGAAGGTGCCTCTCCCCTACTTGCTTCACAGCTGCCTCAAGGGGCCAGGTCCCACAAGCCCCTCCAGAGCTGCAAACTCCTTCCCGGAGCAGTGTCAGGGTGATGGAGGATCATAGGCCTGAGTCTGACCTCATGCCCATGCTGTTTTGCAGAATTGCAGATCACTACGTGACTGTGAAGGAGAAGACAGCCAACTGCAAGAACATCCTCCAGCAGCGCTACGAGGGGCTGAAGGCAGACAGCATTGGAGGTGGGGCTCTGGAAGGGCAGCTTGGCGTTTGTCCCTTCCCAGGCACAGAATGTCTGCAGTAGCCTTGAACTTAGGTGGTGGCCCATCTTAGGGGGGATGTCACCAAGAGCTTCCTGTCTCCTAGGGGTCCTGGGGACAACAGTGTTAGGATGCGTGCAGGGGCAGAGCAGCCAAGCTTTGGTCACAGCAGGCAGGGCTTAAGGAGTGGAGGGGGATGCGGGCTTTGCAGTCACCAGTGGGATTGAGCCTAGTCCCAGCTTCCAATTGGTTTTAACCTAGTCCCTCCTCCTTATCCAGATGCTGCATCAGTTCGGGGCCGCCAGCTTCTGGCAGGGCTGGAGAAAGTGAACAGTGACCTGGATAAGCAGGAGAAAGCAATAACGGCAAACCTCCGTCCACCACTGGAGCAGAGCAGGGCTGTTCAGGACAGCACCGAGCGCTCCAAGGACCTGAAGGTATGGGGCTGTGGAAGCAGACAGATGGGTCCGTATGGGGACCGTGCTGCCGGGAGGCCTCCAGGGTTGTCCTCAGTACACTGGGTGCTGTAAGCACTCCCTGAGCCCAGGAGTATGCAGGGATGGAGTGAAGCTTCCAGCTGCTGTTTTCAGTGGAGGTGGAGAGCAGGTCTTTGAGTGGCCTCAGAAGCCAAAAATCTTTGCCCGGCTTGATCATGGAAAGGTTGAATGGGAGAGAGGTGATGGCTACAGAGTGTGGACTGTGATGAAAAGAGAGCCCTCAAGTTTTAACCCTGCCCTTATTCTGAGCACAGCAGGGATGTTAACTTTGCTGCCACCACCACCACCAGCCCCAAAAGGAGCAGGAAAACATATAGTCCAAGGTAGTTTCTCCTTGTAGACCTGCTCCGCTAAACTCTGGTGCTGGCAGCATCCTGTTCCTTTCCTCTCCTCAGACCCCTAATTAAGCCAGGCTCCGTGCCACAAACCTCCCTTGGTTTAGGAGGAAGTTGAGGTCCTGCTTACATCACTTGCTGAGAGTTGTGTCAAAATGCAGGTGCCACCACAAGTGAAAGCAAATTGCTCCAACTGCCTGCAGTGCTTTGATGTCCAGGCAAGAATTATCCATCAGACTGCACATCCCAATGGTCTAGATGAGTCCAGCACATTTCTGACAAAGCTAGAGCTGGTGGCAACCACTCCCCAGCCAGAGTTTCCTTGCTCAGGGCTTGCCAGCCTGCCCCAGAAGTGACACAAGTCAACAGAAAGTCCATAGAAAGTATCCTTTAATCCCCTGCAAAGCTAAAAGGCACCTGCCATCAAACACAAGCCCTCAGCCCTGCCCTCCCTTCTCACACTGGACACACAAGGGTCAGCTTCTTTGTAGCCACAACATCCTAGTTCCACTGCTATAAAGGCTGTATTCCTACCACAGAACATCACCAATGAGGTCCGTCGCATTGAACCTGACAAAACAAGGAAGATCCAAGAGTGCGAGGTCTTCATTGAATCTGTGCCAAACACCGGCAGTGCTACCTTGGTAAAGAACAAGGTGGAGAATACCAACAAGAAGTACGACCGTGTGGTCCAGCTGCTCAGCGCTGCCCAAGAGAAGTAAGTCACAGCTTGAGTCTGGCATAATGTAAGATCTTGCAGGAGATAGGTGCAGGGGTGCTTAAACACCTTTCCTCTTGTGTCCATACAGAGTTGAGGTGGCCACACACCTCGAGAGGAGCCTCCAACAAGGCCGAGACCTGCTGTCTACCTATGAAAACAAACTGGTCATAGATGATACGGTACCAGAGGATTTGCGGGTGGTAGATCGTAAGAAAGAAGAGCTGCTGGTGAGTGCTTTCTCCAGTCAGTTTTCTGCTCTGCTGACATGCTCCGCATACAAAACCCCTTTCCAAAAGCTGAGGTAATTGCTGCCCAACTCACAAGCTCAAATCGCTTGGTAAAAGGATGGTCTCTCTCAGCTGAAGATGAGACCTCATGTTACCTGCAGTGATCCCCACCAACAAACCCTTCCCATCTCCAAACCAGAAGTCAAATGCCATCTGAATACTTGTGATTTTAGAAAAGGACTAATGCAGGAGCGAAGGATTAAATGGTCTGGGAAAAGCAATGCAGAGGCTTGAAAGAGAAGGACCTATCAAGGCTTTGAGATCAGTTATCACTAGGAAAAGCCACCAACCACAACTAACAATCCTGCTATAGAAAGCTCAAGAACTGGCTAGCCAGAATTTTCTGTCCTTCTTCAGCTTTTCCATCAAGTCCCCAAGTTCAGAATAGCACACAAAAGATCTCCCAGCATCTTCCGGAGTTGTTGCACTGGCAGGAACAGGTTTTTTTGCATGAGGAGCACCAAATACTTTGCACATAGTGTGGTTGCTTTTAAAGGTGTACAGGTGGAGAAGGGAGTAGGAAAGAGCTGCTGTCCCCATCAGCATTGCCAGATGGCTCTGCTTAATGACACAAGCCTCTGACCTTTTCTCCACAACTCATCGCTTCCTTGGCATAACAAGTTGCCCATGAGCCACCAGTGTGCCCTCTTGGCCAAGAAGGCCAATGGTCTTGTGGGATGCATGAAGAAGAGTGTGGCCAGCAGGTTGAGGGAGGTTCTCCTCCCCCTCTACTCTGCCCTAGTGAGACCACCTCTGGAGTGTTGTGTCCAGTGCTGGGCTCCCCAGTTCAAGAAAGACAAGGAACTACTGCAGAGAGTCCAGCAGGGGCTGCGGAGATGCTGAGGGGACTGAATCATCTCTGTGCTGAGGAAAGGCTGAGACCCTGGGGCTGTTGAGTTGGGGAAGAGAAGACTGAGAGGGGATCTGATCAATGCTCATCAAGAGCTAAAGGGCAGGGAGCAAGAGGATGGGACCAGACTTTTGTCAGTGGTGCCCAGTGACAGAAAAAGGGGAAATGGGCACAAACTGGAACCCAGGAGGTTCCATGTGAACAGGAGGAAAAAATTCCTTGTTGTGAGGGTGGCAGAGCCTGGCTCCGGCTGCCCAGAGAGGTTGTGGAGTCTCCTTCTCTTTAGAGATTCCAAACCTGCCTGGATGTTAACCTGGGCAGCCTGCTCTGGGTGACCCTGCTGGAGCAGGGGGGCTGGACGAGATGATCCCCAGAGGTCCCTTCTAACCCGTACCATTCTGTGATCCTCTGCAGCTCCAGGGCAATTGCTGGAGTCGATGGGGAACAGTGCCAAAAGTCTGGCACATATGTAACCCTGGAGAATCCCTCTCTCCTGCTCTTTCTGCAGGCCATGGGCACAGAGCTCCAATCCAAGAAGTTCCTGCTCAACGAAGCAGAGCAGAACTTGCTAAGGACAAAGTCATGCTCCAACACCCTGGCCAGCAAGTTTCAGGAGCACTGTCCTGACATTGAGCGTCAGGAAGCTGAGCTCTACAAACTCAACCAGCGCTTCAACAATCTCAGCAAGCAAATTGACCACAGGTAAGACTCTATGACAGGGTCTAGTTAGGACTGAACCGACCTGGAGAGCCAGGATATTTACAGTGGAGTTGGAACCACAGTGAATCTGGAAGAGGCCTTCATGGGAAGGAGGAGTTGCAGAAGGGCTTCGAGGAAGGGCTAAGGAGGAAGAGAGAGAGAGGCTCCTGGCATGAGCTCCAGCATTCCTGGCTGGGTAGATCTGGGCATCCTTTAGGATTAAATCCTCTTGCAACAGAGATGGGGACTTTGGCAAGAGAACAACTCTGGCTCAAATCTGTGTCTTTAGAGAACAAGGAAAGCGGGGAAGGGTTGAGAGGTGTTTGCAGAAGACCCAAGAGATGTGGTAGTACTGAAGCTGAGCTGATTCCCACCCCCCTCCCCACCCTCAGAACACAGACCCTGCAGAAAGCGAAAAGTGCCTACTCCAACTACCGCACCAACTATGAAAAAATCAACCAGTTCCTGTGCAACATCCCTAACTACGAGCCGCAGGAGACTGACAACATCCAGCAAGTAGAAATGAAGCTGAAAAACCAAGCGGTAAGTCTTTCTGAGAGAGCCCTGGGCCATGGAGAGAGGAGAAGGAACAACACTAAAAGATAAGGAATAGAACTTAGCTCCTGAACATAAACTGGAAAAGAAATACTTCTTAGCTTTATTTTTATGCTGTCCCACTGTCTTACCTATGTCTTGTTTACTCGTAGCAGGACAGCTTGAGAAGGTTCTCATTCTCAGTGTTGCCATTTTAGAGGGTGCAACCCTCAAAAAGGCTGAACTACATTTAGATTTTGTGTTCCCTTTGACATGTATCTCTATGTGTGCCAGGCACTGCTCAGTGACATTGCAAGCAAGGAACAGGAGATGCAGAAGGTCTCTGCCACAGCTCAGCAATACCAGCAGGCAGTGAAGGTAAGGACTGGAATTCTGCCAGTGGGAGAACTTATACACAGGATCATGGACTGATTTGCGGTGGAAGGAACCTTTAAAGGCCATCTAACCCACCCCCACTGCACTGAGCAAGGACGTCTACAACTAGAGCAGGTTGCTCAGCGCCCTGACCAACCTCACCTGGAATGGTTCCAGGGATGGGGCACTGACCACCTCTCTGGGCAACCTGGGCCAGGGTCTCACCACCCTCAGTGTAAAACATTTCTTCCTTCTCTCTGGTCTAAATCTCTCTCTTTTAGTTTAAAACCATCACCCCTTGTCCTGTCCCAACAGGGCCTGCTAAAAAGTCTGTCCCCATCTTTCTGACAGGCCTCTTGAAATCCTGAAAGGCCACAAGGTCTCCCTGGAGCCTTCTCTTCTCCAGGCTGAACAACCCCAACTGTCTCAGCCTGGCCTCACAACAGAGGGGTTCCAGCCTCTTACTATTTTTGTGGCCTCCTCTGGCCCCATTCCAACAGGTCCATGTCCTTCTTGTGCTGGAGGCTCCAGAGCTGGACACAGTACTCCAGGTGGGGTCTCACCAGAGCAGGGTAGAGGGGCAGATCACCTACATCCTACAAGAAGCCACTTCAAGAAAGTTTGGTGCACTTTAGTCAACCAGTGAGCTAAAACCAGATTATATCTGTTCTGGCATTCACATGTGGCCATTAGCATGGCAGCTGGCTCAGATTTATTGTCTATGCAAGAAGGGCTTCCACCCCAAGCCCAGCATTTATAAGTGACTAGAAAGTCAGCACACACCTTCAGCTGTGCTGTTATGGTCAGAGGGCAGTACCTCACTGTCCTGCCAACAGTGCTCTGGGTTCCACCAACCTCAGCAGCTCACCCAACACACAGCTCAAGGGAAGCAGTCATTAGAGCCAGAGTTTAGGAGGGACCTGTGCATGAAGGGGACCCAGTACTGCCACCCTCCTCCCAGGAACTTCTTCCCACAGGACTATGAGTTGGAAGCGGAGAAGCTACGGTCCATCCTTGACCTGGAGAATGGCCGGAATGGGTACACAAGCAAGAAGCCCAGGCTCCAGTCTCCAGCTGCAAAAGTAAAAGAGGAGGTAAGTAAGGGGTGCCCTACAGCAATCTAAAGCAGATGACAGCTTCTGGGACCAATGGGGATCCTGCAAAGAGTTCTAGTTTCTGCCAGTGGCCTTGGTCCCGGAGGGGACTGCAAAGGAGGGCACAGAATCAGAGGAGGAAGAGATTTTTCATATTTCTCAACCCATCAATATTTTGGACTAGGCTGGGCAGAATAAGAGAGGGAAAATACTGGATTTAGCGCTTTCTGAAATAGAGAAGGGGTGAGAAAAGCCAAACCCCTGAAATGTTTTCCCTCCCAACACTTTCAAATGGGATTTCACCACTGATGACCACATGTTAGATAGAAATACTTAGAGCAAGAGCAGGCCACAAGCTACTTATCTATGCAGGATCTGTTCTTCCTTGGCTGTATCTGTTTCAGCTTGAGTAGGAAATGTACAGTATGACCACGAGAGTGTGTGTGCATAAGAATCGCTCTTCATTCCCCAAAGCTTGGCAGATCCCTGCTGTAGGATTTTAGAAGAGCAACTGGGGTTACTTCTTTAGGGACTGTTGTTTCTATTGTCTTGACCAAGCACCCCTGGTTCCACCACCTCTTCCCAACACATTTTTGTTCCATAGGAAGCTGTTCTGGCAGCCAAGTTCACTGAGGTAAACGCCGTGAACAAACAGAGGCTGCAGAACCTGGAGTTCGCTCAGAGCCTCCTACGGCAGGTAAATGATCAACAGCCACTTAAAGCAGGTAGACAACCCCTCTGTGTTTCCCAGTCTCATCTCCCACTCACCCTTGGAAGCTCCACATCATTTTTAACACTTCTTTTGCCAAACCCGTGCCAGAATTAGCATCCTTTGTGGCTAAAAGCTTTGTTCTGACAGCAATAGGCATTGCAGAAAGCATTTCTCAGGCTAGGAATCCACAGAGGAGGTCTAGAACAATGTTTGCAACAGGCAGCTGCCGTTAACCAAGCTTAAGGTCCTCCTGCTATTTTGTCACAGGAGGCACTAAAAATAACCACCAAAAGTATGATGACTTGAGGGGTTTTGACTACACTTTCTTTTTTCAACAACAGCAACCAGAGGTTCAAGTGATGCAAGACTTTGTCCAGACCAAAGAATCCATAAGGCCCGTGGAAGAAGTCTGGAAGTTGAAGAAAGAGCTTGAGGATGAGACTCAGCGTCGGCAACAGCTAGAAGCAGAGATCAAAGCCATTCAGAACAACATTGTCCATCTGCAAAACCAGAAGCCCCAAGAAACTGTGGTTAAGAAAGAACTGCTGAAGAAAGTGCCTGACCCTCAGCTGGAAGAGAGCTTCCACAAGCTGCAGCAAAACCTAGCAGAAGAGCAGCGTAAGAACCAGATCCTCCAGGATGAGCTGGAGTCTCTTAAAGCCAGGCTGCGTGTTTTGGAGCATGAGAAGAGGGAAGGAGGGCAGGAGTATATAGTGAAAGAGGTACTGCGTATCGAGCAAGATAAGGCTCAGGCTGATGAAATCCTGAAGCTCAAAGAAGAATTGGAAGAGCTCAGGAGGCAGGAAGGGACTAGAGAGAACGAAGTCATCCTTCTACGCCAACAAATTGCTGTGCTGTCCAATGAGAAGAACAAAGAGCAGGAGAAGGTAACAGAGAAGGAGGTGCTGAAGCTGCAGAACGATCCCCAGCTGGAGATGGAATTCCGGATGTTGCAAGAGAACAAGCAGAAGGAGAGCACCCTTCGGCAGAAACATGAAGAAGAGCTCAGCTTCCTGCAGGACAAGCTCAAACGTCTTGAGAAGGAACGGGCCATTGCCGAGGGCAAGATTACTGTCAAGGAGGTGCTGAAGGTAGAGAAAGACTTAGCCATTGAGAGAGAGGTGAATGAACTCCGGCGCCAGTACGAAGACGAGAAGTCCAAGGGTCGTTCCAACGAGCGGGAAAAGGCTGAGCTGCTCAGGAAGATCCAGCTGCTAGAGGAAGAGAATGCCAAGGTGGTTGTCCAGGAGAAAGTGCGCGAAATTGTGCGCCCAGATCCCAAAGCTGAAAATGAAGTTGCCAACCTTCGTCTGGAGTTGGTAGAGCAGAAGAGGAAATACCGAGGTGGTGATGAACAGCTGAAGAGCTGCCAGAATGAGCTGGCTGCTCTGAGGAACAGAGGGCCACTGGTAGAAGTCAAAGAAGTAATTAAGGAGGTCATTAAGTACAAGAATGATCCAGAAACTGAAAAGGAGCTACAGCGGCTCCGTGAGGAAATCATAGAGAGGACGGGAGCAATTGAAAGAGCTGACCTGGAGATTTACCAGTTGAAACAAGAGATACAAGCTTTGAAAGATACCAAACCTCAAGTGCAAATGAAGGAAGTTGTTCAAGAAATTCTGCAGTTCCGTGAAGACCCCAAGACTAGAGAGGAGGTAGAGTCTCTGAGAGTGCAGCTAGCAGATGAACAGATGAAACATGTTGACCTGGAGAGGGAGCGGCTACTCCAAGAAGAGAAAGTAAGGCAGAAGGAGGAAGAACTTTCCCAGGTGAAGGAGAAAGTGGTCCACCAGGAAGTAGTGAAGTATGAGCAAGATCCTACCTTGAAAGCTGAAGTTAACTCCTTCTCTCAGAGCCTTGAAAGTGAGCTGAAGCAAATCGATAACCTCCGTGAGGAACTCCGCAAGCTGCAGAGAAGGAGGTCTGAGCTAGAGCGTCAGTTAGAGGAACTTGAGAAAGAGAGACAGGCCCGCAGAGAGGCTGAGCTAGAGGTGCAGAGACTGAAGATTAGGCTGAATGAGTTGGAAGAACAGGAGAGGGAGACAACAGAACGAGTAACTGTGAAACAGAAAGTGATCCTTCAGCAAGATCCCCAGCAAGAGAAGGAGCACTCCCTCCTCAAGCTGGAGCTGGAAGAAGAGAAGCACCGGAGACAAGTCTTGCAAACTGAACTAGAAGCCCTGAGAAAAAAGCTCCTTTCTTTGGAGAAGATGGAGGTCAAAGAGAAAGTGGTCTTTTCAGAGAGCGTCCAAGTGGACAAAGGAGACACAGAATATGAGATTCAAAAGCTGAAGAGCAATCTGGAGGAAGAATGCAGGCGTAAAAGGGAGCTAGATGCAGATATCAACCGCCTGGAAACCAGACTCTCTGAGGTGGAATTCAACAACTCCAAGTCATCAAAGGAACTAGACTTACTAAGGGAGGAAAACCACAAACTACACCTTGAGAAACAGAACCTGCTGATGGAAACAAGGAGACTGCAATCAGAGATTGAACTCACAGCAACAGAAGCTCGGGATTTGAGAAACATGACCCATGTGGACAGTGGAATAAACCTGGACTCCAGATTCCAAGCTTTGGAGAGAGAGTTAGATGATCTGAAGCAGTTATCCAGAGAAAAAGACACAGAGATCGAGCAACTCCAGAATCGTCTCAAGACAGTTGCTATCAAGAGGGAACAAAGAGAGAACCACCTGAGGCGCTCCATTGTCGTCATTGACCCTGACACAGGAAAAGAAATGTCTCCAGAGGAAGCTCACGTGTTTGGCCTCATCGAATGGAGCCTGTTCGTGAAACTGAAAAGTCAGGAATGTGACTGGGAGGAGATCTCAATAAAGGGTCCCAATGGGGAATCGTCTGTGATCCTTGACAGGAAGTCTGGGAGGGAGTTCTCAATTGAGGATGCCTTGAAGAGCGGAAGGCTAACCATGGCCCAGTACAACAGTTACCTCAACAAGGAGATGTCAATCCAGGAGTTGGCAGTCCTGGTGTCTGGAAGTAATTACACAGCGCTCCCTCCACTTTAGCAACTTTTTCTTAAGAGCAGCTAGTTGGAGCTGCATCACTTGTTAGACTCCCAGATCACTGCAAAGCCTTGCCCTCCTTTGCGTTTTCCAAATTGCTAGAGCCTCTGTCCCAGCCATGCTATGAAGCCACACTGCTTGCTGTCATACACTGCAGAAAAGCACCACCAGTAGCAGGAAACACCTTTGTCAGGATGCCAGCAGAACCTCCTCCCCCTCTTTATCCCTACTCCATCACTAAACCTAACAGAAACCAAGAGAAGAAGCCTTAGGACAGTCAAGTATATGAAGTCCAAAGAACCTGCAGTTTCCTCAACATATATTCATGTAGTCGCATAAAAAGCTGTATACAGCAGTCAGAGAGAATGAAGGTCAAGCTGACTCTGATGTGACCAGCAGGAGCTGGTTGTGTCAGCTGCATGTTGATAAGCCACACAGTTTCATCATGGACGTCTGACTAAACGATGGGATCGTCCTCTGAGACCAGCTCTGCAAAACCAAAGGTGTGCTACACATCTCGATTCAGCATCACCACCTTGAGACCGAAACACCACAGTTTCGTTCACCTATGTGCCTACACTGCTGGGGAAGAGTGAAGTGGATGTCATTTGATGGCGTCAGCCGGAGATCCAGGAGGAGCATTCAGATACCAGAGAGATCACCGAAAACCACGTGAAGAGACGGCGGTATCGACAACACAAGAGGGTAGCATAAAGCATGAAGCTGGAACACGGAGTGCCTTTGAAGCAGTTCGCTCACCTCAAGGCCACAAGCCATTTGTGCTGGTGTTCTACAGATGGAGTTACATGCAGCTACACGTTTCATTTACCTGTGTAAGGGAATGGGAAATAGAGGGGAATTCTATTTATAGTACCAAATAAAAATGCAGTGGTTCCAATCAGAAGTTGGGTTCTTTATGAATCGCAAAAGTCTCTTGAGCTGTGGCTTTACAGAAAGGTGCCGTTTCAGAGTAGAAGGTAAAAAATCAAGACTATTTGTTTTAGCTGTTGACTCTTCCAAGAGGAAAATGGCTGGAGCCGCATTAGAGCTGGGACTCTTTAGCAGCATTTTTGGAAGTGACCTGTGCTAATGAAGGGGACTGAGCTGCAGTAAACAGGGAATTACACTGGGATGGTACCAGGAGCTTCTCCTTCTAGAGCACATTCAGGTCCTTTTTCCCAAATCCCAGTAAATAGCCAAACCCCGCTAAATTCTGCTATTAGGAGCACATCCATTAACACCATTATTGTACCTCGGTGAATCAAAGGCTCACGCTGGGTCACACCATAGCTCCAGGGTCTGAATCTCACAGGCTCTTTCCAGCAGATGTCAACTTCAAGCATCAGCAGTAGCATACAGAATGAGAGCACGCAAATCTGCCCCCCCAGATGGCTAGAAACAGCTGTAATTTACTTGCCGTAGAAGAGTTTTTAGTTAAAATGGTCAATAATTCTTTACTTGCTGATCAAGAGATGATCATCCAAGCCCAAAGGCAAATTCTTGAAAACAAAATCATGAAACCAGAGGTAAGGAGATTGGAAAAATAAAAAAAAGCATTTTGGAAACTTTGAAACAATTTATTCAGTTGTTCTGTACAAGATTAACAGTTTTCATACCACCCCCAGCATCTTCAGCAAGAGAGTCCCAACACACGCCAAAAAAACCCCCAAGAAATAATAATAGTAAACTGCAGCTCTTGCACGTGGAAGGAAGTGCCTTAGTACTACACGAAAGCACTGCGAGCTGCCTCGGCGAGGCAGACGCCCGACTTGTGGCTCCCTGTCAGCTGGTGGCTCCCAGTGTGGTTCTGCTGTGCTGCCACTCCACTCCATTCACTCACTCATAGCATGTAAAGAAAAGCAAAAAAAAAAAAAGGAATATCCCACAGACTTTTCACCAAATAAACATTTCCCTGAGGCAAGAGGCTTCGCTAAATTCCTAGAAGGAGGGCAATTCTGCTCTGGCCACGCACTTGGGGGCTTCCCAGCAGCAGCATTCAAGTGAAAGCAAAGAGAGTAGAACGGGTACCTTGAGTCACTTGCTGAGAGCCCCTGTCCTGCTGGGGGTCGGACCACTCATTCAGCTACCGTGGGAAGTTGAAGGTGCAAAGTACCTCTGGGGACTAGGCCTTCAACAGGAACCACGTGACATCCACTGCTCAGAGTCCATCAATAACTGCTGTGCTTGGTTTTTAATGACACAAGTTCTGTCTTTGGCTCTTTTGCTACAACCTAGATATTTTCTGTAAACAAATTGTAAATCTGAGCTGATTTTTGTTGTTAAAAAATACA
Source organism: Brachypteracias leptosomus (assembly GCA_013401335.1). NCBI lineage: Eukaryota > Metazoa > Chordata > Aves > Coraciiformes > Brachypteraciidae > Brachypteracias > Brachypteracias leptosomus. The sequence goes on from VYZX01001316.1 coordinate 152,305, forward strand.
AACTGATCATGGGAAATTATGTATCAGCTCAAATTGAAAACAGTCCATCTTGGATCTTAGCAAAAATGGGGAAAACTAAAGCAGGTATTTGCTGGTCTGTTCAGTGTTTGCATCCCTCCCAAAGCTCCTGGAAGAAGGCTGCGACTTTTGCTCAAAATACCAGGAAAGTCCATGCGGATCAGCATTACCACTGCGTGATGTGGCTGTGGGGGCCTGAGAAAAGGCAGACTGGGGGAAAAGCTGGAAAAATAAAATTAAAAATCAAACCCCACAAACCTCAGTTGGAACCACAGCCTGCCCCTAGCTATGTGTGGATTGAAAGGGTGTGCTCAGGAGCAGTATTTAGGTCTAGGAGTTAAAAAATTAAAAAGACAAAATACACCCCAATTCTCAATGGTCCCCATTCCTGCAGCTGCAACAAGCACATGATCCTAGTGCAGAAATCGAGAAGAGCAATATTAGTCTCTGGAATTCATTTGACTAGTCATGATTAATCTAGATCACTCCCTCTGCCCACCAAAGAGATCACAACCAATGACCCTAGGAAAGAATGGCTTTAGGGGAGGGTCTGGAACCCGCTTGCACAGATACAAACAGGTGCTCTCGCTGGATTTGGTGCTGTGCTCGCAGTCACCAAGACACCATTGAAGTCCAGACAGTGCAGTTTTGTTGGTTTGTTTGTTTTTGTGGGGTTTTTTTATGTGCAACCATAAAAAGCTCTATTAAATAAAACAATACATTTTAAATACAGAATGACTAAAAAAGGGTAGAGGAGCACACAAAAGAGGGCTGAAATGTGTGTCACTAGTCCATTCTTGCTCCACCATAAAAGGCACTGGAATTATGTCTTCCTAGATATGTGGCATGCCGAGAAATGTCCCATTCAATCCAATGCATTTGATGGTAATGAGGATAAAACTGAGCAGGGAAAAAGCATCCCTTTGGAGGAGAAAAAAAATCCAAATCCCAAAAGAAGTAGAAGTCTCTAAGTTAATGACTACATCTAAAAGTGTCTCTCTCAAGAGTCTTCCTTCTCCTCCAGAGGGAAACATCAGGTGGTTCGTTGGATTTACCACACTGGAAAGGTTAAGTCCTCCACTTAACTGTAGCATGGTTATATAGTACAATTGAAAAGTCCACCAAATGTCTTCAGAAAGCACTGGCAGTGCTAGAATCACATACGTAAATCCAAAGCAGAAGAAAGAAGCACCTTTGACATCCTCCACCAGGAGACCAAGGAGGTAACTGGACTTGGAGGTAACTGGCAGATGCAGACAGGTGAGAATCCATCCAAGACAGCCAAGCCGCCTGAGTCTCCCCTGCGAGCTCTAGCTCCTGCCAGTGCAATTCCTCGTTGCAGTTCAGTCTCTCCAGTTGTCGTGAGGAAAAAAATTAAAAGAAGAAAAGACACAGCCGGTATCCAAAGTTCATGATCTGTTCCTCTTGGGTTTATTCTACATGTGCTCTAGCTCCCCTCCTTGCAGGCATCACAACTTGCGCTGCTGTGCATTGGATCCTTTGCTGTGAAGCTGAGAAGCATCTGAAAGAAAATAAAATCACGTGGGAAGGGGGCTCCGCATCAGCTCCATGGAGCTGTAGGTAACTGGAGCAGCCAGATCTCTGCATGGAAAGACCTGCTTTGCCCTTCCAGCACCAAGGAACCGGGGGGTAAGAGGACGTGCTTGGAGACATCTCACAACTGGGAGTGGCCTTGCTTCTGCACTGTGGTCTCATGTGGCTCCCCAGAAGATGCACCACGGCGCAGATTCAGACTGCTGGTTGACTACTAGGCTGTGCCCTTCTCTAAAAGCCATCCTACCATGTCTCCACATCTAATAAACTAGGAATACACAGTGCTGGCTGCCTTGCATCTCAAGGTGGTTTGAAATAACACCATCAGTACACCTTCACCATTGTAATGAAGGCTTTAGTTGCCCACTGATAGCAACAGGAATCATAGGAATCTAACCACCAAAGTAAGAGATGGGAACAGGTGTGGAGGGATAAGCGAAAATGTGCTAAAGAGAAAAGGAAGAAAGTTTAAGGAAGCAGTTTTCCAGGAGCAATTAAAACTACCAACAGACTCTGATGAACAAATGGATATACTGAGATGTGCTTAAGATTAAGCAGCAGCAGCACTGAGTAGCATAGCACCAACTTCTTTTCCAGGACAAGGACACATCTTTCCATGCAAGAACTCAGCCCCAGCACGTCACATTCCCAAAGCAAGCAGTCAGAACGTCAGGCACCTCCACCAGCAAACACAGCGGGAACAAAACACAAGCAAGCACCCTGCTCTGATGCGGTTTTGATGAACGCTGGTAATAAGCGCTTTCATTTACGACATCAATGTCTCCTTGCGTTTGTAGCAACCTCCCAAGGCACCAGAGTCCTCACAGCTTCCAGAGCAATGTGTCCATGGTCATCTGCAGTCAACCACAGTTTGTGCCACAAAACAAATGAATACATTAAGATTATGGTGGTCACTTAAATATCTACAAAGCACCACAACTAGTAATACTCCCAGAGATGACAGTGCTAAACTCAATCTCTGATCTCTGCATGAAACATCAAGTGTAAAAGTGGATCCCTGCTGAAGGTCAGTTTTTCCTCACTTGTTTCTAGCCACCTTTCATCTACTCGCAGCTTTGGGCACTACGTCCTGCTTCAGAGCAGCAGGTCATCAAAAGATTCTTTTCTTGTAAGTTTTAGAAACAACAGTGAAGTAATCACTCTAAATTCCCTCAAATAACAGGACAGAACTGATCCTCAGCAGCAGAGAACGTATTTCACATCCCATCACCTCACTCCTCAGTAACTGAATTTACAAACAGGAAGGGTCTGTCACAACAGGGTTGCTGCTAGTGTCACCTGCTCCACCACACTGGAGAGTCATACATAACCTATCTCAGACAAACTCCCGCAAAAGAAGCAAAGACAATAAATGGTTTGTATTTTCACCAGTGCACAGCCCTTTACTCATCCTTCAGCAAACAAGCCCTGTGCTCAGCAGTCAAGGGCATTTCACCCTATGATTATTCCAGGAGGCCACATGAGCTCCACAGAATCACAGAATCGTTGTGGTTGGAAGAGACCTTTAAGATCATCGAGTCCAACCGTTAACCCAGCAGTCCAGCAGGTTGCCTATGCATCTAATGGCCTCAGCATCACGATATTAGCAACACCCACTCCTACATCAGGCTCATATTCTCACACAATGACAACAGCAGCAGAAACTGACAGCAGCGCTGAGCTGTGCTGAAGAACGTTTGTTCAAGACAGCAGAAACAGCCATTACCGATGGGATCAGCAACTCCCTGGAGCAGCTAAGCCTGATCAGCTAGCCCTGCATTTCAATTTCTGAGTGCTGCACAGATCCCTCTTACTCCTCTCCTTCCTCCACATATTTACACAGCTTCCCAGGCGTGACACCATTTAGGAGAGAGACGATGCTCTCAGAAATCTCCTGGTTTATGCATTTTTTCCAAAGGCATCAGACTGGGGCAGGAACACGCCTAACTGCAAAATCATCCTGTTGTCAATACCAAGCGAAGCAGTCTCCCGTTTACACTACAAGCTTGTCACAAAGGAGACGCTGGCAATTAGCTCAGTGCACAGATGCAAGACATTCTGGTCCAACACATATTATGTAGGTCACCAGTAACAAAACTCTGCAGAACTGGAATATTCATTCCTGGGCAGTCCTGGCAGGCTGTGCATAAACACACATGGCTTTAATCCTAGCATGTAATTCCTCACCACAACATGAGCAGCAAAGCTGGGCACCTCCAGGAACCCACACTTGCTATAAGTACCTAGAGCTCGTCATTCCAGCCACGCACCAGTTTGCCCAGTAAAGGACACAGAAGGCTACGCCTTGCTTGGTACCTCGGGGAGGCCACAGGCCTTAGCGACGACCATGCTGGTTGGACAACGTGGACAACCACGTTGCTTTCAAGCCTAGAGGACGTATCTGCTGAGATACAGGAGGACTCATGGTGCTGAAGACAAATGCGATTGTCTGACAAAGTTACCTGGCAAACTTTGCGGTAAATGAGTGGACAGGGCAGAATGTGGGAGTGGCGCTGCATGGTGGGGGCTGGAGTGCAAGCCAGCTAGAAGACCTAGAGAGAAAAACAAAGAAAGGAGAGGGGAAAAAAAAGGAACAAATACACATCGAAGACAGAAACAAGCAGAGGAGCTGCAGCAGTTAAGTCCATAGCACAGCTTCCAGCTATTGGGGCTTCTGGGCTAGCTACAGGGATGTGCCCAAGGTTCTCCAAACGCAACTGCTGGAGATATAAATGTATGAACCACAGCATGAAGCAACAGCAAGAGAGGTGGGTTAGTCCACAATGGGTTAACACAGCAGAACACTAGAGTTCTTGTTATCTGACAGCACAGGCACAAGGAACACACACGTGCCTTCGTGACAGGGAGAATACTCACTGTGGCCAAGGCTGTGGTGGAAAGTTCCTGGAGCAGGTCCCGTAACTATTGCATCCTTTGATACTCCTGCTTTTGGGGAGGAGTCTGAACTGAAGGAGATGACATGAAGAGGAAAGGAATGAATTGGAGAGATAATACTTAACGGGGTGGAGCTCAGGGCAGCTGGAAGCTTTGGATTGCTGGACTTGTAGGATGGAGCCAGTACACTTAAGGAGGAAGAACTTGTTAACAGCACAGCTCCACTAGTTCCCTTCTGAAAAGCAATGAAAAAGGTCAGTCAGGAGTGGGAAAATCAAAGCAAAGCATCATTCATACTTAAAAGATCTGCAAAATGGAGCGCTGAAGAATTCGTCCTTGCAAGGAGCATCCAAGAGCTGCCAACTCATGAGGCCATCTGGAAGAGCCCAGGATACTGGCCATCCAGTTGCTGGATGCTTGCTATGCTCTCCTAAATGTGACCATACTGAATTTGCCTCCATTATTCCCTTACTCTGGAGCTGTGTCTCCATTCAGCAGAGGTAAAGCTTAGGTAGTTCCAGGGAGGATGCTTCCTACTCACTTTTGGTAATGCATCCCTGCTGACAACTCAAGGCATCAAGGTTTGGTGTACCCCTGCACTCATGAATGTTACCCGAGAGCTTTCCCATGAAGCCAGACTCCACTGGGGGATGCTCTTCAGCTCTGTCTCAGTAACAGGCCAGGTACACGGGCTGAGCAGCACAGGGTTTTCAGGCCCATTGTATTTAACACTCACTAACAGTAGGATTTGATGATGGTAAAGGACTTTTCCAGCCATAGTGATTCTGTGATTTCATTGCCCTGCTCTTTCTACATGCCACAAAAGAAGGCAGGTATGAGCAGCCAACAAGAAATTAATACAACAGTGTTAGGAACTATTACTTTGTTGCTATAGATGAAAATTAAGGTCCTTACACCATTAAATACAACAACTGAATAAGACAAGTCTGTAGAGGTAACCCAGGAGTCCTTCATGAGACATCATATTCTGATGAATTCAGACCATGAATTCCACTGAGCTCAATTTCAAACATCACCTCAGTAGTTTATGGGAGTAACTGGGAAGCAAGAGAAAGTGGACAGAGAGAACCACCAAAGAAAGCTAGCTGAGCAGGAATGTTGAGTTTATAGCCCAGTATCACACCTTATTTATTCTACAGGTCAATTGTGAAAAAAGCAGCAACACTACTAAAATTACTTGCAGTAATTTAAGGAAGGTAAGTCTGCAGACCTAATTAACAACAAGTTATCATTATAATTTTAGTTTACGCAATGATTTTCAGCTCTCATGATAACCTGCCTCACTGACCCAAACAGGAGCCCTGCTGTCCCTGTAACTTGTAAAGTCAGGGCAGGAGTATTACACAGCCTAGGCAAAATGGCAACCTGGAAGGTACCACAGTATCTTGCTTAGTTGTTACTTTAAGCTGGAAATGAAAGCTGGAATTCTGGGGTGCAAAAATTCCCAGCCTCAGCAGCCAAGATCCAGACAGTCATTCAAGACTTTCACGCAGTTCTTTTGAAGTCATCACTTTACGGCAGGTCTGAAGGGGTCAGGAGATTGCCTGACACAAGGCCACACATTCTGCTGGCTTCAGGCTGGGCCAGCACACCCCTGCTTACCGGCACAGAGGTAGAAGATGCAGTGCTGCTGGCAACAGCTGGTTTTAGGGAGGAGGTCAGCAATTTGGCCACCCCTTGAGTGCCCCCGCTGGAATCTCCGTTTGAACCTCCTGGAGGTGCTACCAGAGTCAGCTTCTGTGAAACAGGCGTCTTCTTCACTGAGGAGCTGGAGGACGGGCGGCTGGACACCTGGCCTGAGGAAGGGGTCTGCATGCTGGGCAGCAAGCTCCCAGAGGAGGAGCAGCCCTGGTTTGCAGAAGCTCCAGATGAGGAGCTGCTGGAAGAAGCCCCGTGCTTGGAGAGGGAACCAGAAACAAAGGCCGATTTGTAAGACTGTCCTGAAGAGCCAGAGCCGCTTGAATGCTTTCCTGTGTAGCTGAGAGATGATGAGGATGAGCCTGGGCTCTTGTGGGAGCTGCTTGAGTTTTGGATGCTACTTGGTGACACAGAGGAATGGAAGCTCTGGGTTTTGGTTGATGACTTGACCTGCTGGAGGAGGGAGCGTTGAGGCAGTGGGGAGGAGGACTTGGGATTCTGTAGTTTGACAAATGGAGCTGGGGGGGTGAAAGTTTTCTGTAGCTGGCTGCCTGAGTGAAAGACTTTCACCTGAGAACCGGGCACTGGGGTGGAGGTCTGAGGCCCATGGCTTGGCCGGATCAGGCTGTGGTGTTTCTGTTTAGTCTGGTGTGTATCTGGTTTGTTGAGGGAGGCTTGGCAGGAGAGCTCTTTGTAATTAGAGTTTTCAGTCTTTTTGTCTTGAGAAGACTGGCCCAATGTCAGGGCCTGCTCAGCCAGGAAATTTAGAGGAGACTGGAGGGAACCAGAGGATGATGTAGGGGAAGGGCTGGACTTTGGAAATGTTCTCTTCTCCTCTGAGGATGCAAGAGTTGAGATCTTCTCTGGTGGAGCTTTTGGAGCTCCAGGAAGAGTAAAGTCAGGGCTCCCTCCCGCTCTGCTGTTCAGCACAGCCAGTTCCTTAGAGACTGCTTCGAGAGAGGATGTGGGATTATGAATTAAGTCCTCATCCAAGGAGTCATCCTTGAAGGTAGCAGGAGTCCCAGTGCTGCTGGCTGCTTGGGCTGTCCCAAGGGACAAGAGTTCTCTGGTTTGGGCACTGATGCCCACAGCTCCTCCCTGGGGCTCTGAAGACAGAGCTAAGGTGCTGCTTGAGTGCATTGAAGGAACAGAAACAGACATCTTTTTATCTGGCTTGCAGGAAGATTCCTGGAACAAAAATCACAAGAGAAGGCAGATTGAGAACAGAGGCAGGGTCTAGTGGTGAAAAGGGAAGGGAAGGTTCCCGATTTGGGGATAAAAGGCAGGATAAGCATGTTCAGTGCCTGCTGACCCTTCACCTCCCGCTGACATCAATTTTAGCTGCTGTTCTAGTTGTTTTTTCAAGCCCACTACTGACTATAGCTATTTCACAGTACAACATCCTTGCACTGAATGTATAGATACAAGGCTCAAACACAGGATTTTAGATGGCAGACACTTGACTCTTGGTATAAGTCAACAACAAGAACCAGAAAACAACTCACCTTCACTTTCACTTTAGTAGGAACTGTAACTTTCTTCTTCGCCCTGTTTTGAGGGAGACAAAAGAAACATGGCTCAATGAATGTCCACAGGGAAGCACCCAATTAGGGAGCACACTTGGGCCCTGTTAATGACGATCCACTGTGTGTTTGTAAAGAACCAAGGGAACAGAAGCAGCATCTCAGGTTGCTAGGATTCAAAACCATACAGCATTTGGCTGCTGCTCTAGGAAGCCCCGTCTCCCATACAGGGGAATGAATTAGGGAGCGGAGCAGAGTCTTGAAATGGTAGCAGAGCAGTGAAAGCACTCAACAAGCACCTCCTGCACCAGCCACAGGGCAAGGAGCTACCACAGGAACCCACTGCTGGCCTAACCACAGCAAAACCCAGAGAGAAATGGGAACAGAGACTGTTCAGGAGAAAAGTTACACAGTTCTTTTAGCTTCCCAGAAGAAGTCAAGGATGCAAAAGCATCTGCCAGATTCACAGAAAATAGATCATCTGGTCTGGTCAGATGCAATCTCTGGTACAAGACATCCCTGAACTGTTGGAATGGTATGGCTGAGGGAAGGATGACTCTGTGCTCTAGTTCATACTATCTCACGCTTCCCCTCGCTTGTCCAGTGCCAAGAACAGGACCGTCTGTCAGACAGACATCAGCCTAAGTCCGTATCATCATCTATTACAGATTGCCAGCAAGATCCATGAGACCTTTTGGCATTAAAGCACCTGCCCAGCTGGATTCCGATGGCTCTCTTGGTGTGCCACCCACAAGCCTGTTGCACCCATCTTCACTAGAGCTCACTGTACCCCTCCTTTAACCAGGCAACAAGAAAGAGGGAATCCAGAATCCAGTAAGGACTGACTGAACAGGTAGCAATAATCACGGTGCTGGCATCATACTCCGTTTTACCTTGAGCTGCCTCCCAGGACTAGCATGGAGGCCTGACTCCTGTTGAACAAGGCCAGGAGGCAACCTGGCTTCCATGTTGTTATCTTCGAGCTTACAGTAAGGCTAAAGCACCTCAAGAAGGCTGTTGTTGGGGGATGTCACACACAAACAACTGCTCTCCCTAGACCTCCCCAAATGAGGCAGCGCCAAACTCTCTGATGGGAGCCAAGCTCAGATGCTCCTGCATGATCCACCCAGGCCCCAGGGAACAACGGAGTTCACCAGTTATCACTCCAGAGGAATGCTGCACGATACTCACAGGACTGATGTGAGGTGTCCATGTACACGCCTGCTCTCCTTAAACAGTGTCCTAAGAAGGGAAGAGAGCAATGAGAAGTGATATCCAGCAAGACCCAGTAGAGCAGCTGGGATCACTGGAGACAGAGCTGCACAGTACAGCAGGGGACTTTGTGAAATTAAAACCACAGAGAGCAAACAAATATTCATCCCTTTTCCAGAAAAATCCTCCTGAAGTCCCCCACACTATTCCCTCTCTGGGGAGCTATATGTGTAGGCGCTGGAAAGGCCATTAAGGCAGTTGTTGGATAATAACTAAGGAAAAAGCTCTGCCAGCCTAAAAAGCTGACAGCCAACCAGAGAGGCAGCACTGTCAGCCAAGCTGCTGCCATCGATCATCCAAGAGCTAGCAGATCACACAAGAGCTCTTCACAGACTTCAAGAGAAAAAGGTTCCCTTCTCTTGCCTCAAATGCAGCTATACGGATGAGAAGCCTTCACACATTGCGTGTCTTCGTGGCCTTTGTGGCCCCAGCAAAGAGCTTCTTACATCAGCACAACCATTTCTGTAACAACTGACTAATCATAAGCAATAGAGCTTCAGCCAAACCCCTTTACTACCGAGGTCAAGTAAACCAGAATCTCACACGGACACTATTTCACCTAAAGCAGCTGCCACTCAGCTGCCACCTTTGATGTCAGGGTGAGAAGGTTATAAATACACCTTCAGTACTGGCATATGGAACACACTTCCTGTCTGCTGTTAACAGCTTAACAGAGACTTTTGTCACCCTTTGTCTTTGGAAAAAACAAGCTTATTTTAATCTTGTATTCTGTTAACCGCCTTTAGTGCTACCTGAGAAAACAGAATCATGGCAGAGCCTTTCTGAACTCAGACACCAAGTTGCTATTCTGTCCATCTTCAAGTTCCTCTTAAAGATGAACTTCTGTGATCATGGTGACAATGAATCAAGTTAACTTGTCCAGAAGCTTGTTTACAATCTCCTAGTGTTGCCAATTCCATCTCTCCCCATCTGTGTGGCTGTCAGTCTATCTGTCTTTAAACCACACAGTCATTAAATACCGTCCAGTTGGAAGGGACCCATAAAGATTTTCAAGTCCAACTCCAGAAAGTCACAGCAAGAGAAACCATTGTCCTTGGGCCACTGGGAAAGCAACCAGAAAAACAGCTTTTATTCGGTCATTCTGTAGGTAACTTCACTTGAAGGTCCTCCTACACTGAACCTTAAGTGAACATCTGTAGGCCAAAGAATGGTCTCACCTACAAACAAGGGCTAAAAGATTTTAATTTTCTTTTATTCACAGAAAAGTGTTTTTAAAACCTGGCAAGCTAAGCCACTCAAGCTGGTAATGTCTTTATTAACTAAGTAGGAACCTGCACCCACCTCCTAGTGCCATCATTTAGACCCCACATACTATACCACCACCCTACAACCATGCACGTTGCTGTACTTCACATGCATGTGCAACCACAATGAGCGGCCACAGACTTTTCCAACTGGATCTGTAATGTGCTACTTGTACTTACTGATCGTAAGAACCAGTACCTACTTCTTCCTTTATCCCCCACAAAACCCCAAAAGAAATTCAGCAGAGAGAAGAAAGCAGCGCTGCCCAGCTCTTTAAATGCAAAGGGATGGAGATCCCAACAGGAAGACCAGACAGTTGTCCTTTCTTTAAAACTATCAAGCAAAACAAAGCAGGTCAGAAGCTGGTGACAGCCCCAGAGAATGACTCCCTGCAATTTGTACGACCCTCTGCAATTGCCAGCTCAATGGTGTGGATGGTGGAAGGTGTGAAGAGCAAAGAACAGCAGTGAAGACACCAGACAGGGTAAAGAAAACCTCACCAAGCTTCCTCTGCTGACTCTTTGGCATGTCTGCTGCAAATCTGTAAGCCCCTAAAATGTTCTGCTTTGCTCTCTTTTGGGAAACTCTAGGGAAGACTTCCCAAAGGGTCTGAAAAATGTATCCTTCACGAGACAGATTACAAAGGGATCCTTTGTAATACAGATTCAAGAAATCACAGGCCAGTCAGCCTCACCTCAGTCTCAGTTCTACTGTGTAACTTGTTACTGCCAGCTGCATCCATAAGAGGTCAATATTGGGGCCAAGACTACTCAACATCATCATTTACAACCTGGACAACAACAGCAGGGACTGCACTCTCAGGAAGTCTGAGGATGACATGAAAACGGAGGGAGGGGGGAGAGTATGTTGGAAAGCAGGGCTGTCATTGTCAGGGACCCTGACAGGCTGGAGAAAGGGGCCAATACAAACCTTGTGAAGTTCAACAATGACAAACACAAAGTACTGAAGCTGGGATAGAATAACATAGGCTGGAGATGCAGCAGCCTTGCAGAAAAGGACCTGGGGGTCCTGGTGGACAAGTTGAACATGAGTCACTGCTGCAAGAGTGTGAGAGTTATCGATATACTGGCAGGTACTGGCAAGAGCCCAACCAGCAGTTCTAGTGCTTACACCCCTCTGCTTAGCACTGGTAAGGTCACACCTGGATATAGTATCCAGCTTCAGGGTGCCCACAATACAAGAGAGATGTCAACAAAGCAGAGACAGTCCAGAGCCACTCTGATGGCTGAGGAACAGTGACACAACAAGCAAGGACGGGTTGAGGAAACTGGGTTTGCTTAGCCTGGAAAATGAGAAGACCAAGGAGGGATCTAACAGCAGCCTTCCACTACCTAAAGAGTTGGGGGGTGGGCAGCCATGAAGAAGATGGAGACGGACCTTTCTCGGAGGTGCACAGTAAAGGGCAAAAAGAGGGATATTTGGTTCCCTCTTCCCCCCAGAGGGGAATTCTGATTGGAAATAAGGAGAAAAGACTTAACGAAGAGTAATTAAGTACCAGAACAGCAGAGATGCTGTGGTAATCTCCATCCTTGGAGATTTCCAAAAACTCTACAGGACAAGGTCCTGAGCACTCTGATCTAGCTTTGACACTAGTCACGCTCTGAGCAGGGGTAGGACTAATGACCTTCCGAGGGCCCTAAAGACAAGAAATCCCTGCAGTACAATGTGATTCTTGCTCACCTGGCCTGCATCCAGCCTTTTGGCCAAAGGGGCTTCACCTCTCCATCTAGGAAGGTCTTCACATAATCCTCTAGAGACTGAGCCTTATTCTTGTCAAGGTCATAACCATCCAATTTAATCTTCACCAAGTGGCAAAGCAGCTCCCTGAAGAACAGGAAGATTTCAAATAGAGTTACGCAGATTAATTTCCCCAGTTGAAGGTCAGTTTGGTTATCCGGGGCTGGATAAATACACCGAGACATGCCTGGCTCTGCGCAACCCCTTGCTAATAAAACTGACCCTGCGCTGCCTCCACAAGAAAGAGGAAGGGAAAAGCACGTTCCTTGCTCCATGTGTGCTGGTGCAATGATGTGCCAGGGTAGAAAAGCCTTGTCACCCCTTCCCATTTTAGCCTCCTGGAACAGCAGAGGTAGGAAACCAGTGCCAGAATTACAGGTGTCATTAACAACCGCAGAACTGAACCTCTCTGCAGACTTTTGTGCTGAGCAGCAACGAGAAGGGACAAAACAAAGCTTGCTTTGATCTAAATGAATCAGCCATCTACAGAGCAGCACCCCAATTTGTTAGAGAACAAGATGAAGACGACAGCAGGATTTATTCTCATTTTATCCATTGTCACTCTCCCCTTCTCCTCACAGTCCTTTTTTTGCCAGGCCCCTGGGTGCCAGGGCCAGCAGTCCCTGTTACTGTTACATACTTCCACAACCACAAATCTGGCCTTGTTAAGAGTCTAGTCTGAAGGGTTTCAGCAATTCAGCCGAGTTCCTTCTTTTCCCAAAGATCTGCCCCTCTCTTTTCGCCTCAGCACAGAGGCTTCATAGCACTTTGGGCCTGTGCCTGCAATCAGATTAATTTTGCAATGTATATAAGGGTGGGAATTAATAAATGCATTAGTGGCTTCCATAAAGAGAACTGCCTGACACAAACCTCCCAACTGACTACATAGTATGAGTGCTGCTCTGAAAGCAAGTTGCAAATACCGGAATGCTTCACTTCCAACTGTGTGGAATATGACAAGTCACAAGTTCACTTAATATCTAAATTTGGCAAACCTGATTTCATCATTCCACTGAAATTTCTTTCGCGGTCCCATGAGGCGCTTCCCTCCTTTCTCTTCATCCTCGTCATCATCAGAACAAACTCGATCTCGCTGGTCTTTGTCCTTTTCCTCTTCCAGCATCCTAAAATGGAGATGGAGAAAATGTGTAAGTCATTGCCTTGAAGATTCAAGGACAGGATTGAGTATTTCTGAAGAACAGTTTAGGTGGCTCAAGGATGAGGGTCTAAATCTCTTCCTTAGGGTGCAAGCTGAGCTAAGTGCTCAAGGTTAAGGACTCTAGAAATTTTGTGTAAGAGACCACAGGACTAATCCAGCCTTACTGTCCTCAGCCTGCCATGGTCCTAAAGAAAGCCCCATATGGAAGTGAAACACTTCAGCCAAGTTCTGCTCCCATTAATACTGCTGTAGTTGGCATAGCCACAGAGAGCACAAAGAATGCACGCAACTTAATTAGGCCAATTAATGCCCATTAGCAATTTTTTCTACAGAAATAGGTGGTGAACTTCATGAGAGCAGCCCACAAGTCACAGGGAGCCTATGGAGAAGAGCTCCAGATGCATAAAGAGTAAATGAGGAGCTTACTTGGCAAATTTGGCCTGAGTATGGGCTTGGCATTCCTCCTGGTACTTGGCCATCTGCTCCGGCATGGCCCTTCCAATGGCTTCCTTTAGCTTCTGCAGAGGTTCCTTCAATCGGCCACCCTACAGCAATCACAGAACAGCCTAGAGTTCCATGTGGCATGTTCCAGCCAAGATGCTCAAATTTGGCAGGGCGAGACCTAGCCAGTTCTGAACCCACACCACCAGATATGGAGGCTGAACCATGTTCAGTGGAGGACACCATCACTTTAGGTAGACATGGAGATCAGGGGTCACACACACACACAAGAGAGGGCTGTGCTGCCAAATTGACTCACCTGCTCGTAAAGATAAAGCTTACGGGCCCGCTTGACCAGAGTGTCCTTGCTGCATGGGAAGAAGGCAGCCAGGTGGGCGTACACCCCTGAGCGGACCTGGCTGTTGAGCTCCCGGGTCTGCAGCTCTATGCTGAGGACCAAGACAAATGGAGCAGTGAGCAGGGACCTGGCAGGGGCTCTCTGAGCAACACAAATGCAACTTGGCTGCAACCTGGGCAGCCAGAGGCGGGCAGAGAGGGACAAAGTACAAGCCAAATGACATGAGGGTTCTTTAGATTTGAGAACCAACAGACTCAAGTCCTTTATCCCAAGCTATGCCCTTTAATCTAGTTTCAGAGTAGTTGGAAAAGGAACAAAATGATGTCAGCAGGCTTGTTTACTCCACAGTTCTTCCTAGCAGCTGAAGTGCAGGCAACAAAACAAGAAGTACACACTAATGTCAGATCCTGCAGTGGTCTAATTTGGGGTAAGAGATAATCGAACTTCATCCCTTGGGCTTGAACTTACTTCCCAGTAGAGAGGGCAGTGTGGGCCAAACACTTATATGCAACTTAGGAGACTAGCTTTTTAAGCCACCTCCCAGTGTCGATAACTAATTCTACAGCAAAGCCCTACAAATCTATCCAAATCTCTTCGGAATGTGGTTAAAAGTCATCAGTTTGACAACAGATTAGATGCAGTCAGCACTGGAAGGCTGAAGGGTGGCAATCACTACTTGGAACAAGAGGGAAACAGGCTCCCAAACTTCCCAACGGCAATTACCTTCAAGTGCCTTGAGAAATCTTTATGAAATTAAAGCCTCTGCACAAGTACTATTATAGGGTGATGATCACAAAGCTGCCTGCATCATCAGCCTTCTCCAGGCACCTGGAGAAGAATGAAGCCATTATTGACAGCTGCGTGGAGCATTGCTGGCATTCTGTAACTGGGAGACTCAGAAACACAGGGCAGTGATGGAGTTCCTCCAGTTTGCACAGAAAGCCTGCCAAACACAGCAGCCTTCTCCCAGCTGTAAAATATTCCATGTCGCATATAATGTGAATACCGAAGAACATGCCTGACATCTCCAATGAGGAGAGATTTACTGGTTTTATATCAGGCTACAATCACAGGACAAGCAACCAAACTTCAGTACACTGATATGAAGCATCACCTTGAGAACAGGAGGCCCAGATACATCCCCTCCAACATCCTCCAACCTCAGTTATACATCATAATTCAGCTGAAAGCTATTTGTAGGCGACTCTCCTGTTATCCTAGGCACCTGTGTAAGGACACCCCCACAATTCCTGCTAGACCTGCTCCTGAACTGACCAAAAATGCTCTGCCTAACATTGTCCTTTCCCACTTGTCTCTCCTGGTGGTACTTACTCCAGTATGATGTTGTTGATATCCTGAGTGAAGAACCTCTGTTTGCCTTCTCCCTCTGCAGCTCTAGCAGCCTGGAAATTAGCAGATAGCACAAGTCACCATCAGGTCGTAAGTTCAGACAGGCACAAGCAATCAAGTGGGTTTTAAATCACTTCAGAAATACTGTAAAACAAGGCACAGTTTTATTTCACCAAACTCTGTTCCAGCTACCGGCTGTGGATGGGCTAAAAGCTGCCACAGTTGACAGACAAGAGAAATTGTGTCCTCTCCTCAGTTCCTGTCCAACCCTGACATCTGAACTGGTAAGACCATGTCCTGCCCACAGACCTTCCCACTCTAGATTCTCCTGTCCTCAGAATCCCAGCATGGTACAGGTTGGAAGGGACCTCTGGAGATCATCTTGTCCCACCCCCCTGCTCCAGCAGGTCACCCAGAGCAGGGTGCCCAGGATCGCATCCAGGCGCATTTGGAATCTCTCCAGAGGAGACTCCACAACCTCTTAGCACCCTCACAGCAAATAATTTTTTCCTCCTGTTCAGATGGAGCCTTCTGGGTTCCCGTTGGTGCCCATTGTCTATTGTCCTGTCACTAGGCACCACTGACAAGAGTCTGGCCCCATCCTCTTGCGCCCTTTAGCTATTGATGACCATTGATCAGATTCCCTCTCAGTCTTCTCTTCTCCAGGCTAAACAGCCCCAGGGCTCTCAGCCTTTCCTCAGCATAAAAATGCTCCAGTCCCCTCAGCATCTTCCTAGTCCTAAGTCCAGAAACACAAGAGTTGAGTCCATTGGACTTACTGCACTGGAGTGAAGATTCCTTCATTTACTGGGCACAAGAAGATGGCTTGGTGCAACTGGCTTTGGAATGGGTAGAAGAGGGGGAGAGGGGATAGTTATAGGGCGTGGGTTTAACTTCACATTAAAGCTGTTAAGATTGAGAAATACAAGCATAGAGTTTGTCCCTGGAACAGGAAAGATCATCCTTGTCACACTTAATGAGGGTCAGGCATGCTTATCACCAGGCTCTCTAGATCAGTCTGGACACTAAGCCAAGAAACCAAGAGAAAGAGCAGCAGCCACAGGGCATGTGTTATTTCCAATCAACACTATGGAAACTAAAAAAATTCCTGCTCAGGAAGCTTCCTGAGCTATGACTGCAGCACACACAGCACTGCCCCAAAATCACACCTGTGAAAACTATGTCCAGTGGGAAAATAATTCCAAGAGATGAATGAGATAGGAGAAAATTGCCAAGGGCTTTCAGTCTCTGCTGAGCGGGGATGTAAACAAGACTGGGATACACCACAAGGCACCACATCAAGTTAATTCTTTCCATGGGGAAAGGAGACTAGGGGATAAGGGCATGATTTTGAAATCCTCTGATTTAGCACTCCAAGGTGGAGGCTGGTAAGCAATGAATTCATGCCCAGAGGGTGTCCATTCCTCCCTGTCAGCAGCAAGTCATAGACAACTGGTGATAGCAAAGGAGAAGGCTTCATGCTAAAGAGAATCCTCCACAGGAAAAAACCTTTCAAGAAGGCGAGAGTTAAAGTCAAATCACTTCAAGGAGAACAGGAAATGTCTGGAGGCTCCACTGAATTTAGGAGATACTCCCACCTGCTGGGATGGAAGAGACCTGGCACCTCTTCATTCCTACCCTAAACAGAGCTGGTGTCTCAAACTCCTGAGGCTTCAATGGGTTAAATCTGGTATTTCTCCTCTTTGGTTTATTTTCTTAACACACACAGTCCAGCAATAAGAGACACAAAAGCAGGAAAATCTGTGGGCAGTCTGCTCTCTCACTGTCTTGCAGCAACATAACAATTAACTGGATATCATGGGAGCCTCCGTAATACTCTCCTTGAACTCGGATATCGTTCAGAAACAGCTGTTTCAGTGTTCTCTGTTAACAGAGAAACATCCACGAAGAGCCCGTTCTTTTTACCAGCTGTGATAATACTTTCTGCAATTCCTCCTCCTCTCCCATCTGCTAACCACCACTATACACACTTAACATTTCTCAGCAGAACACAGTTATCTTTAACAGAAGCTTATCTTTAGTAACAGGCATTATTAAGTAAGAGAAGCTTAAGTAGCAGGTGCTGCAAATGGATGGGCCCTGGGAGGCAGAACACATAGCATCAGAGAGGTCCAAAAGCCCTGTTTATGACTTAAAATTAGTGTTTAAGAAGAACATGTAGCAGGAAAAAAACACCTCAGTGTCTGTGGACAGGCTGACAGTGACAGGCCTCACACCAGAGAATCCCCACAGCAAGTCTGAAAGTACACTTCTCTAATACACCAGGAGAGAGATCCCTGATCAGTACCATGTCACAACGTTTGGGAGATAAGCGAGTCCCACAGGAGTCCAGCTGCAGGAGGAGCTACTGGCAAAAAGATGTGGGATCATCCTTTTAGAAAGTAATATATTAATTAAAAACGTGGCCAGCAGGTCAAAGGAGGAGATTCTCCCACTCTATCCTGGTGAGACCCACCCTGCAGTGCTGGGGCCAGCTCTGGAGTCCTCAGCACAGGAGAGACATGGACTTGGTAGAGCAGGGCCAGAGGAGGGCACAGCAATGATGCAAGGGTGGAACACCTCTGCTGTGAGGCCAGGCTGAGAAAGTTGGGCTTGTTCAGCCTGAAGAAGAGAAGGCTCCAGGGAAGCCTTACTGCAGCTTTCCAGTATCTGAAGGGGGCCTATAAGAAGGCTGGGGAGGGCCTTTTCACAAGGGCTTGTAGTGATAGGACAAGGGGTAATGGGCTCAAACTGAAAGAGTGGAGATTTAGATTAGAAATTAGGAAGAAGTTCTTCACTGTGAGGGTGGTAAGACACTGGCACAGGTTACCCAGGGAAGCTGTGAATGCTCCATCACTGGATGTGTTCAAGACCAGGTTGGACAGGGCCTTGAGCAACCTGGTCTAATGGGAGGTGTACCTGCCCATGGTAGGTGGGGTGGAACTAGGTGATCTAGAAGGTCTCTTCTAACCAAAACCGTTCTATGATTCTATATTCCACTCCCTAAACATCACCTCAATACCAAGATGTCACGGATGGGTAAAGAACCCAAATTGCTGGTGATGCAGTTCCAACGTGGGAGCTGCCAAATTGTACCCATGCTTAAGTGACAGCACCTGCCTGCATATAACACGGGAAACAGTTCTAACAATCCTCAAGCCCCATCTACAGGACTTTCCACACTTTCTCACATAGTAGAACAGGTAACGCCTTCCAGCTGCACCCGCTTATTTCACATGCAGAACACTGCACACCACATCACAGGCACTGTCCATCACAGCCCATTAAAACCACTACAGTGGAATTTGGTCTTCAGCCTCATTAGCTCACATTTTAACTTCGTTCATGTTAAATCGACTTTGGAAATTACCTCTTGCATCAGGTTCGTACTTTGCCATGAGAGGTAAGGAATCCATACCAACAGGTGTGATGCTGAACGTGACACTCTGGAGATAACAAGGCCAAGGACTTTGACACTACCCAACTGTGAAATAATTACTGGAGGTGACTTAGAAATTAAACTTACACTAAAGGTACGGTATTGTTCACACATTAAGGAAAGGTATAATATCAAAGAAGCTTCCAGGGCGGAGTGCAGCTGGTATGAGGAATCCATTCCACAGTGGTTCCCCAAGCAACATAGCCTGCAACCTTAGAAACAGCAGGAGGGTGGAGTGAAGGCACCACGGTCAGGCTCCTTGATATCACTGCAGGGATGGGAACTTGATGGTACTATGGAACTGATAAGCTTGAGATTTCCTACCCTGGGCCAACAATCTGTCATTTTTTGGCAAAATGCTGTCCTCTTCTCATTAGAATCTCCTTATAATACCACAACACACCTCCATCCCAAAGGCTACCAGCCTCCAAAGTGCAACCAGCCCTCCCTGAGCTTCTGCTCTGGATTCTTTCTGGTCTATGCCTTTAAGAGTGAAGCAAGAGAATTTTACACCAATTATAACAAAAGTATGTATGACTAGAGTCACTCAAGCTCCACCTGAAAGGTAAAAAAATAGTATGAAATGGCTTAAGAGAGGGGGCACGTCAGGGAAGATCCCATCACAGACCATCTCTGACTACTGAGATCAGTTGATGGGCAGAGTCTCTCCTCCCCTCCACAGGGACACCTTCAGGTAAGATTCCAATATTCGGTTCTACCAAGTGCTTCCTCAGGGAAACGTGAAAATCTCCAGAGACTTGTTTTCTGATTTCGTGCGTTGTAGCCAGGCTTATTCATATTCTTGATACTTGCCCATGCTTTGCACAGTGTATTTCTAACTAGCAATCCTATCGCTTCAATAAATTGCGCTGCTCATTAACCCAGTCATAAAAGTTTCTCACTGAACGTGACCAAACTCCTTCAGCATGGCTGTGCGAGTTCACGGAGCGCGACTAGACTGAAGGTGCCCTGCACTATTGGTGCATCCATAACCACAAGACGTTGATATATCGAACGCAACTGGACTTACAGTGCTGAATTGGGTATCATCCAGAAGCTAAGCCCAGACGCCCCCAGCCCCTCTGATCTGAGGACAAGCTGGAAGGCAAGGAGGGGTATTTTTCTGCCAAATTACCTTTTAACGCATCACCGACATGCAGGCATTCAAGACAGTGACTTGGCAATAAGAGAAAACTGGGTGACACAACGGCATGATCCCAGTCCTGCAAAACTCCTCCACCAGAGTGTGCTCTTTTTCTGGGTGACACTACACAAGCCCTGAAGAGCTGTCTGTCCCCATCCCACCCACCCCACCCCCTCTCCAGCACCCACAGAATCCTCCTGCTCCACCACTAACAGCCATACCTGAGCCAACTCTTTGATGCGTTTCTCCAAAGGGGCTGGCAGGCCTTCAGGGAGGGATGGTGGTTGCTTGAAAACCTGCTCCAAGCCCATTGCAACAGGATCACTTCCATCCTCCACATCAGGAAAAGGGCTCCCTTCTGGAGATTCACTGAGAAGCCGTTCCAGGTCGAGGTCAGTTAACGAGTCCATGGCCGTGGCTGCCTGAAGCAGGTCGTTATCGCTGGCATGGCCGAAGAGCGAGAGCAAAGGTTCAGGCATTGCCTCCACCTCCCTTGGGGCTGCAGGTTCTGCTGGTGAAGGAGTCGCAGCTTTCTGCTCTTCATCCTTTTTCTTCTGAGCGTCCTTCTCCTTCTGAAACTTCTTCAGCATCTCCTTGACACTAAGAGCGCCAGAGTATTTCTTCTTCTTCTTCTCCTTACTTGCATTTAATGCTGTAAAGCTGTAAACAAAGGACGGAAGAGGGAAGGGAGCTGAATACAAGATGAAGGGGAATAAATGAGTATACCTTCATCTCAGTTCACTTCAGCCAAAGCACCGATCCCCTGGGAAGTCTTAGCCCACTGCCAAGGGGTGATGGAGCTTAAACGATCTCCACCAAGCTATGCTCTTATTAACTACGTGCATTATTCCAGCAGAAGATTGGGAAATGCACAAAACCAGTGTGGAGAAACTGAAGCAAGAGGGAGTTAGTATGACAGCAGGTGGAAGCATTTTGCCTGTTAAAACCAGGACAGCAATTCTTTTTCCTTCTCTTCAGGCCCTTCAGTACCCATTCCCACCATCAGTGCCTAAACAGAGCTCCAAGAAGCACCAGCACTGCAGCCAGCTCTGCCCCTCTTTGCTCAAGACACTTGCTAGAAAGCTGTGCTCCTTCCCTAATGGCCAGCTGCCTTTTTCCTCCCACTTCAGAAGCAATGGGGGTTGAGATGCTGGTGTTCATGCAGCTCAAGCCATCCCATACTGCACCAGGTACCAAATGCCACCTGGAAACCCCAAAGCAAGGCAGCAAGTGTTCCCTCCCTCTCCTTACCCAGCTTTTGGAAACTTGGACTTTTTGGATTTCTTTTCCTTGTCATAAGAATCATCTTTCTTCTTCTTCTTCATTTTTTCACCTCCATCTTTCAACTTTCGCTTCTGGAGAGGGTTAAAACCAAATCATGATCAAAGCATTTCCTACAACACTACCTGCACCCCTAGAGCCACTCTTGGCCCTCTCCCAGGAATCTGAGAAGCAAGTTTTCAGGGTGACAAGCAGCTGCTGTTACTCTAGGAACCAGGCAACCCGACCAGAGTCTCATCCATGGCAGACACGCTTCATTTTACTATCAAATATGGGGACAGAAGGGGATTTCAAGCACTCATCCCTATTCTGTCCACACCAACTCACAAATCTCTCTCTGACTTTTCATGCAGCAAACCCACCACATTCTAACAGAGGAAATAATCACAAAAGTTGGCCTGCTGACCTTAGGACACTTCTTCTTCTTTTCTTTAACATAGTCATCTTCAGATTCAGATGCCTGCCGAAATTGCAGCGTTCCTGAGTTGATGTAAAACCCTCCATACTTCGTAGTAAGAGAAGCCGGAACAAGCTCATCGTACTGGAAACAAAAGAGAACAATCTATTGGCATTGTAGCTTTGTTACTTTATCCTGTAGTTGAGCTGCTTGGAGAATGGAGCAGGACTTGTGCTCCCCCAGGAACAGGCAGGGCTATGGACTCACCTGCTAACCGGCCCACTCCTGCCATGCAGCTGCCCCAGGATCTCCCATTCCCTAGCTCCGCATGCTCCTGGGTGGCACTCAGTTCAAGTTCTCCCCAGGTGTCAGCTCAGTGCCCCTCCAAGCAGTTGTCCTCAACCCCCTGATGCCTGCCCCAGCACTCACCGCTTCAGAGTTATCGATGAAGGAGTCAGATTCATCATATCCATACCCCATATCGATCAGGTCCTGGATACGGTCCTTTCTCCGTCTCTTGCCACCCTAAACAATAGAAGATTGAAAGCATGTTCATCTTTCTTTTCCAGTTAGCACAGGGATGGTCCCAATACAGGACACCAAGGTTGGCTCCAGTCAGGGACCAACCTCTTTTCTGCTCCTAGCAGCAGCAGAACCAAACCAGCGCTAACTCTCATCAGACTAATCTCAGGATATCCTCAATCCAGTTTTAGTCCTTGTCATATGGATCCAAAAACCAGCACAGTCAAATGAAGCAGACCCTGACCTGCCAATCAGTCTGCCTTTGCGCCAGCGGAGTTTACACTGAATTGGGTCCACACCCATTCAGCATTTGTTCTTCTACACAAACTCAGTACTGCCTGCATCAAACATCTGCACAGTGTACTGGGTGACCCACAGGTCACATTCCTATCACAAGCCAATACAGCAGCTGGTTGGCCAGAAGGACCAGTTGTAAAATATAACAGTTTTATTGCTATCCATGGAAATAAAGCAAGAGGGAGAAGAGAAAGGGAACAAGTGAGACAGATCAGTGTCTCGCACACTCCCCTGCGCAGTACCGGCCTGGGGCAGCAGACTCACCACAGCAACATACTTACAGACTTGACAGATGACATAATGCCACAGCCACAAGGGCTAGAAACTAATTTTGGATTAAGAAAATTAAATTTTATAAGT
Organism: Brachypteracias leptosomus; assembly: GCA_013401335.1. Classification (NCBI taxonomy): domain Eukaryota; kingdom Metazoa; phylum Chordata; class Aves; order Coraciiformes; family Brachypteraciidae; genus Brachypteracias; species Brachypteracias leptosomus. Next base: position 174,998 of record VYZX01001316.1, read on the forward strand.
TACAGTAGGTTACTTGCCACTACAAGTGAGAACATCATTCACTTGAATCAGACTCATCTGATTTAAGAATGCATCTGAGCCCTGAAACAGGAAAGGAATATAGAAAACAGGGCTTTCCAGCCAAGAAAAAGGACTGTAGGAGAACAGGAACATAAGAGCCAATGACCATTAAATACAGATTGAGGCCTGAACAGTGTTGCCCATTCTAAGGGAAAATGTAATAGAAAGAAAAACAACATACATATTTTTCTTCAAACTTCCTAGCAAGAGCCTCCACTTTATGCCTTTCCTTCTCGTCATCATTAAAGGGATCAGCAGCATCTTTCTTCTGTAGGAATAAGGGAGACAAAACCATCAGAATCAGTCTTGTCATACCACCATCAGAACTTCTTGTGTTAAACCCAACACAAGTAGAGCAGCCAGTCAAAAGCTCAGACAAATCAACCCTTGACAGTGTTGTTCAATGTCTTTATCAGTGACACAGACGCTGGGGTCAAGTCATCCGCAGCACATTTGCAGATGTTAAAGTGTCCTGACAGAAAGATGAGGACAGACTTTTTAGCAGGGCCTGTTGGGAAAGGACAAGGGGGGATGGTTTTAAACTAAAAGAGGGAGATTCAGACTAGAGAGAAGGAAGAAACGTTTTGCACTGAAGGTGGTGAGACCCTGGCCCAGCTTCCTAGAGAGGTGGTCGAAGCCCCATCCCTGGAACCATTCCGGGTGAGCAACCTGCTGTAGTTGCAGATGTCCCTGTTCAGTGCAGGGGATTAGACTAGATGACCTTTAAAGGTCCCTTCCAACCCAAACCAGTCCATGATTCTGAGACTATCTCTGTGGTTTAGGTGCTCTCTCAGGTAGTTCTGTACCTGTCTCTGCTTCTGCCAACTCTCAAAACGAAGCAAAAAACCAGCATGAACCATCAACTGACTGCTAAACAGTTCTAAAGAGCAACAGTAAAAACAAGTAAAATCCAATCAACTTTCTTTTCATAGAAAAACACCCATAATGCAAACTTCAAATGCCACTGAAGTTTGCATGCTGTTGTATCTTGAGAAACGACTTTCAACAGGCAAACAGAATCGTCAGGCTACACTTGAAAGCACCACATCCACCCCCCAGAAGAGATGCCCAGCACCAAGTTGTAAATATTCACATGTAGTAGAGCAGGGTCCCCAAGAAGAAACAGCCACATATAGATGCCTCTCTCCTTTTGATGCTCTTTGGAAAAGAGCTTCACATTGCTGCTAGCAAGTTAGGTACTAAACATCACTTTAGATCAATCAATTCCAAAATAAGCAAGCATTACATCCCCCACTCTGCCACCAACACGCCATCTTTCTGATATAAAATTCCAGCCAAGGCAAAGGAGTGAGACAGTGTGGCCTGACCGCTCTTCTGCCACCTCTCAGCACCTCACAGCCAACACATAACCAACATTCAAACCAGCACTGAAACAGCTATACTGGAAAAGCCTTTTAAATTTTTAGATATGACACAGGTTCCTCACAAGCCATGAAGACACTTACCTTGTCTCCTGATGAACTGCCTTTTACTTTCCCTCGATAACTCTTCAAAAGATCTGGGTAGAAAAATTCTGGACATCGCTTGTGATCTGGCTCAAAGAGAGTAAGTGTGATTCGAACGGCTGTCGCAGGTGGTTCAGAGTCCTGGGGCTGCTCCCCATCGTCTTTCCGAGATCTTTTCAAGAAGCTGCTGTTCAGCGGTCCGTGGAGAGTGGTGAACGAAACCCTGTGGGGCTCTGTCATGGCTATGGCCAAGTCTTACCAGTCCTCATGGCATAGTTCTCATTGCTTCACAAAAGGTCTGCCCCAGATGCACTGATACGGATTTCAGTGGATGGTGAAGGACAACTGAGGATGTTGGCAGTGGAGTAAGTCGTTTGAAGTTTTATTGGGAAATATCAAAGGCCCGTGCTGCTAGTGCTTGCTGCAATCATTAAAGAGAAAGAGAGAAGTCAATCGTCGGCCCAGAACTCCCTCTAACACTGGCAATCCCCACACGCTGTCACTTCTCTCTACCCCCGGGGCTCAGTCTTCGCACCACACGCTCCACGACTAAAGGCTGCAGGAAATACAACTACTGAGAAAATCAAACGGCCCCAGTAGACTTGCTAGGATACGGCCTCGCAGCCCTGGGCTGGCGCCCGGCCCTAGGCCGGGGCTTCACTCCAACCGGCACCTCTCCCACTGCACGGAGGCCCGGGCACCCCTGTCCCGGGGAGAGCAACGCGGTCCCCGGCACCCTCGACATGCCAAGGAGAGCCCGAGTGCTGGCTGCGCTCCGCAGGGAGTCGCGGCTGCGCTGAGGGGGAGCGAGGCTGAGGAGAACCAGGGCCGCGAGGCTGAGGGGGGGAACCCGGGCCCTGGTGCTGAGGGGAGACCAAGGCCGGCCGCGCTGAGCGGCCGTGGGGCTGAGGGGAACCGGGCCGGCCCCGGTGCGAGCGGGGAGCGCGGGCCGGGCAGCGGCGGAGCGGCGAGGTCTGACGGGGGGGGCCGGGGCCGGCCCGCCCCGCACTCACCGCCGCCGGCGGATTCCCGGGCCGACTCCGAGCCCCGCTCCCACGCCACGTGCGGGGGGGGGGGG